>JAHLJT010004567.1:34222568-34258216 GCA_031308135.1 Acheta domesticus | reverse complement strand
TTGATTTCAGACCGACACAAATTAAATTTGTATTTCTTGCAGAGCTTAGAAAAAGGTGTTGTGTGTTAATACTCCCTGACCGAATTTTTTACTGTTACTGTCAAAGAATACAAAAAAATCTTTAACAATTTCACAAAACTCTTGCAATGTTGTGAAAATACAAAATTAAAGGCACACACTGACCAAGCGATGCTACCTGACTAACACAGCAAGAAAAACCAAATTAATGTAACATTGCAGAAAGTATTGAAAGGTTACGAGCACACATGGCTGGATTTTCCAACCCAGACCACTCTCACAACACCACAGCTCCTCCAAATTACACAGCTGTCTAGTAGAGGGTCTCCAATGCAGATATCAAGAAAATGCCTTTCACCACCGTGGATGCTTCACGCTCATGGTCCACCATAGCCCCTTCCGCTTGGCCCACACTCCACCAGCCCTCCACATGCCATCTCTCCCGCTGTCCGCACATCTCTGGCCTCGCCTCGGGTTCAGACCCCGGGCAGGCGCAGGGGGGGCGGGCAGCCGGCTAGCAGGCGGAGGGGCGGACGTAGGCGGGGGGAGATACGGGCGGCGACGGCGTGATGGTGGTGGTAGCGGCGGTGACGTCATCGGTGTCGGCGCCGAGGGTAGCTGGTTGCAACTTGGCCGGGCGGCGGGAGAACCGCCACACGCATCGAGGCGCGGGGAAACAATGATCAATTAACGTCTTAATTCAATCATTAATTGATTGATTGATTGTTGATTGATTTTTTTTAAGTGGGACGCGCGAACTTTGGAGTTGGCGCCCCCATGACACCCTGGTGTAGCATGGAACTCCCATAATTGTAGCGGGAAGCATCACAAAGAGTGCCCAGGTGGCGGAAGTTGCAGGAACTTGTCCGCGCCGACCAAAAATGTGCTAACAGTTACCTAACCTTATTATTTTTTTAAACTTGGAAGAGTTATAATTTGTTTGCTCGTAAGTGTGAAGAAATTTGAAATTTTGACTTGTAAATTCGTTCCAATAAGCTATGGAATGAGCGTGTAGTCGCCGGTGACTTTCTTTTGCGGGGTCTGCGATGACGATATTTCATTAATCAATATACGTCCTAAAAATTTAGCTCGATCATTCCTTTCCCTTCCTTGTTCTATCCTCACCCATTACACCTACACTTTCAAGCACTACAGCACCATACATGCCGGGAGACCAGTCGGGAGCTTAGAGCTTGTCCCGGGTGGGGCAGTGCCCGCTGGTGGGAGATACCTGCTTAAGGGAAACCCCGCTAGTCGACGGTAGGTCGGCGACGGATATCGCCATCCAGCGCCAGGGAAGACCATCGCCACCTTCCGAGCAACACTTACGGGACTAATGACCTTAGAGGATGACGCTACTGTGTATTCCAAGTGAATCACTCGCTTCGTATGTTATTATCTATATACTTGAACAATTCACTCGAAATGCTTCTCGGAAACAGGTCGCTTCGGCCGGTCCCACAACCGCGTGACGCACTGTGATCTGGGTGTGACGTTGTCCACCCCTACCCACGCCATGCGTTTACAGCCACCTTCGCCCCCGCCCTCTCAACCACCTCCGCCCCCACCCTAATCTCTGCCCCCGCGTCCGCTACCGCCTACGCCCCCGTCCTCGCGTCTGCCCCAGCCTGCGCTCTCGCTCCCGCCTCTGCCCCCTCTACCACCTATGCTCCCGGCCCCGCGTCTGCCCCTGCCACAGCTCCCACCCGCGCCTCTGCCCCCCCGTCCCCTATCACCTACACCCCCGTCCCCTCGTCTGCCCACGCCTCCGCTCCCGCCTCCGTCGCCGCGTCCGCCCCCGCCCCCATTCCCGGCCCCGCCCACCGCGCAGCCTTCAAAGGACGCAAATCTGATGCTGCGCGCCCATTAATCTGGCGGGAGCCAAAATAGCCCTTCACAACAGCGCTGCACCGCCAAAGTGGCGCGCGGGGAAACCTCTGTTGGGTGCGCGAGCGTCGGCTTAACCTGTAGTTGTTTTCCCAATGCTATTTACAGAACTGAGACTCGCACTGGGAGAGATGGCTCAGTGCATCAACTGATGTCACTGCAATCCCTCTGACCAGGAGGTCATAGGACTCCACTCCCCACGGCGGCAGGATTTTCGACGCTAGCTTGTCAGCTAGGTCGAAGTCAGTCGCTGTCTGGAGGAGAATTCTAGCGGCCGGCTGCTCTGATCGGTAGTTTTCCGTGGATTCTCCGATTAACACCAGGCGAATGCCGGAATATAAAGATGTATTACGTATATATTTGCTAAAATACGCATATTGGAGATGCAGTACCCTAACAAACGGGCCACGGACTGCGAGAATGAATAAATGCATCTTCAATAAGTGTATTTTAGCAACTATACACGTAAAAAACCTTTATACAGCAAACGATCTTTGTTTGAGTTTTACAAGTAGGTTCTTTGTCATGATCTTATTCACTATCAATTTGATACCCTGTAAATGGCTCTAAATCTCTCCTCGCTATATCGTCGCTAATACCTATTAGTTGACTGGCAGAATATCACTCCAGTTAATTGCTTCCTGCAAGCGGGTCAAGCTGTTCCTGGAAGCGGAGGAGGTGCTTTGAGAAAAAGGGCTGGATTTGCTTGCAGAATTGACGTATGACTCACGTGCTGACGAGTGGCAGCATGAGTCAGGCGTTTCGAATGATAAACGTCATTGAAACGAAGTTAGTTGATGGTCTATCACACGCTGGTGATTGTTGTTGCATTCAATAAACACACAATTTTAAATTGCGTGGTTGTTTTTTCGAGGCTGTTGACGTCCGATTGAAGTAATTGCTTCATTGATGTCATAAACTGATATAGGATTGCTCGAGGGGAAGCAAACATATTAATTGATGTATGTAGTTATGAGACATAGACAGAGATCGTGAACTGTGCGCGCAGACGAAACTTTCGGCCGATGGCTTGCGAAGATGGTTTGTAGTGAACCTGAGTGCGTCGATTGCGTTAAAAATTAATACGCTGAGTTTTTCAAAAATGGCATTTACGATAGGGATTATGATTTTTGATGTGGGCGCCACCAACACAAGCTAAACTTTGATAAGATCGGTTATGTGCCCGACATGGATGAAGTTTTTGTCCACCCGATGTACGCAAACAGGCTGACGCGAATAGAGGAATGGAAAGTAATGTGTTCTACATCGTACGAAAAAGTTTCTCCTACTGATTTCCGCGTCTGCTGGCGTAGATTAACGCAGAAGGATTTGGGATTGCCAGAGAAGAATTTGGGTTTGCGCGCATGTCCTTCGCATAAGTTTGAGGCAAAGGTCTGATATCTAAGATAATTTGAAAATTTCTCGACGGGACTTACTCGTAAACAATTGAAAAAGCGGCCATTGTAACGAGCTGCCGAGTCGTTTGGCAAGCGGCGCTTTTGTGGTGAGAACAATAATTGCGGTAATCGCAGCGATAATTGGAGTGGAGCGGCAGATTCTGGAAGATCTGAAGGATATGGGTGAGCGTTGCATAAATGATTACATGCTGACGAAATAAATAAACCATCGTGGTTTTGTACAAACATTGAAATGTCATGCGTTCAGGACTGCTAATTTTAGATTTTATTTCTTATCTGCACTCATGTGTAGATTGATGACGATTTATGTCATCCGGAATTTCCTGTCGCAGACGAAAGAGGAGGCTTGGTCCTTTACGCTCTCCCTTCTCGTGGGGAGGAGATTGCAGCGGTGTTTTTCCACTGACTTTCATTGTATTTATGACGATGATACAGGTGGTGATGTTATACAGGGATTGCATGATTCTTCAGATGAGATATGTGGGAGTACAAATTACAGAAGGCAAACATGGAAGGTTGAAATTTACGAATCAGGCATGCAACCTCTATGCTGTTTGGGGGAGAATTATAAAGGCTGCTTTCTGTGAACGCTACTTTTGCGTGGTTTCGCATATCAATTCCAGGAGTACCAATTCGTTTTGCAGCAGTTCCTTTACAAAAGGGGTTACGGTTCGCGAATCACGTTTCCTTCCCGATACTTGTCCTCTTCTCTTCCCCTACATCCAGGCACACACCCCCACAGAACGTCACATGTCGGAACTTAAGATGTTGTTCCGACTTGAGCAGTGCTCCAATGGCGAAGATATCTGAGTAGGGAGGAAAACGCCTGCTAACGTGTAAGTCGGCACCTGATCTCACGTTATTGCCAGAGAAGAACGGTTTCCCTTTACTTTATATGACATTCACTACATTCACGGAGCTAATGACCATAACTGTTGAGAGGAGCTGTTGAGACGAAATAATCAATCAATCCTTTCACCAGAATATTACATGACGGCGTATCTAAGATCAGTGTGTTAGCGTATGTAGTTACGAGTTTGTAAATGTCGCATCGCAGACCAAAATACACTACGTTAGAATTTAACCAGTAATAGAATTTCTATAAAATATGTGAAGCTGTGTTGCAGGACCCCATTGCTAGATTTAGGAATTTAGAATTCGACTCCTCTGTATGACCTTTCGTGTGAGAGGAGTTTCATGTCAGAGGCACTGCAATTACATCAGTTGATGTAATGTTGATCCCAGTGTTGTCCTGTTGACCGCCATCGTCTCACGTCACTGCTTTCCTCCCTGACCGTTTACTCGTGACCGCTTATGGCGCACATGAACTATATATATATATATATATATATATATATATATATATATATATATATATATATATGAACTATATATGACAAATGTGATCATAATGTTGGTAGGACATGATGAGTCATCACTGATGAGTTTCACTGACAAAACCCATCACTGATGAGTTTTGTTAAAATCGGAGCAAGATGAAACAAAATAGTGTGAAGGAAATAATCTGTGAATGCGTTTCGTCCGCTACAAAAGCGACGTGGAGGGGTCGTGATTTGATTCCCGATGTGCAGCGCGCGCCACTAGGCTACGGGTCGCGTCCCATTTTCAGAACGTTTGCAAGGTTATGTTGAGAGCTTGCAGGTTGCCCGGGTGCCAGAGTCCAACACAAATGGGGGCCGAAAGGGGTGGGGGGTGGGGAGGCGTGTCTGCCGCGAGAGTGGCCACCTGGACACAAACAGGCCTTCCGTGCGTGACGCGGCGGACGCGCTGCATTGTCACTCGCAATTCTATTCCGTTCGCACTGCCCTGCCTCCGCGGCGAGCCCGCCCGCCCGACTCGGCTGGCCCAAAGAGGCGAGCACCACGCCGCGCCGCCACCGCTGCCGCTCTGGCGCAGAAGGTTCACATCTAATATTAACAAAACAATCGTTCTAGTTCAAAATAATATGTTTAATAGCACCGGATTAGTAGAGACCGGATTTTTATGTAATTACATATTTTTTTGTGTTTCTACTTACCGTTCTCAAAATTGTAATCTTGGCGAATCATAGCCCTCCTAACACAATATCCAATATTTTCGTTGCATATTTTTACATGTTTAGTACTATATTACATATTTTACATTTTTTTGCTGTTTTCACAATATATTTTCTAATTTCATGATATTTCTTCTATTTAATTCCATTTTTTTATGAAAAGATCTATTTTTTTAATATCAGCATTTTCCCTACGTTATAGGGGAAAGCTGGGTGTCCAAATCATCGTTGACACCGCGTTTTGTCATCTGTAACCTTAATTTCGGAGAAAAATTTGCGATCACTGACGTGTAACACATGAATGAAGATGCTACAGTGTATGTTTCCTGATCGTAGGTCCCGCCAGCTTGTGCGATGGCTTCTATTGTGATTAGTCCGGCTGCTAAACTACGGTCCTGGATTACAGTAGATAAAGCTTTTATTACTGACGAGAAAGTTGTAGGATGTCAAGTAAGACAGTTTTTATAAATTTAATTTCGTATTACGTAAATGTATTTTATTATGAGTGTATTTTAATATTATATATTATATCCGATTTTACATATTTATTACATATTTAGTACATATTCTTACTATTTTCATTACATATTATGTACATATTTTGACGTTTTATACTACATATTTTTCCGGTCTCTACTAATGAGATTTCACAATGTGATATCTCAACCCATACTCTGCTTCACTAGTGAAACGTGGACACTCAGGAAAAATGACGAAAGAAGATTAAAAACTTCCCAAATGAATTTCTTAAGAGAACTACTAGGCCTAACCTTGAGGGACAGAGTTCCAAACGAAGACGTACGGTTCAAGGTTAAATATTGATAGTGTAGTAAATGATATTTAAAAGATACCAACAGAAATGATTCCAACATGTAAACAGGATGGAGCCAAATAGATTACCAAAGTTAGCTCTGTTATATAACCTAAGGGCTACAGAGATGTAGACAGACCTAGAATGAGGTGTTCAGAGTAGTTCTGAGTCTCGGAACGGGCCAATGGTTCCCAACGCTTGTCAAGGAAGAAGAAGAAGAAGAAGATTTCGTGGTGGTAGTTATCATCGTAGTCGTAGTCATAGTTTTAGTTGCCTTATTCGTTGTTCTAGTTCCAGTTGCCGTAGTCGTAGTTCTTCTCATAGTCGTGTGCGTAGTTCTCGTTGTCTAGTTGTGTGGTCGTGTTCGTTTTGCTAGTTGGGGTCGTAGTCATATTTCTAGTTAGTATTGTCGTGGTCATAATTCTCGTTGTAGTCGTGGTCGCAGTTCTAGTAGTCGTGGTCGAGGATTTTGTTGTAGTTGTGGTCGTATTGGTCGTGGTATTGGTCATATTCCTTGACCAAGTTTTTATCGTAGTCGTGGTCATAGACCTAGTCGTGGTCGAAATTATAGTGGTGATCGTGGTCGAATTTCGGATACCCTCTTGAACGCATTTATTGTGGCCGTGGTCATAGTTCTTGTCTAACTCGTAGACGTTATTGCAGTCATAGTCGTTGTTGTAATTCTTGTCGTAGGTCTAGTCTCAGTTGTAGTTGTAGTCGTTTAATAGAACTTTAAAGTTAAGCTCATTCTGTAATCCCAAAAATTTGTTAAAATACTAGGCAAGAATTCGGGATTTTACCCTTATTTCTTTCGTTCTGAACCTCTAGGACCAGCTTCGCATGGACTAGATGAATTAATTCATCTCCTCTCACGCGGATTCGTTCTCCACAGGATTGGTTCCACGGTGTAAAATATATAGGTGTGTCAATTAGCCGCCTTTTGGACAAAATGTTTGAAGCCAGTTTGAGGCTAGTTCCTCGCTTATCCGTACGGTGCGCACGATTGAGTTGGACATTCATGATGGCGTCTCGCGATTTAGTGGCTTCCACCAGAGGTTACAAAGCTATTAAATGTGTCACCATCTTGTCCCAAAAATGCCCAAGTCGTTCGCAGCGCTTACATAGCGAGAACTGTGAGAACTAGCCTCACATTAGCTTCAGTTTTAGACCGGAAGTGAACCCACCTATATCTCTTACACCGTGTTGGTTCCGAGAGGTTGATTCGTTCCGCAGCGCTCCTCGACCGAATCCCAGCGCTCAGAGCTCCGCTCCAAATTTTACATCCCGCGCGTAGTAATTTGGAATATTTCATTCTGCAACAACGGATGGAACGAAATTTTATTTCCACGACTCTTTTTGTGTTTGTTTTGTGCTTTTTTGTATCATATTTTACTGGTCGCAGGAATGTTTAATTAGAAAGCAGAAATTTGATTTACTGTACGCGTATGAATGTTAAAAATTTAATAAAAACATTTGATATTACGTACCTTTAATCTTTTTATTTAGAAGATATAAAACTCTCTGATGTTTTACAACAC
Source organism: Acheta domesticus (assembly GCA_031308135.1). Lineage (NCBI taxonomy): Eukaryota > Metazoa > Arthropoda > Insecta > Orthoptera > Gryllidae > Acheta > Acheta domesticus. Next base: position 34,250,488 of record JAHLJT010004567.1, on the reverse strand, counting down.
ACAATAACTATTTACTATTAGCAGGGTACTAAAGCAACACCATGTTTCGAATCTATATTTTTTTATAATATGGAGCGAGATAAAACATGAAACATAGCGTGACAGTTCTATTGATGACGTAATGTTGAATTGGATATTGAAATTAAGATATGATTGTGTGAAGATTAAAATAGATCTCAACGTGTTTATTTATATACACTTCATTTACCTCTGAAAGAGCTTTACACCAAATAAAAATATCTGCTTCGGCGATCGGTATATAATAGGCAATATTGGGTATCTGTTGTAAAACTAGTTAATTCAACTCATATTAATAAAGAAGTTCAATTTTGTTAGCCACGTACTGTATCTCAAATATTCTCATCATCTACAACACGGATATTTAATCGAAATTTTCGTCTGTCGAAATATCAGAGTCATGACGTCATACATACTATTCATGCAATTTGTTTTACTAGATCCATTTTAATTTTAAAAATAATCTCTTTAGCTGTAAGAATACGCAAAATATCTTTCAGTGAAGCCTCAGACGTTTTACATACCGAAATATTTTCTCATATTATTATAAAACTATTTCAGAAATAAATAAAATGAATGTCTGTAATACGGTTAATTACATATAAGATTGTTTTATAGTAGCCAAGGAATTCAGACTATCATAACATTAAAGAAGTTGAAAGCCTATTGACTTAGGCTTTATCAAAACCAAACAGTTTCTAAAAGTCCGCGTTTGTGACGAAACCTTTCTTAAATACTCGTACTTATCAGGACTTCATGTTTACAGAGTAGAAAAAGCATTTACCGCTTTATAGTTACCTGTTTATTTGTGAAGATGTAATTATTAAAACCGCTCAATTGATTGTGTTTATATACAAATTTTTCCTGTATTATTATCAAAACTTTTTGTTCTTAAAATTTTCTGTTTGTTTCATATTAAAACGTATCAAAATTATTATTTTTAACATCAAGTGCTTGGTAATTGATTAAAATTTACATACATCACATAATGTTTTAGGGTTCTTGATTACAATATAGATATTGCTCCAGAGACATCGACATTTCACATCTCTGTAACTCAAAATCTTTACGAAATTCAAAGTTAAAATAATTATTTATATAATTAAAGGTGCATATATGGCATGCAATTTAGAACACTACTTGTAATCTATGATATAAGTGAATTTTAACCAATTTCCGAATTCCTGATGATGAAAATAAAGAGTTTTCAAACGTTAAACTTATATAATTAAATTTATTTGACCAGTTTTTATTTTAGACTGTCATATATTGAACATTTGGAAACCAAAATGTTAATAAAAACCATAATTTAGATTTGGAAATTTATTGAAATGTATTTGTTAAACTTCCTGAAGCGTTACTATCTCTCGACATTTCTAGGAGCACTTTTCGTCTTCTTCAGGAGTCTATTTAAGTATAAAACAAATTATTATAAGCCAAATTACAAATTTTCTAACTTTTAGAATTTAAGCAAAAACAATTAACTAAAGTAAATTACATTTTTCTAACATAAAATTTAAGCAAAATAAGTTAATATAGGTTATAATAATTATGTACCAGGTACAAATGAACCCACCTTAATAAACCATGTCATTCTTTCTTAAAATCTATTGGTAATTTTTGCAAAAATATTGCATTTTTCAAAGAATCAAACCCTCAACAACTATACTGTAACAACACTGTTATATTTTATATTTTAAAACTATTATATTTTAAGCCCACTGGTATATTTGAAGCCTATAAAATAAATCGGAAATTTTGAAAATGGTGTTAGTTTGGAAAATGTTATTTACGCATCGACTAACTAGCGAACGTGGACCCGTTGGCACACAGCGCGCGTCATCGGCGGATATTGTTGCGCCATTTCCGATAGATGAGTCGACATTCGTTATCACTTCGTGTAACCTTTCATTGTAGTCTTGGATTCTCGTGTGTGAAGTTTCATTGCTCTCACTCAATCCGAGATTGAACTGTTGGAGGATCAGTCATCGACGGACCGTCTATCGCATACTGTGCGCAGCGCGTAGTTTTATGTAGTGTCTGTGGGCGTTCGCTATGGCTCAGAACCGTTGCCTCGTGTGACGTGAAGTTCTCTGGCAGAACGGAAACCGCCCATGCGAGGGTTCCGCCCCGCCCCGCATCAAATGCCGAGGAATATCATGCGAGCACAAAGCCCACAAGCGGGAGGCGAGAGGCAGCGGCCGGTAGCTGTTGGAAGTTGCAGGAAAGTTTGATGTTCGAGGAATGTGATGCTGCTATGTGCAAGGAGAGGAGGTAGGTTGAAGGCGATCGATTTGAGACGTCAGGTACGAGATGGCATGCAATGAAGCCACGTGTACGCTTTGGCTGTGTTGCATTAAGAGTGAGTTACTAAATCTTCAGAGTTGATGCTGGAGATTTAACCTTAAGAGCGCGCGTCAAATTTCGGAAAATAAGTGAGCGCGCGGCGCAGGGAGTGCGCCAAGCAGATTTCTGTTGTTTTTTCTACTATATTGTGATATTTGTGTCCAAATTTATGACACATTTCATCACAGTCAATTATTAAAGGCACAGGCAATTCATTACAACCCACTTCTTCCTCCTCTTCGTATTCGAGCAAACGTTTTGTAATGCGACCGCTTTCTCTCTCAAAATCACCCCTAAAACAAAACGTTATTGTTTCTTAAAAGAAAACAATTTGAATTTACTAGTTTGCGTACAGTGAGTATAAAAGAATTTTTTCCATCAACGTGTAGAGATCAAAGTTCATAACACAAGAATAATTTGAGACCCTACATAAAACTACGCGCTGCGCACAGTATGCGATAGTTGGCATCGATGACTGATCCACCAATAATTCAACCCAGGATTGAGTGAGGACAACGAAACTTCACACACGAGAATCCAAGACTATAGTCAAAGGTTACACGAAGTGATAACGGATGTCGACTCATCTATCGGAAATGGCGTAACAATATCCGTCGATGGTGCACGCTGCGCGCCAACGCGTCCACGTAAAGGTTAAGACACAATGTGAGAAAGAGTAGTCACATAAAGACACACCAAATATCGTAAAGAGTTTTAGAGGAGTCTGCAAAGAAACAATGTGCTCCGATAGGGAAGAGGTTGAAGATGAAACAAGATAGGAAGTCATTCGAAGAGGCGAAGATTTATGCTTATGAAGCAAAAAGCTTGAGTCACTAGGTGTTATTTATATAAAGCCAAATTCATAGAGAAGAGATAGCAGAGAATAAATATAAAATGTTAGACAAGAGATGGATGTAATACATAGTTTCGAGAGTGAGCCCATTCTGCTCTCTCACGATGTCTAATGACTACTGCGGTCGCTTATATGGAGTACCTGACAGTAGGTGGCAGCACAATGCATCTAAAAAAAACGTATGTTTTTGGATGTGTCCGGATACTTTTGATCACTGAGTGTATGTAGCTCATGTCGAAAATACTGCCACCGTCGGGTCTGGAAACTTTGAACTTCCCAGTCAGAGACTCTGCAATGATATCTGTTGGCATAATGACTGATGTCTTAAATAATACTACCCGAGGCGAAATACATGATTTCTCCCCAAATGTCTAGGACAGGGTCCTTGTTCATATGTTGGATAGCGAAAGAAAAAAAACGTTAAAAGAAAACCACAGAAACAAGGTTTGACAATAAAGAAAGTAAGTTTTAAAGACGTGCTTAAAAGACTGTTTGTGCTCCTAAGAATAGATTTTTTCGGCGATGCGCTTCGATAATCCCAGTGAGAGGGAAACTCAAAGCAACAAAACTCAAAGCGAATTGTTTTTGCACGATATATACGCGATATACAGAACAATAAAGGATTCTAAAGGCAACAGACAAGGCGAAAATGCAACACGACAAGCAATATATATACTAAAGAAATCAACACAATTAGCCCCTAAAGAAAAATAAAGCTAACTCAGAAAAATAAAATCTCTGCACACGCGAGACGTGTTGGCCGTTCGCGTGCAGAATCAAAAGCTGGAAGTCAGAAGCTATAAATATCGCCTTCTCTGGTCACAGATGGGCGCCGGACGCCACAAAATTCTTGTTTTGTCAGAACTGCCACCTGAACAGAGGCAAATGATTCGGAGTATCTGTTGAGTATAAAAAAAACAAATTTCGAAGCTATTTTTTATCAACACCATTTGTCGCCATGGAGCTTCCTAAACTGGTTATGAACCACGCGTGCGAGGCAGAGGGGGTAGGCGGCAGGCGTGCGGTCCTGGGAGAGGGAGGTTTGGCGTGAGGCGTGCGTAGTCGTGCGCTGGCGTGTGCGCGCGAGGGAGATGAGCGTGCCGCGTGCAAACGCGTGTAGGCGAGGAGGGCGGGGCGGCGGCGGCGGGGGGGGGGAGACGGGTGAGCCGGAAATCAGGGCGTGGCTGACACATGTAGCGACGAGGCAACATACTGTATGAGCTATGCATGAGAGATTCCGGAGTACGAGAGAGATATTCCCGGCAATGAGTATTCGAGGCAAATGGACTTCTGCCCAAGGAGTGGAACAGAATGCAGTACCTCTAAGCGAGTCACATACGCGTCAGTTATTTAAATAAAACTGTACCGTTACAAAGTTAAACCATGTTTTAAATTAGAGACTAATTCTTTAAATAAAAATAAAATTAAGCCTCCAAAGATCTGCACAAACATCACTTCGGTGCATTATGAAAATCATTGGAATGATACACAACGGTCTAGAGAGGGCCATTGCTTGATTTTTACGTTTCCTGCCTTTGCTCGCGTTCTGCATAACGTTATTCAATTGAGAGTTAAATTGTGATAGAAATATCTCTAGCATTAATATTGGAGATGTAGGACAGATTTTAAAAAAATGAACCAGCTGAATCAGCTGAACCTCTCTGATCACATCGCACAACTCGAAGAACAAATGACAGATAAGTGTTCATTCAATTAATTTTAAGACATTATTGAAGAACCTGGGGACACCGCTTGCTAGGCAAGTCGGATTAATCTGACCATAAAATGCCACATACAATGAAATTTAGAATTTGTACTTCAAAACCACTTAAATTAACAAGATAAAAAATCTGGAATTATCTATCTTTCATTTCAAGCTAAATTTACATTTGGTGAGAAGAACGTTCAAATTTCTTTGTTAACCAAAACCCTTAATTTAAACATTGAAACAAAGAATTTTTGGTGTGTTCAAAATATCAGAGGTCTTAGTGAAAAAAAGATCTATACAATATTTGATTATAAATTTAAATTCTTCTAGTCGATTAAAAAATTAAAGAAAACGTTTGTAGCTATATTCCAGAAAATTTTGAAAATATTAGAGTAAAGTACACCCAAAATTAAAATATTTTAATGATCACAGACACAGAGAAACTAGATCTTACTCGTGAATATTTGTTAAGTTTCAGTTCAAAAGCTTCTAATCTCACAGGGTTAAACGTGAGACTTCCAACTATTTATCCAATATAGACATCCTGTTTTTTCGATTACAAAATTCCGTGTATTCCCTTGCCACACGCACCAATCCAAACAATCCTTGAAACACTCATAAACCTTAATCTATGTGCAAAGTTACAGATCAAAAAAAACATTAAATATTTTTAATATAAATCTTGATAACTTACGAATACAAACATATATCCATTAATAAATATTGTGATATACCAAAATATATAATATTTTGTTAATAATATTGGCTATAAATGGGGTGGACAAAAGGGTATGCAAATGGCGATATACAGCCTTAGCAACGCCGGCGCAGTGGTTGGCAAGGTCAACAAACTGCATTCAGGCCTTGAAGAGATGAGGGCGCTGGCTAGATAGACAAATAAAATAATGTGTGATTGGTCTGAAAAGGAATGACTGTCGTGGGCGTGGCTACTTGGTTTGATAAGAGATGAATGGATTGGCTAAGGGAGAATAGACTGTCTAATTTTGTCGTTTTGTTTTAAAAAAGAGGAATGAAGGACGGATACCGAAGCGTTGAGGGCGAAAGAACAGGGAGAACTGGACATTCTGATATTGGTCATCGAGTAGTAAAGATCGCTCGCGAGATCAACGTTAGTGAAGGAGGACTTGTAACTTTCGAGTGAGACTCAATAGTTTTTCGGAATCTGGAAGTTGATGTGTAACGGGAAGTTCGATTAGGACTTTGAAAGTTTTTTCTTATATTGCGGTTTTGGACTTTAATATTTTACCACTAATTGGGGAAGACTAGGAACTCTGAAAACCAGTTAAGAACCGGTAGATATTCTAGTCAGTGAGGGCTGGACGCGTCGGCAACGTCGCAAGATTAGAAGAGAGAAGCGGAACTTGGGATCGCCTACATTCAAGTGAGAAGAGACTGCGGGGCGTCGGCGACCAAGACGGTAAATAATTACTGCAGTACAAAAGACATATATCTTAAAACGAGGTCATGACCTAAGGACTAAACAATTGTAAATATTGTTAAATAAATTGTTGAATTTTTTTTCTTTTGGAAATGAAAAGATTTTCATTTAGTCAATCAAAATTGTTAAATAGTTAGAAATAGATAATTATTCCTTTTCAGATTCCTCGCCATACTGTACAGTTGGCAGATCGAGTAATCGGCTATCTAGACGATAGCGATTATCCATAACAGGACCCATTGACCCAACTACCCGGACATTTATACATTTGTTGAAATTAGCTGTGGAAGCATTGGTCATTTTTAATTAACGTAACCTGTTCCTGGCGCCCAAAATTTTAATATAAATTCGGAACGGGTCACGATTATAAGCATCTTAGATGAATGATGCCAACGATCTCGTAAGAGTCTTTGACGAGACGGTGTTGGTACATTTCAATATATGTATATAAATAAATAAATATATCCGTAAATATAAAATTAAACTGTTATTTTTTACAACCCAAAATTTGATATAGTTGAAGATTTTCCAATATTTTCTTCCTTGTAAAAGTTGCTATTGTCGAAATAGTTCGAGAATTGGCGAGACAAATATGACATTTGTGTTAGCTGTACGCACGAGTCTAATGTTACACGAGTATAGTCTTAAATTTTAGGAAAAATCATGTTACATAGGCGGGAATAAATAGTCTCCCCTTCTATTTTAAAGATCCAATGGCCCTCACGATTTCACCTCTCTTTGTAATATATACAGTCGCAATTACAGAGGATATTTATTTATTTAATTGTCCCGAAGAATACGAAAAATACTATCGAAACTTGATATGTCACTTGGTTAAAATACATTTGCTAAAATATCAACGAAAGAATTATTTCAGTAATTAGTAGTCAATGTTTTTATTCTCTCGCTCTTAGTTCGTAAGAAGAGAAAGTTAGGTAATCGTGTTCCAAAATCTGCAACTTTTCAGCAGAAAACTCTTATTACCTCGCCTTGTTAACGCAAAAGTGGATAAATCCTTTTTCTGAATACAGTAAATTACTTACTTTACCACGTGTTGTAGCCAGAATTCATATTTTGTGGGCGCTTGCTACCCAAAATACGACTGACGGCCAAACGTCTGTCTGTCCAACTGTCCGTCAGTCTGCCCGTCCGTCCGTGTGTCCCTCTGTGGTCAAACGTAGCGCCTGAATCATTCTGCCGATTTTCTCCAAATTCAATTTTCCTTAATCGATCTGAACGAATTTTAGGTTTGGGGAGATTTAAACGAATATTTTAATTTTTGAGGGTACTTTACAAGAAGTCTCGAAATAATTTTCAAAATTTTCTCAAAATTGGCACCAAATATTTTGATAAAACTTTGTTTTCTGATCGCACAAAGGACGCTTAAGAGAATTTCACGTTACTTGAAATCGTTGATTTTTCAAAAATTTCAAAACTGCAATTTTTTACATCTTCCTGCAATTACATTATTTGATTATGGATATATTTTTCTTAATGCAATCTGTTCTTTAGAGGCAGATCTTGAAGTAAGGCAAAGTTCAATTTATCGCAAATATAAGTAGTTTTCGTATAATTTTAAGTACAAAGTAAGTGAGAAATACGAGTAATTTTACACACTTCTTAAACTTTTTTCTTAAAAAACTCTACATTTTTTTTTCTCCTCACATGTATCAAGAGATGGTAAGATATATGATGCTATTCTCATTTTTTGTGATCTCAACCTACTTTCAAAAATTGCAAAAAGTTAACCTTTAAAAAATCTAAAATTGAAGACTCTGACTTTTGCCTGTTGTAAAAATCTGTTGCAAAAAGTCGCTTGTTTAAAAAAGCTCATAAACAGTTTTTTAGTAAAAACGAGCAGATTTCGCGCTATTTGTGTCCGATATTTATGTAATTTCTAAAATATTTAATAAATAAAAATTAAATACCCGCACTAAATTTTGCATTAAATGTTCTTCTCGTATGTAACAACGGATGGTAAACAACATAATGCTAGCCCAATTTCAGACTAACTCTCTGTATTTTTTGAAAATTGCAAAAATTACATATTGGGTTGAGACAATTTCATTTTTAAGCGTCGGCCCTATTTCGATCATTAGGTAGCGTAATGGTATGGCTGACGGCGAGTTAACTAGGAGGACCTGAGTCTCGGTGCGAAAAATATTTTTTTCTGTTTGAAAACAGTGTTGCATATTCATGTAGTAGTATAAAACGGAGCACTTAGATACAATGCGTTAAAGTAAATGATGTTGTAGTACCACTAGCTTTAAGTTGAATCATTGTGTTCTGGGCAGGTTAAATTCTCTTACTCCCCTCCTTGAGTCTGCTAGAGTTTATAGAGGTGATTATTCTGTGATTAATTTAAGAATCAATTAATCAACAATTGAAGAGTATTTTAAAAATTAGTAACCCAATAAAACAATAACGTCGGAATAGATGCGTCTGAAATCAAGGGAAGGTGAAGAGAGAGCAGCCATACGATACACAACGTAAAACTTAGCTTATGTTAAAAAATTAAGGCGAACTAACATTCTTACGATTTATGTAATAATTCGAATTATTCAATAATTAATTATTCAATAATTCAATAATATTTTTAAAATTCAGTTATTCAATAATTCAGACAATTAAATAACGGAAAGTAGGAATAGCTGCAGTGTTTGGAAGCGAGGGAAGGTAAAGAGAGAGTGATCCTGTTACGCACAATTTAAAACTTTGTTCGTGTTAAAAATTGAAGCGAACAAATACTCTTACGATTTATGGAATAATTCGAATTGTTCAATGATTTATTTAGTAATCAATTATGCAATAAAACAACGACAATTTTACAAATCAGTTATCCAATAATTGGAACAATTGAATAACGCAAATAATACAATGTACGAAAAGCAGCAATGTTTGGAAGCGAGCTTTGCAGAGTGAGTGCGTCTGTGATACACAATTTAAAACCTAGATTAAGTTAAAAAATTAAGACTAAGTAACCTTACGATTTATGTAATAATTGAAAATATTAATGTATTTTCTTAATTACGAAGTATTCTTGTATCCTATATATCCTATATTTTCTATAAGTCAATAACTTAAGAATCCTTTTAAAATAGTTATGCAATAATTGAAACAATTGAATAACGAAAATAATGGAATGTACGTAAAGCAGCTATGTTTGGAAGCGAGTGAAGGTGCAATTCAATAAAGCAAATAATGCGTTTGGGAGCGATCAAAGGCGCAGAGAGTGATACACAATTTAAAACCTAGATTAAGTTAAAAAAAATTTAGGCTAAGCAACACTTCTACGATTTATGGAATAATTGAAAATATTAATGTATTGTCTTAATTATCAGTTATTCTTGTACCCTATACATCCTATATTTTCTTTAAGTCAATAATACAAGAATACATTTTAAATTGTTATGCAATAATTGAAGCAATTCAATAATGCAAATAATGTGTTTGGCAGCGAACGAAGGCGCAGAAAGAGCGCTGCTGTGATGAACAATTTAAAAACTAGATTAAATTAAAAAATTAAGGCTTAGTGACACTTTTACGACGTATGGAATAATTGAAAATATTAATAATTGCCTTAATTATATTATATACCTATATATATATATATTATATACATAGATATATATCATATACGTTATCCTTAGCATTACCATTTTGACTAACATTCTTATATCCTATACATCCTAATTTTTTTAAAGTTAATAACTCAAGAATACTTTTAAAATTGTTACGCAATAATGGAAACAATTCAATAATGCAAATAATGTGTTCGGCAGCGAGCGAAGGCGCAGAAAGAGCGCTGCTGTGATGCACAATTTAAAAACTAGATCAAATTAAAAAATTAAGGCTTAGCGACACTTTTACGACGCACAGGTATGGAATAATTGAAAATATTAATAATTGCCTTAATTATATCATATACCTTATATATATATACCTATATATATTATATATACCCATATATATTATATACGTTATCCTTAGCTTTACCATTAGCATTACCATTTTGACTAACATTCTTGTATCCTATACATCCTATATTTTTTTAAGTAAATAACTCAAGAATACTTTTAAAATTGTTATGCAATAATTGAGATAATTCAATAACGCAAATAATGTGTTTGGCAGCGAGCGAAGGCGCGGCGAGAGCGGCGCTGCGATGCAGGCGCGGCCGTTGCGCGCGGGTCAGCGGCCGGGCGCGGGCGGCGGGGGCGGAGCGGGGGCGGAGGGGGGAGGGACGCGGGCGGCGTCCGCGGTGATTTGTGGTGATGCGCGCTGGCCGGCGCCGCGACGGGCAACGAGCGCCGCTCACCGCGGTCAAAGGCCGCGCGTTGAATTATGCGCGCGGGGGGGGGCGGGGGCGGTGTGCAGCGGACGGAATGAGTCGCGGAGGTCCAAGGGGGGGGAGGGGACGAGCAACGCGAAGCGCTGACGGGTGCGTCGGCGAGGGATCCGGTTGGAGGGAGGGAAAGAATGGGAACGGGGAACTGGTGATGGAAAAGGGAGGGAGATTGGGGTAGGTGGGGGTTGAGCTTGGATGAGAATCGACGATGAGGATGTTTGTCTGGCGATGCGATGAGTGGAGACAGCGGCATTCTCAAAGAGAGAGAGTGAAGTTGTGAGTGGAATGGCGATGGCCAGGAATCGTGCATAAACTAACGGGAGAAATAGGTAAAGTGTCAATGAATATGTTCTAATGCCGACGGTGGTTGGATTTTCGGCACTAACTAGATAGCTAGGACATGTTCTATTCCTGTCTGGAGGAAAATTCTAGCAGCTGGCTGTTCTGATCGGTAGTTTTCCATAGTTTATCCGATCAACATCAGGTAAATGCCGGAGCAGTACCCTAAAAAACGGGCTATGGACCGCGCGCGATCTTTCCTTCCCATTCCTTGTCATATCCTCGCCCCTTTCTTACACACTTACATGCACGACTTCTACTTACATGCACTACACTACCAAACATGCCGCGTGACCGATTGGGAACTTAGTGCTTGTCCCGGTTGAGCCGGTGCTCCGCTGGTGGGAGATACCTGGTTGAGGAAATTTCCGCTACCCGGCGATAGGTCGGCGCCGGAACTCGCCGAATCTCCACTGGGGGATGATTACTGCCACCTCTCTGGGGGGGAGGGGGCATTCACTACACTTACGGGAATAATGACCTTGGCCGTTGATGCGCCCCGAACCACTAACAATCAATTAATGTACATTTGTTGCGAAGAGCAGAAAGGGATGATAGGACGTGAGGTTACTGGACGTGAAATGATGCACCAGAAACTGCTCAACACAGTAGCTCCATGGGCGGCCGAGAGATTTGCTCGCGAACTGCCTCGTGTCGGAGAGGGAATGGACGTCACTGAGCGGCAGGAAAAAAGATCTCGGCAGGGAACTACGGAGCGGCTGGACGCATACAACCATCCGGAGCGCATGACACAGGGAATTATCATTCGCTTTCCGGCCTTGGTAGGGAACAGTGTGCGTAAACAGGCACGAAGAGAACACGAAAGCCATACAGTAGGTTTATTGATTTTAATAGGTTAATAATAGGTTTATGGATGAATAGTAGTATTGAACTTCTTTCAAATACATTTGCTGTGGACATCTTAAAATTCGGACATCTTAAAATATGACAATTGCAGTGTAAAGTTGCTTGTTTGAAGAGTACTACGCACATGAATAGGCAAAAGTTTATTGAAACTTGTAGAAATTGCAAAAAAAAATTGTTTTAGGAAAATCTATTTTTATTTGAAATAAAAATACTAAAGGAATATTAGTAATACTAATTGTCAAAAGAAGTTATGAAAAAGTTTTATTTTAAAAGTAAAAAGTAAAAATATAATGTAAAAACAACCCTTTTGTGGATGGGTGAGTTAGATAGCAATTAAAAATTTATTTTGGATCTATATTGTTATCATCCAAACGAACTCCATTTGGATGTTGTTTGGTGTTGTCCGTCAAAAACCTTTCTTAAAGAGAAACAATTATTGAATAACTAATGCAATATGTATGTTTTTAGTTTAAATCTAGGTTAATATTAATACATACAATTCAGTAAATGACTCTATTAATTACCAACGCATTGTTTGTGCTCAATTCACATTTTTTCTTCACTGGGAATTTGTTTTCGGATCCAGACGCACGAAGTGAGCGTCATATCGTTCAGAACGTCATAAACGTGTACTTTCATCAGGATATGCTGCCTATTCAGTACTCACTACACATCCTTCCTAAATGTTTGTCTGATAACTTCCGTCTCATTTGGAGAGCCGAGCCGCAAGCCATCGCGTGATCTGGCTCACATCGAATGCCTGTTGAACAAAACTGTGGAATACATTTTACAACGGAATGGACAAGTGGAAAGTACGAGGTGAATCCAGAAACTAAGTTCCAATCGCGTCCAGAGATGGCATTAGTAGTCGGATAGCAATGCGCATGCCCAAGATTAGAGAAGAGGTATGTGGAAATAATGCAGTGTAGCTTTAGACTTGTAACGGCAGTGGTTACCGCACAGTAATACGAAAAAAATGGCTACTCTATTATTGTCTCCCGCCAATTGCGAGGTTCGTACAGTCGTCTGATTTTTGCACGCACAGGCATTGAAAAATCTGAGGAGATCGGTCCAAAACAAAAGACGTGGAATGTTTAAAGGAGGTATTACAGTGGTGTACGTCAATGCAAGACCCCATACAGCCAATGCCATAAAGCCAAATGTGCTGAATCAGTTTCGACGGGAAATATTCGACCTTCGAGAGCCTGTAAATTGTCTCACGAAGCGTATTCTGCCAGAAAAAAACGTTTCCATAACGACGCTATGGTCCAGACTGAAGTGACTTCGTGGCTCCGGTCATTGGCGGCAGACTCCTATGACACGAGCCTACAACTGATGGTGCATCATTATGATGAATGCCTCAACATTGGTGGTGATTACATTGAGAAGAAGCCAGTGAATCAATATAAATATTCCAATAAAATTTCATAAAATGTTTTTGTTTTCTCTATCGGTCATCGTAACTTAGTTTGTGGATGCGTCTCGTATTACCAACAGAGAACAGGGGATATGGGGAGCAGTGGGTATGGGAAATACCGGGAGAGGATATTCCGTTTGCAAGACAAAATTACGTTGCTGCAGTGAGGGTCGACTGACGCAGTGACGGGGAAGTGGGGATAATAGCAAAGAGGAGAGAATGGTTGGGATTGGTTGCTAAAAGCTGCTGAAAAACTGCATGCTGCGCAACCCCTGGTTTTTGGCAGAGTAAGCGTAGTCTAATTGCAATTGTGTAATTTTATTTGTTTGCTCTATACCATCAAAGGACGGGAACTGACTTCACAGTGAAAATTATTTCATATAAAACCGAGGCTAATTGGATAAAACTATTTCACCGCGCAGCCAAAAGGAAATTTAATTTCTGGCTTACAGACGCAAATTAGTGAAGCGAATTTTATCCGACAAAAGCAAACATTCCGTTTACTTTCTGTGGTTAGAAGGAAAACGTTTATAGATGAGATTTGAACGAGAATGTAAAGAGATGTCTTGATTTGTGCTGAAACAAATATTCAAACAATTAGTTTATTACTTAATAAATACACAGTCGGTAGAAATACACAAGCAAATGATAACATCTCAATAATATTAAGCTCTTAATCCTGGCGCAGGTTCAGGAAAGTGGATAATTTTAAGGTAATTTAATTTATCTTCAATGTTATATTGCTGTTCCTCACATATTGAAAAATAATAAAACTTACTTCTTCACTTGTGCGTTAGTACATAATTAACAGGTGATTTTTGTGATTCACACTTTTTCGATAAAGGCGGTAAGATTGAACCCTTGAGCGTACACACTAGGAAACTTACATTATGGTCAAAGTTTGCAATGAAACAATTTAGCTCATACTTCTGTAAATTGTCTATTGATATTCAATACGTTCCATACGGAATCCATATGGAATCTCTGTTCAGTAAATGTTTCATCAAAGTCAAATTTAAAATTGGAAAGTATGTCCAGATCATTTCCATCCATTATATTAAATTTTATTCGTAAACTTAAATATAATAAATTTACTCAATAAACTAATGTTACGTCAGGATATAATTTCTCAAATTATCTGTAATAGTTACAAAATAATATAGTATAGTTGAACCAGTACAAAAATTTAGCATATTTGAGTTTGAATTTAAATTTTGCATATGTTATTGCAGCTTCCGACCGCTAACATTGTTTCCTCGGGATCTCTTTATTGACCAAACACACAGAGTTCAACGAAAATGAGACCTGCGCCATTCTTTTAAGAGCCTCTTGTTTTATCCGTTGAAAATATTTAAACAATCATTTAGAAGCTGTTTTCAAAAGAATGTTTCCATGAATTACATTAATTTTAAGCAGAAATCCCGCAAAAGCGATTTTTTTTCAAACTCATGGCGGTTTTTTAAAGAACTGTTTTTAAAAACAGATTTTGTTTAAAGAAAAATATTTGTCTTCATCTTTGTAGTTTTGAAATGTTAACATTCTACAATTTTATAAAATACAGAGAGTTTGACCGGAAATGAGACTGACAACCAAATTTTGTACCATTCTTTGATACTGTAAACGGCTCCCAATGTTCGTCAAAGCCCTGTGCTCGCGTTGGATTGTAACAAAGACTATAGCTTCCATTTATGGAAACTATGTTCGTAAATATGTGTTTCTTAAGTGAACCACTTGTGTACTGTCACAATACTTACAAGGAGAAAATTTAAAGATGAAATTGAAGCTGTTTGTGAGAAAATACTTTTTTCAAAATTTAAACTCTCGCAAAATTACACGAAAACTACTCATATTTCCGAAACATTGTACATGATCGTATTTAAATAATATATTTCGAACGGGAAAAAATATCTTTCTTCAATCTTGCAGGAAACGCCGAAAAAATTTTGAAACTCGCGAAAAATCAGTGATTCCAATTGAGGCCTCCACCATTCTATAGAGAGACTTTCACGCTATCAGAGGACCCACTTGTAAACTACCGTCACCGCCGACACTTCGCTGGTCAGCGAGCCACAGCTCGATGGGGTACAAAGGCCGCAGCAGAGAGCTCAGTGTGCGCTTTGGAGAAGTCTACAGCAGTGGTGTCAAGGTTTTGGTGGCAGTGGCACGCGTCGTGGCTCCAAGCATGCCACGAGCTACTATGCGCATCTAGCGTCGGGAAAGGAAACTAGTCGTAACCCCGCCGTTTTTCCAAAAGAGATGGCGTTGTGTCTGATGGTGGGGTGACGAACTGCATGAAGGGACGATTTCGTCGTGGCACTCGTGCCACGGACTCCCGTTCGTGGCATCGACCTTGACAGCACTGATCTAGAGTATCCGTGGCGTATAAGCGATTCTGACAGTGCAGTGCGCCGTTGTCATACAGTACTATACACATAGCACCACCTACTTCACAGAAAAAAATAAATCTCAAAACATTAAACACTTACTAACTTACTGACAGGCTATGATACGTCTTCATGTCATGTTCATAACTTTCGCCGAAGCCGAACCTTATCGCCTCCGCGACTTCGTGTAAGATGAGCGGCAACGCTGAACCCTGGCTATGAGAAAGTAAACAAATCCTCACAAGCTGATTGCCTCAGAGCAGGTCACATGACGTACCAGAGGACGTAGGGAGAGAAATGCCGGGGTTGCTTTTACGTTGCCTGTTCTGTAGTGTCCAGCTGTTCTGTAGTGTCGAACAGTGTAGTGAACGAACAGTGTGACAAATTTGGTGATTTCTCTAGGTGTCTTTGTAACGACACTGCTTAATGGACATCTACTGGGTAAGCTACAACTTGGCTTGTCTTCGGTACATTTTTCAGATTTAACCTTAATATGTTTCTGTGGCTTGTAAAAGTAAAACTGTTTTTATTGAACTGTGTGTGGTCAAATTTAATCACAATACAAACTATTCAAAATCAAACCTTCGGTGTTATTTTAAAAAAATCTTATTATGATGTCACCGAGGTGGCGTAAGAAATACTGAATGACGATTGACGAATGGTGTATACATAATTAACTAAATTCTTTTACGTGATATCATTAACCATGTGACTTCATTGTTTTACGACCAAATATTTTGTTTACTACCTAATACCCACACATGAAATGATCGAAATGATATCAGTCCCTTTAATCTGTTGTGATTTGCGGTTCTCTGCGTAGGGTTATGTTATATTCGCTCATGCATTAATTATTTTCACGCACTCTGTTCCACGAAAAAGAATGAAAACTTTGAAAAAAAACAATTTCACGTCCGCAAGGGGACTTGCGAGTTATGCCATTGTAATAGATGATGATTCAATGCTTTTCGCTACCTATAAAAAACGGAAGGTCATGACATTTCGCAAATCACTGTACTCTAGATACTCTGTCACAAATTCATTCTCTACTTTCCAGGAAGTGTGCAAATATTTATTTCTGTGTGGCTAACAGAACAACACGTATAAACGAACGGTCAATGCACCGTTTGATTCTCAGAAAACATCCGCTGAAATAATGCGGTTATTTTTTTCTAAAAAGACTGCAATGTTCAAACAGAACAGAAAAATTTACAATGGAAATTGTAAATTAGAGTTCATAAACTAGAGAGAAAATATTTTTCAATGTGACAGTGAAATGTTTTGCGAATACTGATACAAATGATGACTTCCAGAAAGCAAAGAAGAAAATCAAAATATGTTTATAGAAAGTTGGAATAAAAAATACATTTTTCTTAAAACTCAACTGGATTGCAATCTACAAATCAACCCATGTCTTCAAAAAAGAGTATTAGTTCATAAAATAATCAATTTACAACCATTGTCGATATGAAACAACGTCAATTTTGTCAGTGGAACGAGGAAGAGTTCGTTTAATTGATTGATTGACCAGTGTTTCTCAGTGCGTCCAACTGCTAAGGTCAATAGTTACATAGTGCACTTTTTTATCACGGGAAGTGGCTGTTGTTTTTCTATCGGTGAATGGCAAGTTGCGGCACCGACCTTCCCATTGGATAATGGTTTTTTCCGAACTACGTACCGATACCTGTAGGACACCGCCCTAGACTGGACAAGCTCTAAGCTCCCGACTGGTCCCCGATTTATGTGTTAGTGTAGTGCATGTGAGTTTAAGTGTAAAAGTATTTTGTAAGTAAGAGGGTGAGGGTAGAACAAGGAATGGCACGGAAGAATGCGCGCGGTTCATGGCCCGTTGGTTAGGGCACTTCTTCGGCATTCGCCTGGTGTTAACGGGAATAACGAAGTTATTGCAGGAAAACGCGCGTTGTCTTGCAACAAAAGAATGCCATTCGACAGTCGACCTCGGTGTTCTCACATGCATTCGTGCATATGGTTTGCCATGTAATCAATAGTCACTCATCGGTTTTCGGAATCGGGGCATGGGGTTGCTCAATATTGGGATCAGTAGTAGATGAAGAAGACAATCTTTGTCTATTCTCGCCCTTTATGGCTGCTCTGCTGCTTTTGAATGTTTCAATTACGTCTTGTCAAGAAAAGAAATTGCACCCACATTGTAATGAAGCCTAAATTTTCAGCTTTTGCTACAATTTATAATTACTAAAACAGATTACGAAACCCTGTTCTTTTTTGGGGCGAAGGGAGATTGATGCAAACATGTTTACGTCTCAACAACTCAAGGATACATTAGGTGATAACTCAGAAACCTATCGTAAGCAAAATGAATGCCATCTTAAGGCCGGATAGAACACACAGAGAACCTACAGATAAGTAGAACAAAGTGCTTCTTAATTAACTTACTTTTGCAGTACAATAAGTGATACTTATTAAAGTGATTCTTATTAACTTACGTTTGCAGTACAATTAGAATTTCCCTTCCAAGGAAAGCTATCTGTAAGTAGCGTGGTGCATCAGTCGCTTGTTAATCGTCCAAGTGCAATCCAAGAGTGCGATGGGAATGGGATGATGCGGACGTGTTTGCTGTTTGATTTTGACACGAGATGGGATGTCGCGGCTTATGGTGCCATGTTGTATGGTGGAGCGAGCCGACACGTCAGGTGGCAGTATATCGGGAAAGATGTTGAAAGGCAAGATATCTGGAAGCGGAACCTCCCAAAGCGAGATGTAGAAGAGCAGGACGTCGGGAAACAGATGATTGGCATGTGATGTCAAAAGCTGGATCTGGTTCGGGAAACTGGATGTCAAGAAGTGCAATTTTACAGAGCGCGCTGTCGTGGAGTGACAGGGGGCTGAACGGGTAAGGGCGGAATGGTACGTTGTGAAGTCACAGAATTGTTTGGAGTTCAGTGACGTGGTAAGTCTGAAAACAAATTTTGAGTTTTCATTGCGAGGTGTCATCAACAACTGAGATTAGTTAGTTTACTTAGATTAGTAGGGCTTGTATACTGATTACCTAAAAACTCTTTGAATATGATATATACAATGATTTAAAAATAAGAGGAAAATTAATCTATACAATGGCTTAAAAATAAGAGGAAAATAATCTGTTTTTTTTAAATACTCAAAAATGTGTATGAAAATGTATATTTGCTGGATGAATTTAACAATATTAAAAGAAATTTCTTTATATACAATTATATTTAATGTAAAGTATTTATTTTAGGAGGTAATATAATCATTAACTGTGATCTACCCACTGTCAGTTTTTAAAGGTTTAAAAAATGACTTAATAACTACACATTTCAATCCCCTACATGTGGTGAAAAGACATTTACAAGTTAGCTACGTCTAGAAGGCGCCAATGAAAAGATGACGTCATTAGAATCCGATCCCTGATGATTCATCTCAAAAATGTGTTTTAACATGGCAGGTAGCGATGTTTCTTCCTCGTTGGTACGTGTGATGCGTCGCCGATTCAGTTTCCCCTTGAGGGTTTTACTTTACCAGGTATCTCCGCCAGCGAGATAAACTCTCTTCAGACTCGACTGGCCTCCCGGCATGTCTGTTAGATGAGTACGAGAGGAGAGGAGGGTATAAGGATGAGAACGGTGAAGAGAGTTTATTATATTTATTATATATATTATATTATATATATTTTATTATATAGGAGCGAATATTTGTCAACAAAACTCGAAAAAAAAACTCTCTTTTCTGTATTCAAAATTCGACTAGAATATGGTTTAGGATAGAGACCACAGAATTATGAAAACGTGCACAAAATTCACTTCTCCCCATAGCTCGTCATACGCAGTTTTTTAACTGTTTTTGACGTAAATAAATAAATAAGTAAAGAGTGCTCGGCTTGAACCAGTAGGTTACGGTTGGTCAATTTCGGGCAAACAAATTCTTTATTTTCGTGTTTTATTTTTATAAATGTAAGTATAAATATATTTTCCAAGACACCGAACACGCGGGTCACGTCTTGACCTCGCGTGTCCATAAGCCTCAGAGATAGCAAAAATATCTCCCCACTCCACCCAGCTCTATACAGCTCAGTGAAATTAGACCAGAAACTAGTGGTCGAAGGAAAAAATCCTGAAGTTTTGAAACTTGCCATGATGATAGTTTGTTGGTACCTAGCGCAATTTAATAAAAATCCTGAAATGCTTGAGGGGGGGAATAGTGGTAGGGGTGGCGTTTGAAGATTTTTTTCGTTTTTTTGCATGTATCTTCATAACATAAATTCTACTGAAAAATTAAAGTAGACAAAATGTGCTACAAAAAGTTCCTATAAGATTTTGTTGTAAAATTAACCTTTTTAAAGATACAGACTTACAAATTTCTTATTTTTATGTACCGCAAGACCCTTCCTTAAATATCTTCCTCGTAAAAATTATGCTACGTTCAATGCGTGGAAGTAATTTAAATTTTGTTCAACATTACAAACAATTTTTTTGCATATATTGCTAAAAATAGCAACATTTTACATCTTATCAAATCTTATTTGAACATACTTGCGATTATCCGAGGTTACTTCGGGTGAACAAATATTAAGGGTACGAAATCTCTAGTATTTTTTCACTCTTTTGTCTAATTTGACAGAGCTATACAGCCGTAACTGTGCAATCGTTTATAAATGACTTGAAGAAACAGCTCTAAGGCGTACGGGCCTGTCGCCATCGTCTCGGACACTTTTCTCTGCAAGTGCGTTCTCTGTAAACTGCGATTTTCGTAACTTTGTCCCTAACAGAATTTAGCTGTTCACGGTTTCATCCAATCGGGAGCATGAACGTCACCATAGTGACGTCACTGGCGCGAAATATAAGCTCCTGATTGGATGGCAGCGAAACAGCTAATTCCTGTCAGGAACAAAGTTACGAAAATCGCAGTATAATTTGTAACTAAGCACTTAGGCGCAGACGTTCAGTGCTGGTCTCTTATGCACATTGTGCAAGTTTGAGTGACTCTTTTGAAGGGTTTAATGAGAGGAATCAGAAGATTGCCATTGCTCAATTTCTTATGCTACCGTTAAGTACGTCATCGTAGTAGAAGGTTGTCGCACATAGCTAGTGAACACTCTGAACTTTGCTTTGTGATACGAGGATGTTCCATGCTGATTAAGTGTTCGTGTTTGCGATAACTCGCTGTCATGTTCTGTGTTCTATTGACCATAGTTGCGTTTCAATCAATATGGAAGACTACGTACTGAATTAACACGTTTTACGCCTCAACTATTACGGACATTACTAAACGCCAGTCTCCTCCATGAGTTCACGAAATGTGCCCACATTTTATGATTTCTCTTTTAACAGTGAAGTTACTGCTCATTACAAATGTGTTTTCCACTCTTCCAAGCAAATATTTGTGTAGCATGTTTTATTGCGAGTGGATTGCCCTTATTAAACGTGTGTGTTGAATGTGTGTGCTTTCTAGCTTCCCATGAATCTAATTGGAATCCTATGAGAATTAAAAACTTCCGCATCAAATGAGCTGTGTGGCGGTTTACGTAGTGTATTTCAATTATTTCATTCCGTCCACCTATTATATTCATATCGCACGGCCAAAACAACGGCAAACCTCCAAAATTCGCCCGGTATAGATCGAAGAAACTTGGGAAACCACCGATGAGAGCAGCCGGCCTCTGGAATTCTCGTGCAGACAGTGATCGATTTCCACCCAGCCACGGAGAAAGTATCGAATATCCGTCCCCGGGATTGTTGTGGATCGAGACATTGCAGCGTGTTGCATGGCGAGGCGGTGGGGATGGTTTGGTGCAGGGCCTTTCAACTCCCACACAAACTGGTAGAGATAATTCCAACTGCGCCCTTTAACCCCTGTACCTTCTTGCAGAAAAATAAAAGACTGCTGCCAACGTTATTGATACGACACTTGAGTTGGGGGAGGAGGTATACATGAAAGGTGCTCTCGATGGAAAGACATGCATTACGTATAGCCACAGGTTTTTCAGCGAATATTATCATTATAAATACTTGATTCCAGCGTATTTCGTATTCGCCGTAAATGTGTCAAATTATTAGCGTGCGAAATTGGCGAGTTTCACGTACAAGGCAGTGGCAGGATTTTCGACACTAGATAGATAACAAGGTAGAGTTCAGCCGCTGTCTGGAGGAGCGGCCCGCTGCTCTGCTCGGCAGTTTTCAATAGTTTCTCCGACCAACACCAGGTAAATGCCGAAGCAGTAC
The DNA here is from genome assembly GCA_031308135.1 of Acheta domesticus. Taxonomy (NCBI): domain Eukaryota; kingdom Metazoa; phylum Arthropoda; class Insecta; order Orthoptera; family Gryllidae; genus Acheta; species Acheta domesticus. The sequence continues at coordinate 34,228,531 of JAHLJT010004567.1, read as the reverse complement.
TTTAACAAACCGGCACACGGAAGGGTCAATCTTTCTTCTTACTTGTCTTATTATCGTGCCTTACACGCACTTACACTTACATTCACTACATTGCCACACATGCCGGGAGACCGGTCTGGAGCTTGTCCCCGCTGGAACGGTGCCTCTGGTGGGAGATACCTGGTTGTGGGAATCTCCGAGACGACGGGTTAGCCAGCGTTGGATCTCGCCATCCAGCGGGGGAAGATTACCGCCTCCTCTCACAATAAAACATGCACTATACTTACGGGTCCAATGACCTTAGCAGTTGACGCGCCCGGAATCTCAAATCAATCAATCCAGTAAATATAATAAAAACTAGATCTCCGAGTAACTCGTATTTCCCATGCATCAAAGGGTCCCCCCCGATAAGATGGTAAAAAGTTCCCCTCAACCAAACTACATATGAGTGGTTACACTATAATTCTAACATAAAAATAATATTTTTGAAAGGTTTCTTAGCCTCCGTCCTACCACCCACACCCCTATACAGCCAAAAACGTGTTTTTTTAATTTCAATTTTTTTCGACAACTGAACACTATTTCATCAGACTGAAAAAATATGATAAATAACTCAACTTGGACTATCAGAAAATATATTTTAATATTTTCTCAGGCCCAAATTCGAACACAAAAAAATATTTTCGAAAACAAAATATCAAGAAATATTTTTTACTGTGTCTTAGAAGCCTGGAACAGGCTCGAAAAAAATGTCAAAGGTTCTTCTTTACACACAAATTGTTGTGTATTTTTTTTCAGATTTTTCCGATTGCTGGGCTGCAGTTAAAAAAATAAAAACCATTTTCCCGCCTTTAAAACACATGGACTTTCAATATACTTTGAAACTGACTGCAACGGTTCTCTGCATTTATTTTAGTGTTTATTATACATTTGTATACATTGCTGTATCACCCAATAAAGTTTTGATTTTGGAATATACTTACGAAGTATCATTTTTAAAGCTTTCTAATCGTTTGCTACGGAAAGACGATAGTTTTGGCAATTTATAAGAAACAATCGACACAAGACCTTGTAAGTGTGATACTAGTGGATAAAGAATTACACCCCATCCTACATCAAACCGATTTAGAAGAAAAAATAGAAGTTTGCAGATTATGACATACAAAAGAAGATGCAGCCCAGTAATTGGAAAAATCTGAAAAAAATACACAACAATTTGTGTGTAAAGAAGAACCTTTGACATTTTTTTCGAGCCTGTTCCAGGCTTCTAAGATACAGTAAAAAATATTTCTTGATATTTTGTTTTCGAAAATATTTTTTTGTGTTCGAATTTGGGCCTGAGAAAATATTAAAATATATTTTTCTGATAGTCCAAGTTGTGTTCTTATTTATCATATTTTTTCAGTGTGATAAAATAGTGGTCAGTTGTTGAAAAAAATTGAAATTAAAAAAAACACGTTTTTGACTGTATAGGGGTGTGGGTGGTAGGACGGAGGCTAAAAAACCTTTCAAAAATATTATTTTTATGTTAGAATTATAGTGTAACCACTCATATGTAGTTTGGTTGAGGGGGAACTTTTTACCATCTTATCGGGGGTACCCTTTGTAGGATGCCAAGTTGGCCATCTTCGCTTATGACTGTACCCGGCGACACCCGCCCCTAACTTTACTCTACACCAGTGTTGCCGAGCGGGAGTCCGTGGCATGAGTCCCAGAAGAAATCGCTCCTCCACGCAGTTCATCACCCCGCCCCCAGAGACAACGCCATCCCTATTGTAAAACGGCCATGTTACTACTACTCGTAATAGTTTCCCTTTCCCGACGCTAGTTGCGCAGAGAAACTAGTGGCATGGCAGGATGCCACAACGCGTGCCACTGCAAACAGTAGCAGACCTTGACACTACTGCTGTATAGTTTTGTCCCTAACGTCAAGGGAAGTCAGAAGGCTCTGGTGTGGCTCCAGCCGTGTGAGGTGACGTGTGCTTCCTTGACATCGCGCGCAGCGCCGCGGGCGCTGAGCTGCCACAGCGCGTCGCGCTGCCGCATCCCCCGTTGCTTTTCCGTATGAGATATTTTTTGCCCTAACGCAAGAGCACTTTTTTGCCGTGGCGACTACGCCGCGGATGTATGTGCCCCGTATATCATTGAGTTGCGTTGACCTCGACCTGTGAACGCCAAAAAGTTGTTCATGTACGCTCTAGCTCTGTAATATGTTTTTCCGAAATAACGAGAGGAAATATTTGTTTTGGCTGTAGGTTTATGCAAAGGTCTTAGGGTTCGTTTGGCAGTATTTTCAACATTAGCAACGTGTGGCAGTATATTTGACGTCAGCTAGCTCGAATTTAGTCGCTGTCTGAAGAAAGATTCTAGCGACCGGCTGCTCTGATCGGTAGTTTTCCGTGCTACTCCGATCGACAACAACGAATGCTGTATAGATCTGGACGTCTCCTCACGCCTGTGCGAATGTGGGCTCATAAACATACATACAGCGCTCAGTGTGTGTGTGTGTGTGTGTGTGTGTGTCTGTGTGTGTGTCTGTGTGTGTCTGTGTGTGTGTGTCTGTGTGTGTGTCTGTGTGTGTGTCTGTGTGTGTGTCTGTGTGTGTGTCTGTGTGTGTGTCTGTGTGTGTGTCTGTGTGTGTGTCTGTGTGTGTGTCTGTGTGTGTGTCTGTGTGTGTGTCTGTGTGTGTGTCTGTGTGTGTGTCTGTGTGTGTGTCTGTGTGTGTGTCTGTGTGTGTGTCTGTGTGTGTGTCTGTGTGTGCTCGCCGTAACTGGGGCAGATACGCGCTGGTGACTTTTTGCGTCCACTGACGCTGCTATGTGCCGGCGAACTGTCCTCGATGTGGCCTGCCCTTCACGAATAGGGCCGATTGAGTGCATGATTTGAGCATGAGGACTTTCCTTTGAAGTCTACGATGTTCTCGAAAATATTCGAATATTGAATCACCCGCTTCATCTGCAGCCCACCGGGGAAATGTATAGGAGAGCCTTTCAAAAAAACAGTCAAGGGTAATGAAACGTCAAGTGAATGTCAACCGATGGTTGTTTGAATGCTGTTGGTCACACTTGTCTCTCACTCTCTTAAATGATTCAAAAATGTATCGAATTAGATGGGGAGTTCCCGTGACGAAGCAGAGAGAGGTACGCTGCGCGGGGGAAACAAGAGACTTCGTAAGTGAAGGTGTGCAATGACAGGCTCTTTATAAAGACAAAACACGTGACCAATTCTGAAAATATTAAACTCAGGCTAATCGGTCTCGTAGTAGTCCGGTCCTCATCCTGCCTCTAGACCCTCAAGCAGAAATGACACACACAACAATGAATTATCTTGTGCAACAATGTATTGTTTGTTAAAATGTTAACTGATACAATATTTGAAATTGTGACTTTCTGAGATTACTGTTCAGTATTATGGTTTCGAGACACGTTATGCTAGATCTCAAGCAGCAACTCGACATTTTAGATAAGTTGAACCGAGTTTCTTCGCCAAAAGTCATTGCTTGTGAGTACAATCTTGGACAAGCGACAAATTTTCTATATAAATGAATGTACAGTGACTTTGGATTTGATAACGTACTGTATAGTCTCTATGTTGTGATATACCAAAAATATTATATATTTTTTTAATAACATTTGCTGTAAATGGGTTGGATAAAAGGGTCTGCAAATGGGGATATACAGCCTTAGCAACGCCGGCATGGTGGTTGGCTAGGTAAATAAACTGCATTCAGGCCTTGAATAAGTGGGGGCGTTCGCTAGATAGACAGATAAAATGTTGTGATTGTTCTGAAAAGGAATGACTGTCGAGGGAGTGGCTACTTGGTTTGATAAGAGATGGATGGATTGGCTAAGGGAGAACAGACTGTCAAATTTTGTCGTTTTGTTTTAAAAAAGAGGAACGAAGGACGGATACCGAAGCGTTGAGGGCGGAAGAACGGTGCAGAACTGGACATTCTGATAGTGGTCGTCGAGTAGTAAAGATCGCTCGCGAGATCAACATTAGTGAAGTAGGACTTGTAAGTTTCGAGTGAGACTCAATAGTTTTTCGGAATCTGGAAGTTGATGTGCAACGGGAAGTTCGATTAGGACTTTGAAAGTTTTTTCTTATATTGCGGTTTTGGACTTTAATATTTTACCACTAGTTGGGGAAGACTAGGAACTCTGAATATCAAGTAAGAACCGGTAGATATTCTAGTCAGTGAGGACTGGATGCGTCGGCAACGTCGCAAGATTAGAAGAGAGAAGCGGGACTTGGGATCACCTACATTCAAGTGAGAAGAGACTGCGGGGCGTCGGCGACCAAGACGGTAGATAAATACTGCAGTACAAAAGATATATTTTAAAACGAGGTCATGACCTAAGGGCAAAAACAATTGTTAATAGTGTTAAATAAATTGTTGAATTTTTTTCTTTTGGAAATGAAAAGATTTTCATTTAGTCAATCAAAATTGTTAAATAGTTAGAAATAGATAATTATTCCCTTTCAGATTCCTCGCCATACTGTACAGTTGGCAGATCAAAGTAATCGGCTATCTAGGCGATAGCGATTATCCATAACGAGACCCATTGACCCAGCTAGCCGGACATTTATACATTTGTTGAAATTAGCTGTGGAAGTATTGGTTTTAATTAACGTAACCTGTTCCTGGCGCCCAAAATTTTAATATAAATTCGGAACGGGTCACGATTATAACCATCTTAAATGAATGATGCCAACGATCTCGTAAGAGTCTATGACGAGACGGTTGTTGGTACATTTCAATGTGTTTAACCTAATTTGAAATTTCTCCCAATGCTCTGATTTTGGCTGATCTGGCAATGTACAAGGAATATGTGCAAGGAATTGCCAATTAACCAAAGTGAAGTGAAGTTCGTAAAGAAAGGTAGGTTAGGAGAGAACTGTAAGGGGAGAGGCAAATCGGAGGTCCAGTTGGTCAATAAAAGTGAAGTGACTGATACAGTGTTCACTGCCGAGGTGCCGTAATCCGAAAGAAGTTCCAAAATAGCTGCCAGGTCGTTACACAGTTCAGAATATCAGCCCAAATACCAAATAGAAGTTCCAATCACAAGCAGGGTCGATCACAATGAATATCTGTATGGCTCAGTCTTTCCGGTGCGGACGCAATCTCGTAAGTGCCGGCCCGCCCGGCCGCAGCCAGCCCGGTCCCCGCCCGGGGAGGGCGAGGGGGGAGAGGGGTGTGCGCTACCCCTCCATCCCCGCCGCAGCCACCGCCCCCGGCGCTGCCGTGGCGCGCCTTCCGCGGTGACGTGGCGCCGCCGAGGGTATGAGTGGCGGTGGGCGTACTTATGTTTTAACCTGCACTACTAGTCCCTCCGCGCCCAAATTGCGACGCGTACGGTGCAAAACGCCATCCTGCGTCCCGCAGCCTCCTCTGGGTAGCGGCTGCTCGGGACTCTCATGCGTTGCCCCTTGGCGCCTCCGCTCGTTCTCCGGACGAACCCGCTGCTCGGGATGGCGCGCCTCCGACACCGGGGCTGCCTCCGCACCACAGCTTCCCGCCTGCCACTCGTTCGCTATCCGCCACCGCAGGTCCCGTCAGCTCTCTCCGACTGCCTCTACCTGCAATGACGTTGTATCAGCGAACTGACGCATCAGCTTCCCTGTATCGTCCTCGACTCGGCTGTGTGGTCGTTACTTCCGCTTTTCTCGAGCGCGGCGTTACTTGCCCCTGATGCCTCATTAACTTTTCTATGGAGCGTCCTCACCTCATTTAATTTGTCTGGAACCATGTATTTTGTGCCAACCACGCCCTGCCAAACACGCTTGTGACGCCCTTTGAAGTGGTACAGAATACCTGCTCCCCCACTCTGTACTGGAGGGGAGCCCTGTGATGTATACTCCTCCACCGGCTTGTAAAATGTGAGAGGTGTGTCCGCGGCTGGCGCCAATGAACGTAGTTCTGCGGGCTCTGCCATCTCGGCCCGGCAGTGCCCATATGAAAGCCAGCACCCGCAGCAAGGCCC
>JAHLJT010004567.1:34207844-34221568 GCA_031308135.1 Acheta domesticus | reverse complement strand
CCGCCGCGGCGCGCCGCTGCCATACCGCTTTGTCAATGCTCCCTGTGTCTTCCTCCACTGGACTTACGGCCTTGCGCAACACTGCCCACACCCTTTCATCGATGTCAGCAAGTCGTTTACCACCCAAGGCAATGGCAGGAAGTCGACCAAGCAATACAAACATTGGGATCAGTTTACATCCAAGAGTGTGTGACACAGTGCAAATAATATCCTCGTTTGTGACGCGTGTGTGAGTGCCCGTGCGCTTCTTTCTTTCTAGGAGAGTGACAAAAAATAATTGAAGATGTCAGGTACAATGAAGATACGCTTTGATTCATGTTTTAATCCTTTCAATGTAGAAAAGTATGGTAGAACTGAATGTAAAATTTAAGACGTGTAATACGAAGTATCCTTCAAACGTTGGGCACACAATACTTACAAAGTACGCCGAACTTGAAAATTTGTAACGTATGCAGATGGAGAACTTCAAAATGGTTTATAAAACGAATGTCAAACTTCTGAAGGTACCATTGAAACATTTTCCAGCAAACCTTGTACAAGTCATCAGAGTAGAAATTCAGAAGAAGACAATAATTCGTAATTGAACATTGAAATGAGAGATAATGGTGATCTAACTCCTAGTGAAGAATTTTGATGTAAAAGAGGTAGAAGAAGAACAAGAAAATGAATACATCATAGAAGAATTGAAAAAAAGATACAAAACTACTGATGATGATAAAACTTAAAATTTTAACGATTTTGGAAGATTGGTCTTTTCCTAAAATTAAAAAACATTTCTATGCATCTACTCACATGATAACTGTTTGTAAAACAACTAGCAACAAAGGAATATTGTCAACTCCACATGTGAAATCCAGAAGAACTATCGTCGCTTCTGTACACCAATATGTTGTGGCTTTTTATTGTTCAGATGACGTTAGCCGTATAATGTGTAAATAAAGGAAAAAATAATTTTATTTCAGTAAGAGAGAATGGGAGATATTCACAAACAAAAGAGGATTATACTGAGCAACATGAAAGAAACCTACTGACATTTTAAAGAAAAGTCTCTGCACCTAAAGATCAGATTTTCAAAGTTCGCTGAATTAAGACTGAAACACTGCATTTTACCAGGAGCTAACGCTACACATACAGTATGTGTTTGTGTATATCACGAAAACCTACGAGTAAAGTTAATGTTTGACGGAGGAGGTTTCGCAAAGTTAACATATGATGTTGGAGCATTGAAGGATTGTCGGTACTACCTAACTAAAGTTATTTTTGACACTCCAAGAGCTGACTGTTACTTTAAAAAGTGTGACAAATGTCCTGAAATAGAACGACTTAAAATGTTGCAGGAAAAGTTTGAAGAGAGGATGATTGACAGAGTGACGTATCGGAAGTGGATTCACGTTGAACTATTCAAGTACATCATGATCCGATTACGACTCCCAAGAAGCTCTATGAGTGGTACAAAAATATACAAAACATAGTGATTTTCTTCTTCACCAATGAAGATCATGAAGAAGAAAGAATTCGCTTAAAAGTCATAGAACTGCAGCAAAATGGCTACGTGGTACACGTTCGTTACATTCCTTTGTTCCTATTTGAGAAGATAAAGAAATAATTAAAACATGCTCCTTGAAAGAAAGTGCACATCTTGTCCAAGTTACATAAAGAGAAACTTAAAAAGACGTAAATCTGATACAACTTCATATTTTATATGTTTTGGAATATTAACAATAACTTTAAAACTCATTGCTCAGTGAACATTTACACTTATTTTCCTGTTGTGAAGCTTGTCCCCCCCCCCCCCAGCGTTTCATTCGATAGCGGCACATACAGCGACGGGCGCATGAGGTTCTCGCGACGCTGTAAACGAGGAAAGATTTAAAAAATTCTTAAAAAGTTATTTTAACAGAAGCCATTTTGAAACTTCGCAGTCCTTTAGAAGAAAGTATGAACTTTCTTTTCGTTTTTTTTCCAGATTTTTAATTCGTGGTAAAATTAATAATTTTTTAAATAAACATTTATAAACAAAAAATTAACATTAAAAAATAAAATTTTATAAACAGTAAGATAAATTTCATGAAAGCTACTGATATAAGCTTTGATTTAAGAGGAACTCAAAACCGAAATTTTAAAACGATTTTGAGATACAATATATTATACACGTCAGTGCGTATGAAGTTACGGAAAATTTAAAAAATAAAATGACGAAAATATAAATATTTGAGCAAAACTAAAAAACACGTGTGGTATAGTTTGTTTTCATGAACCTGTAAAAAATAATTAGAAAGATATCAGACATCGAGGTCAATTTTCCTTCAAATTCGTCCGATTTTGCGTGGAATGACCCATATGTTATTGCAGCTTCCGACCGCTAATATTGTTTCCTCGGGATCTCTTTATTGACCAAACACATAGAGTTCAACGAAAATGAGACCTGCGCCATTCTTTTAAGAGCCTCTTGTTTTATCCGTTGAAAATATTTAAACAATCATTTAGAAGCTGTTTTCAAAAGAATGTTTTCATGAATTACATTAATTTTAAGCAGAAATCCCGCAAAAGCGATTTTTTCAAACTCATGGCGTTTTTTTAAAGAACTGTTTTTTAAAACAGATTTTGTTTAAAGAAAAATCTTTGTCTTCATCTTTGTAGTTTTGAAATGTTAACATTCTACAATTTTAGAAAATACAGAGAGTTGACCGGAAATGAGACTGGCACCAAATTTTGTACCATTCTTTGATACTGTAAACGGCTCCCAATGTTCGTCAAAGCCCTGTGCTCGCGTTGGATTGTAACAAGACTATAGCTTCCATTTATGGAAACTATGTTCGTAAATATGTGTTTCTTAAGTGAACCACTTGTGTACTGTCACAATACTTACAAGGAGAAAATTTTAAGATGAAATTGGAGCCGTTTGTGAGAAAATACTTTTTCAAAATTTAAACTTACGCAAAATTACACGAAAACTACTCATATTTCCGAAACATTGTACATGATCGTATTTAAATAATATATTTCGAACGGGAAAAAATATCTTTCTTCAATCTTGCAGGAAACGCCGAAAAAATTTTGAAACTCGCGAAAAATCAGTGATTCTAATGAAATAGAGGCCTCCACCATTCTATAAAGAGACTTTCACGCTATCAGAGGACCCACTTGTAAACTGCCGACACCTCGCTGGTCAGCGAGCCACAGCTCGATGGGTACAAAGGCCGCAGCAGAGAGCTCAGTGTGCGCTTTGAGAAGTCTACAGCAGTGGTGTCAAGGTCTTGGTGGCAGTGGAACGCGTCGTGGCTCCGTAGCATGCCACGAGCTACTCTGCGCATCTAGCGTCGGGAAAGGAAACTAGTCGTAACCCCGCCGTTTTCCAAAAGAGATGGCGTTGTGTCTGATGGTGGGGTGACGAACTGCGTGAAGGGACGATTTCATCGTGGCACTCGTGCCACGGACTCCCGCTCGTGGCATCAACCTTGACAGCACTGGTCTACAGTATCGGTGGCGTATAAGCGACTCTGACAGTTCAGTGCACTGTTGTCATACAGTACTATACACATGGCACCACCTACTTCACAGAAAAAATTAAATCTCAAAACATTAACACTTACTGACAGGAACATGTCATGTTCATAACTTTCACCGAAGCCGAACCTTATCGCCTCTGCGACTTCGTGACAGATGAGCGGCAACGCTGAACCCTGGCTGTGAGGAAGTAAACAAATCCTCACAAGCTGATTGCTTCAGAGCAGGTCACATGACGTACCAGAGGACGTAGCGAGAGAAATATAGGGGTTGGTTTTACGCTGCCTGTTCTGTAGTGTCGAGATGCGAGTTAAAACAGTGTAGTGAACGAACAGTGTGACAAAGTTGGTGATTTCTCTGGGTGTCTTTGTAACGACACTGCTTACTAGACATCTACTGGGTAAGCTGCAACTTGGCTTGCCTTTGGTTCATTTTTCAGATTGAACCTTAATATGTTTCTGTGGCTTGTAAAAGTAAAACTGTTTTTATTGAACTGTGAGTGGTCAAATTTGATCACAATACAAACTATTCAAAATCCAACCTTCGGTGTTATTTTAAAAGAATTTTATTATGATGTCACCGAGTGGAGTAAGAAATACTGAATGACGATTGACGAATGGTGTATACATAATTAACTAAATTCTTTTACGTGATATCATTAACCATGTGTCATTGTTTTACGACCAAATATTTTGTTTACTACCTCACACCCACATATCAAATGATCGAAATGATATCAGTCCCTTTAATCTGTTGTGATTTGCGGTTCTCTGCGTAGGGTTATGTTATATTCGCTCATGCATTAATTATTTTCACGCACTCTGTTCCACGAAAAAGAATAAAAACTTTGAAAAAAAACAATTTCACGTCCGCAAGGGGACTTGCGAGTTATGCCATTGTAATAGATGATGATTCAATGCTTTTCGCTACCTATAAAAAACGGAAGGTCATGACATTTCGCAAATCACTGTACTCTAGATACTCTGTCACAAATTCATTCTCTACTTTCCAGGAAGTGTGCAAATATTTATTTCTGTGTGGCTAACAGAACACACGTATAAACGAACGGTCAATGCACCGTTTGATTCTCAGAAAACATCCGCTGAAATAATGCGGTTATTTTTCTAAAAAGACTGCAATGTTCAAACAGAACAGAAAAATTTACAATGGAAATTGTAAATTAGAGTTCATAAACTAGAGAGAAAATATTTTTCAATGTGACAGTGAAATGTTTTGCGAATACTGATACAAATGATGACTTCCAGAAAGCAAAGAAGAAAATCAAATATGTTTATAGAAAGTTGGAATAAAAAATACATTTTTCTTAAAACTCAACTGGATTGCAATCTACAAATCAACCCATGTCTTCAAAAAAGAGTATTAGTTCATAAAATAATCAATTTACAACCATTGTCGATATGAAACAACGTCAATTTTGTCAGTGGAACGAGGAAGAGTTCGTTTAATTGATTGATTGACCAGTGTTTCTCAGTGCGTCCAACTGCTAAGGTCAATAGTTACATAGTGCACTTTTTTATCGCGGGAAGTGGCTGTTGTTTTCTATCGGTGAATGGCAAGTTGCGGCACCGACCTTCCCATTGGATAATGGTTTTTTCCGAACTACGTACCGATACCTGTAGGACACCGCCCTAGACTGGACAAGCTCTAAGCTCCCGACTGGGTCCCCGATTTATGTGTTAGTGTAGTGCATGTGAGTTTAAGTGTAAAAGTATTTTGTAAGTAAGGGGGTGAGGGTAGAACAAGGAATGGCACGGAAGAATGCGCGCGGGTTCATGGCCCGTTGGTTAGGGCACTTCTTCGACATTCGCCTGGTGTTAACGGGAATAACGAAGTTATTGCAGGAAAACGCGCGTTGTCTTGCAACAAAAGAATGCCATTCGACAGTCGACCTCGGTGTTCTCACATGCAGAACGTAGCATTCGTGCATATGGTTTGCCATGTAAACAATAGTCACTCATCGGTTTTTCGGAATCGGGGCATGGGGTTGCTCAATATTGGGATCAGTAGTAGATGAAGAAGACAATCTTTGTCTATTCTCGCCCTTTATGGCTGCTCTGCTGCTTTTGAATGTTTCAATTTACGTCTTGTCAAGAAAAGAAATTGCACCCACATTGTAATGAAGCCTAAAATTTTCAGCTTTTGCTACAATTTCTAATTACTAAAAACAGATTACGAAACCCTGTTCTTTTTTGGGGCGAAGGGAGATTGATGCAAACATGTTTACGTCTCAACAACTCAAGGATACATTAGGTGATAACTCAGAAACCTATCGTAAGCAAAATGAATGCCATCTTAAGGCCGGATAGAACACACAGAGAACCTACAGATAAGTAGAACAAAGTGCTTCTTAATTAACTTACTTTTGCAGTACAATAAGTGATACTTATTAAAGTGATTCTTATTAACTTACGTTTGCAGTACAATTAGAATTTCCCTTCCAAGGAAAGCTATCTGTAAGTAGCGTGGTGCATCAGTCGCTTGTTAATCGTCCAAGTGCAATCCAAAGAGTGCGATGGGTATGGGATGATGCGGACGTGTTTGCTGTTTGATTTGACACGAGGTGGGATGTCGCGGCTTATGGTGCCATGTTGTATGGTGGAGCGATCCGACACGTCAGGTGGCAGTATATCGGGAAAGATGTTGAAAGGCAAGATATCTGGAAGCGGAACCTCCCAAAGCGAGATGTAGAAGAGCAGGACGTCGGGAAACAGTTGATTGGCATGTGATGTCAAAAGCTGGATCTGGTTCGGGAAACTGGATGTCAAGAAGTGCAATTTCACAGAGCGCGCTGTCGTGGAGTGACAGGGGGCTGAACGGGTGAGGGCGGAATGTTAGGTTATGAAGTCACAGAATTGTTTGGCGTTCAGTGAGGTGGTGAGTCTGAAAACGAGTTTTGAGTTTTCATTGCGAGGTGTCATCAACAACTGAGATTAGTTAGTTTACTGATTAGTAGGGCTTGTGTACTGATGACCTAAAAATTATTTAAAAATGATATATAAAATGATTTAAAAATAAGAGGAAAATTAATCTATACAATGGCTTAAAAATAAGAGGAAAATAACCTGATTTTTTTTAAATACTCAAAAAAGTGTATGAAAATGTATATTTGCTGATGAATTTAACAATATTAAAAGAAATTTCTTTATATACAATTATATTTAATATAAAGTATTTATTTTAGGAGGTAATATAATCATTAACTGTGATCTTCCCACTGTCAGTTTTTAAAGGTTTAAAAAATGACTTAATAACTACACATTTCAATCCCCTACATGTGTTGAAAAATAGACATTTACAAGTTAGCTACGTCTAGAAGGCGCCAATGAAAAGATGACGTCATCAGAATCCGATCCCTGATGATTCTCGTCTCCAAAGTGTGTTTTAACACGGCAGGTGTCGGTGTTCTTTCCTTGTTGGTACGTGAGATGCGGCGCTGATTCAGTTTCTGCTTGAGTGTTTTCCCTTACCAGATATCTCCGCCAGCGAGACAAACTCTCTTTAGCTCTCGACTGGCCTCCCGGCATGTCTGTTAGATGAGTACGAAAGGAGAGGAGAGGAGGGTATAAGGATGAGAACGGTGAAGAGAGTGCTGGTCTTGAACCAGTAGGTTACGGTTGGTCAATCTCGGGCAAACAAATTCTTTATTTTCGTGTTTTATATTTATAAATGTAAGTATAAATATATTTCCAAGTCACTGGACACGCGGGTCACGTCTTGACCTCGCGTGACCATAAGCCTCAGAGATTGCAACAATGTCTCCCCACTCTGCCCAGCTCTATATAGCCCAGTGAAATTAGACCAGAAACTAGTGGTCGAAGGAAAAAATCCTGAAGTTTTGAATCTTGCCATGATGATCGTCTGTTGGTACCAAGCACAATTTATTAAAAATCCTGAAATGCTTGACGGGGGGCAATAGTGGTAGGGGTGCCGTTTGAAGATTTTTGTTTTTTGTTTTTTGCATGTATCTTCATAACATAAATTCTACCGAAAGTTATGTAGGTGCAAAATTAAAGTAGACAAATGTGCTACAAAAGTTCCTATAAGGTTTTGTTGTAAAATTAACCTTTTTAAAGATACAGACTTAAAAATCTCTTATTTTTATGTAAGGCAAGACCCTTCCTTAAATATCTTCCTCACAAAAATTATGCTATGTTCAATGCGTGGAAGTAATTTTAATTTTGTTCAACATTACAAACATTTTTTTTTCACCTTTTGCCAAAAATGGCAACATTTTACATCTTATAAAATCTTATTTTGAACATACTTGCGAGTATCCGAGGTTACTTCGGGTGAAAAAATATGAAGGGTTTGAAATCTGGTATTGTTTTCACTCTTTTTGTCTAATTTGACTGAGCTGTATAGTCGTAACTGTGCCATCCTTCATAAATGAGTTGAAGATACAGCTCTAAGGCGCATGGGCCTGTCGCCATCGACTCGGACACTTTTCTCTGCAAGTGCGACCTCTGTAATTTGTAACTAAGCACTTCGGCGCAGACGTTCAGTGCTGGTATCGTATGCACATTGTGCAAATTTAAGTGACTCTTTTGAAGGGTTTAATGAGAGGAATTAGAAGATTCCCATTGCTCAATTTCTTATGCTACCGTTAAGTACGTCATCGTAGTAGAAGGTTGTCGCACATAGCTAGTGAACACTCTGAACTTTGCTTTGTGATACGAGGATGTTCCATGCAGATTAAGTGTTCGTGTTTGCGATAACTCGCTGTGATGTTCTGTGTTCTATTGACCATAGTTGCGTTTCAATCGATATGGAAGACTACGTACTGAATTAACACGTTTTACGCCTCAACTATTACGGTCATTACTAAACGCAGTCTCCTCCATGAGTTCATGAAATGTGCCAACATTTTATGATTTCTCTTTTAACAGTGAAGTTACTGCTCATTACAAATGTGCTTTTCCACTCTTCCGAGCAAATATTTGTGTAGCATGTTTTATTGCGAGTGGATTGCCCTTATTAAACGTGTGTGTTGAATGTGTGTGCTTTCTAGCTTCCCATGAATCTAATTAGAATCCTATGAGAATTAAAACTTCCGCATCAAATGAGCTGTGTGGCGGTTTACGTAGTGTATTTCAATTATTTCATTCCGTGCACCTATTATATTCATATCGCACGGCCGAAACAACGGCAAACCTCCAAAATTCGCCCGGTATAGATCGAAGAAATCTCGGGAAACAACCGATGAGAGCAGCCGGCCTCTAGAATTCTCGTGCAGACAGTGATCGATTTCCACCCAGCCACGGAGAAAGTATCGAATATCCGGGATTGTTGTGGATCGAGACATCGCAGCGTGTCGCATGGCAAGGCGGTGGGATGGTTTGGTGCAGGGCCTTTTAACTCGCACACAAACCGGTAGAGATAATTCCAATTGCGCCCTTTACCCCTGCACCTTCTTGCAGAAAATAAAAGACTGCTGCCAACATTATTGATATGACACTTGAGTCGGGGAAAGTGAAAATGAAAGGTGCTCTCGATGGAAAGACATGCATTACGTATAGCCACAGGTTTTTCAGCAAATATTATCATTATAAATACTTGGTTCCAGCGTATTTCGTATTCGCCATAAATATGGCAAATTATTAGCGTTCCAAATTGGCAAGCCTCACCTACAGGGCGGTGGCAGGATTTTCGTCACTAGCTAGATAACAAGGTAGAGTTCAGCCGCTGTCTGGAGGAGCGGCCCGCTACTCTGCTCTGCAGTTTTCGATAGTTTCTCCGACCAACACCAGGTAAATGCCGAAGCAGTACTTTAACAACCGGGACACGGAAGGCGCAATCTTTCCTTCTTTCTTATTCTCGTGCTTACACACACTTACACTTACATTCACTACACTACCACACATGCCGGGAGACGGGTCGGGAGCTTGTCCCCGCTGGAACGGTGTCTCTGGTGGGAGATACCTGGTTGTGGGAATCTCTGAGACGACGGGTTAGTCAGCATTAGATCCAGCGGGGGAAGATTACCGCCTCCTCTCACAATAAAACATGCACTACACTTACGGGCCAATGACCTTAGCCGTTGATGCGCCCGGAATCTCAAATCAAACAATCCAGTAAATATAATGAAAACTAGATCTCGGCGTAATTCGTATTTTCCATAAATGCATCAAATTTTTAGGATGCCAAGTTGACCATCTTCGCTTATGCCCGGCGACACCCGCCCCTAATCTTACTCTATACTAGCGTTGTCGAGCGGGAGTCCGTGGCACATGTGCCAGAAGAAATCGCCCCTCCACGCAGTTCATCACCCAGCCACCAGAGACAACGCCATCCATATTGTAAAACGGCAGGGTTACTACTACTCGTAATAGTTCCCTTTCCCGACGCTAGTTGCGCAGAGAAGCTCGCGGCATGCTACGATGCCACAACGCGTGCCACTGCCACCAGTAGCAGACCTTGTCACTACTGCTCTAGAGTTTTGTCCCTAACGTCAAGGGAAGTCAGAAGGCTCTGGAATGGCTCCAGCCGTGTGAGGTGACGTCTGCTTCCTTGACATGCGCGCGCAGCGCCGCGGACGCTCAGCTGCCACAGCGCGTCGCGCTGCCGCATCCCCCGTTGCTTTTCCATATGAGATATTTTTTGCCCTAACGCAAGAGCACTTTTTTGCCGTGGCGACTACGCGGCTGATGTGTGTGCCCCGTATATCGTTGAGTTGCGTTGACCTCGACCTGTGAACGCCAAAAAGTTGTTCATGTACGCTCTAGCACTGTAATATGTTTTTCCGAAATAACGAGAGGAAATATTTCTTTTGGTTGTAGGTTTATGTAAAGGTCTTAGGGTTCATTTGGCTGTATTTTCAACATTAGCAACGTGTGGCAGTGTATTTGACGTCAGCTAGCTCTAATTTAGTCACTGTCTGGAGAAAGATTCTAGCGGCCGGCTGCTCTGATCGGTAGTTTTCCGTGCTACTCCGATCGACACAACGAATGCTGTATAGATCTGGACGTCTCCTCACGCCTGTGCGACTGTGGGCTCATAAACATACATACAGCGCTCAGTGTGTGTGTGTGTGTGTGTGTGTGTGTGTGTGTGTGTTGTGTCTGTGTGTGTGTCTGTGTGTGTGTGTGTGTCTGTGTGTGTGTCTGTGTGTGTGTCTGTGTGTGTGTCTGTGTGTGTCTGTGTGTGTGTCTGTGTGTGTCTGTGTGTGTGTCTGTGTGTGTGTCTGTGTGTGTCTGTGTGTGTGTCTGTGTGTGTGTGTGCTCGCCGTATCTGGGGCAGATACACGCTGGTGACTTTTTGCGTCCACTGACGCTGCTATGTGCCGGCGAACTGTCCTCGATGTGGCTGCCCCTTCACGAATAGGGCCGATTGAGTGCATGATTTGAGCATGAGGACTTTCCTTTGAAGTCTACGATGTTCGCGAAAATATTTCGAATATTGAATTACCCGCTTCATCGCCCCACGGGGAAATGTATAGGAGAGCCTTTCAAAAAAACAGTCAAGGGTAATGAAACGTCAAGTGAATGTCAACCGATCGCTGTTTGAATGCTGTTGGTCACACTTGTCTCTCACTCTCTTAAATGATTCAAAAATGTATCGAATTAGATGGGGAGTTCCCGTGACGAAGCAGAGAAAGGTACGCTGCGCGGGGAAACAAGAGACTTCGTAAGCAAGGTGTGCAATGACAGGCTCTTTATAAAGACAAAACACGTGACCAATTCTGAAAATATTAAACTCTGGCTAATCGGTCTCGTAGTAGTCCGGTCCTCATCCTGCCTCTAGACCCTCAAGCAGAAATGACACACACAACAATGAATTATCTTGTGCAACAATGTATTGTTTGTTAAAATGTTAACTGATACAATATTTGAAATTGTGACTTTCTGAGATTACTGTTCAGTATTATGGTTTCGAGACACGTTATGCTAGATCTCAAGCAGCAACTCGACATTTTAGATAAGTTGAACCGAGTTTCTTCGCCAAAAGCCATTGCTTGTGAGTACAATCTTGGACAAGCGACAAATTTTCTATATAAATGAATGTACAGTGACTTTGGATTTGATAACGTACTGTATGGTCTCTATGTTGTGATATGCCAAAATATTATATATTTTTTTAATAACATTTGCTGTAAATGGGTTGGATAAAAGGGTCTGCAAATGGCGATATACAGCCTTAGCAACGCCGGCATGGTGGTGGCAAGGTAAATAAACTGCATTCAGGCCTTGAATAAGTGGCTAGATAGACAGATAAAATAATGTGTTATTGGTCTGAAAAGGAATGACTGTCGAGGGCGTGGCTACTTGGTTTGATATGTGATGGATGGATTGGCTAAGGAGAATAGACTGTCAAATTTTGTCGTTTTGTTTTAAAAAAGAGGAACGAAGGACGGATACCGAAGCGTTGAGGGCGTAAGAACGGTGCAGAACTGGACATCTGATAGTGGTCGTCGAGTAGTAAAGATCGCTCGCGCGATCAACATTAGTGAAGTAGGACTTGTAAGTTTCGAGTGAGACTCAATAGTTTTTCGCAATCTGGAAGTTGATGTGCAACGGGAAGTTCGATTAGGACTTTGAAAGTTTTTTCTTATATTGCGGTTTTGGACTTTAATATTTTACCACTAGTTGGGGAAGACTAGGAACTCTGAATATCAAGTAAGAACCGGTAGATATTCTAGTCAGTGAGGGCTGGATGCGTCGGCAACGTCGCAAGATTAGAAGAGAGAAGCGGGACTTGGGATCACCTACATTCAAGTGAGAAGAGACTGCGGGGCGTCGGCGACCAAGACGGTAGATAAGTACTGCAGTACAAAGATATATTTTAAAACGAGGTCATGACCTAAGGGCAAAAACAATTGTTAATAGTGTTAAATAAATTGTTGAATTTTTTCCTTTTGGAAATGAAAAGATTTTCATTTAGTCAATCAAAATTGTTAAATAGTTAGAAATAGATAATTATTCCCTTTCAGATTCCTCGCCATACTGTACAGTTGGCAGATCAAGTAATCGGCTATCTAGGCGATAGCGATTATCCATAACGGGACCCATTGACCCAGCTAGCCGGACATTTATACATTTGTTGAAATTAGCTGTGGAAGTATTGGTTTTAATTAACGTAACCTGTTCCTGGCGCCCAAAATTTTAATATAAATTCGGAACGGGTCACGATTATAACCATCTTAGATGAATGATGCCAACGATCTCGTAAGAGTCGATGACAAGACGTTGTTGGTACATTTCAATGTGTTTAACCTAATTTGAAATTTCTCCCAATGCACTGATTTTGGCTGATCTGCCAATGTACAAGGAATATGTGCAAGGAATTGCCAATTAACCAAAGTGAAGTGAAGTTCGTAAAGAAAGGTAGGTTAGGAGAGAACTGTAAGGGGAGGGGCAAATCGGATGTCCTGTTTGTCAATAAAAGACCCTAGGTTTCTTATTACAAATTCGTCTATTAATTAGGCTGAAATGTAGATTTATTCACCTATAGGTAACGAAGTTTTTGAGTACTTTGGTGAGTTTAGACGGAAAACTTACAGATATTTTACTGAAAAGTATCCTGTCCGAATAAATGCTTTTAATATTAATGCCTTTAGAGCCATTGCATTTTTCGGTAATAACTTCACCAATGAAAACGTACCTAGATTTTTCTCTCAGGAAATGTGTGTATCTTTTTTTAACTTCTGAAGCGTAAAATAATTCAATTATCGGAGGATTCTTTGATGTGTTTTTCTCCTTTTTAAATCAGAGAGAATGGTTTGGAAGAACTTAACCATGTACACGTCAAAATTGTTTTCCCTTTATCGACTTTTACTCATTGACTTTCCGGTGTCTGTATTCGTGGTACTGGATTTATTGTTTTTTGTTTGTTTTTTTCATGTGCTTTCATGTAGGATCTTTTCAAAGTCAATAATTCTGACACACACAAAAATTTGTCAGATCCAATGACTGGTCATATGTTTCTCTATGTATTGCGACCAGCTGAATCCGAATTTAGAGCCGGAATTACGCCACAACCCACCATTTTTATCGCAAAAAAAATCCTGAAATTGTATTCTTTTTCGTTTTTGGAAGTTGTTGTCAGACCCGAAGACATGACACATGTTTCTCTATACGTCGACGCACTGAATCCGAATCTAAAGTCAGAATTGCGCCACTACCTTACAGTTTTTTTAAATTGCAAAACACCACAATGATATTGTCGATTGTGAATTTCACGATGTTTTATTGCGATTTAAA
>JAHLJT010004567.1:34166631-34206844 GCA_031308135.1 Acheta domesticus | reverse complement strand
AAAACTGGAGGGTAGTGGCACAATTCTGACTTTAGATTCGGATTTCAGCGCTTCACATACATAGAAAAACATTATTCAAGTCTTGGGATCTGACAATAACCCCGAAAACAAAAAAATATACAATTTTACGGCGTGATAAAACGGAGGGTGTTGGCACAATTCTGGCTTCAAATTCGGATTCAGCGCGTTGATATAGGTAAAAAAACATGTCAAGTCTTTGTGTCTGACGTTTTTTTTTGTGTACTTATGTAATCCAATGGTTTCATTAGGTGAGAGTTTTACGGTACGTTCACATTTTTTAAAGATTTTAAGTTCATTTTCATTTGACTTGAAGAAATCTATATTAAATTATGTATCCTTGATTTCCGTCTTGCTGACATATTGCTTTTAATTTTAGGGTATTGCATGTACGTTCTTATATAGACGTGATTGGTTTTTCTTATTACAATTGAAGACGTCTGTATCCGTTTGTTGAATCTCTTGACATATGTTTCAAAGTGTATACACAACTTTTATTCTATTTATTGATATAATACAATGCATTACGTAAATGACAGAAAATAAACCATATGAATAATTTATTTGTAACTATTATAAGTTCTTGTTGATATGTTGGGCATACGAGATTATTATTTTGCTTTATTTATTATCACTCATATGTAGTGCGGTGCACCATATACTTGTAATCTTAACTACTGCAACCTTGAATTGCAATGAAGTAGGCATTGATGCTAAAATGTATTTTGAATATTAAATGTATATCTACATCTTCTTTCTTTAACATATCCCTGGTTCAGACAAGTGCACAGATATTCCATTGAGTTCCAGAGCATCAATATTGTTGGTGTCACCACTATTCAGAGGGTACAGAGTAAATGTTACAAACTTCTTGGACACTTAGGAGAGTCGGAGATGATAACTTTTTGCCAATAAACTGGTGATGAGAAATATGTAATCATTGGTATGCAACGCATCCTGCACTGATGTTTGGCAAGTATAAGAATTCAGATTTGTATTTTCTTTCAACACCTCGAACGTTGCTTAACAGCAAATGTTTAGGTTTATGTCTGATTTGTTATAATGTAGTTGGTATGGTATAGGAAGTATTATCATTTTACGTAACCGATACGAAATAAAACGATACAGTATGTGTTGTTGTAGAACTAGTAATATATCTCATTTGTAGTATAATCTCACTTGTAGTATAATCTCACTGTAGTATAATCTCACTTGTAGTATAATCTCACTTGTTATCTGCATGTAGGGTTCTTTGTGATTGTATGAGCAAATTCGATTTTACTATTCAACTTCATACATTTAATATCCATTAAAAGTATTTCGTCGACTTTTCAATCTTGCAGGTTCTTAATTACCATTGAGGGCCAGTCACTAGACTCCCGTTTCTGCAGTATAATTCGTATAACTGCGGGCCATTACCCTTATGTCTTCACGTTCGGTACACAACAGTGTTAAACTTCGCTGAGCGCACTTTTGTGAGGGACAAACATTTCGCAAACTGTATATCACACGGTGCGTAGTCTTGGGGAATTCCTAACAATCACAAATCGCTCCCCCGACACTTCTGCTGTCCGCAGAGAGTGAGAGAGAGAGAGAGAGAGGGGGGGGGGGAGGGAGAGAGGTAGCACCACTACTCCACGGCTTCCCACATCCAATCTCCTACTCCCAAGCGACTGCTGCCGCCGCCGCCGCCAGCTCCATAGCCGCCGCTCTCGACAATGCTTCTGTCTCAGTCACAGCCCCGTGCAACGCCTTCACCGCCGAACTTTGCCGTTAGCACCAAAGACCCATTTCCGTCACCGCTATCACAGTCTCCACCCCTCCTCCATACCTTTCTCCATGCGCGTCCACCGCACGTCCACTGCACCTCCACGGCACCTCCACCACACCTCCACCGTTCCACCACTGCTCCACCAACGCTCCTCCACCACACTTCACCCCGCCTCCACCGCACCGGGAGAGATGGCTCAGTGCATTAACCTGATATCATTGCAGTCCCTCTGACCGGGAGGTCCTAGGTTCGAGTCCTGACGGCTGCAGGATTTTCGACAGTAGCTTGTCAGCAAGGCCGAATTCAGTCTCTATCTGGAGGAGAATACTAGCGGCCGGCTGCTCTGATCGGTAGTTTTCCGTCGTTTCTCGATCAACACCAGGCGAATGCCAGAGCAGTACCCTAACAAATGGGCCACGGACCGCGAGCGATCTTTCCTTCCTCTTCCTTGTCCTATCCTCTCTTATTACACACACACTTACACTAACATGCACTACACTACCACACATGCCGGGAGACCGGTCGGGAGCTTACAGCTTGTCCCGGCTGGGGCGGTGCCCCTCTGGTGGGAGATACCTGGTTAAGGGGGAAAACCCCGCTAGTCGACGATAGGTCGGCGCGAGATCTCGCCATCCAGCGGGGAAGATATCATCGCCACTTCCCGAGAAAAACACGCACTACACTTACGAGACTAATGACTTAAGTAGTTGACGCGCCCGGAAAACACGAATCAATCATTCAATCAAAGCCTCCACCGCACGTCTACCACACCTGCATCACTCTTCCATCCCAATCCCCACCTCCATCCCCTCCACTTCTTCCACTCTCCATCTCTTCTATCAGCGGTTGCTTGTGCTGCCTTCTCTGATATTTCTCCCATCGCAACAAACTTCGCTCACGTTTCATGGCATTGCACTCCTAATGCCGTCGCTACGTCACCCATCTCTCCACTAAAGCCCTTCCATTACCACACTGCTTTTGCCAACAGCCGCGTCCACCTCTACTGCCACTACCGACACCAATGCAGCGCCGATCCCACAGACATCACCACTGTCATCGCCGCTTCGGCTATCATCGACTCTGCTGGTCACACATACACTCAAGCCACTACTGGAGGCGACACAACCACCGCCTGCAGTGCCCCTGACTGAGAGGTCCTCGGTTCGTGCCTCAACAACGGCAGGATTTGCGACACTCGTTATGTAGCTAGGTCGAATTCAGCCGCTCTCTGGAGAAGAATTCTAGCATCTGGACGCTCTAATTGGTAGTTTACCGTGATATCTCCGATCAGTTACCAGGCAAATGCCGCAGCAGTACCCTAACTAACGGTCCATGGGCTGCTCGCGATCTTTCCTTTCTCTTCCTTCTTCTATCCTCACTCCTTATGTCGTGGTGGTCAAAGTGATTGAAAAGACCGCCACAGGCAGAAAAGGCTCGCCGGGGGCGAGCTTGACGTCAATCCGTCCAATGATGGAGGCTACCACGGGCGCGGCAGTGCGGAATAGAGCTCTTGGAGTTATACGGGTCTTCAGTCATGCGGGTACCCAGGACCCGCATATGCGGGTATTGTAACGGTTCAAACCCTTCCGCATCATGCGGGTACCCGTATCATGCGGGTACCCGTATCATACGAGTACCCGTATAATACGGGTACCCGTATGAATGCGAGTGGGTTCGACCCGCACTTTTCTGAGACGGGCGGGCGGGTGGGTTGATGGGTCTGCGGGTATTGGGAGCTCTAGTGCGGAACCGCGTAGCCGACACCAGCGCAGCGAAAGGAGGGCGCGCCTCCCCTCTTTTCCCCTCGGCCCGGTGAAGGAGAGGAGAGAAGGCTGCGCGACTGATAAACGCTTTTTTTTTCATTTATTTTCTTCCCGTTCGACTTTCGTCTTTCGGGGATTTTGACTGGTACAATGCTACATACATGAGTTTATGGGGCCATCCTGAGGCAAATGCGGGTCTCGATTCAACCCTTCACTATTTTTAAAATTTCTTATTTGAAATACTTGACTAACGGAAGTTTTGCATTTATTATGTGGTAGTGGAGGGAGGGTGTTTATGGGAATGGGGGCAAATGATTTTATGATTTCAAGGTGGGCGAAAGAGATCTTTGGGGAATCTGGATCTAATGCGTGAAGGATAATGTGAGTTTTGGCCTGATAAACGCTGGACGCGCGCGGTAGCATTCTGATAACGAGCGAATGAGATTACCGAGTTGGGAGAATTCTTTGAACATTGTATAACGACTCGGCTTTCAATGTATTGTATTTCGGTTGATTGGTTTGTGACGTGGCTTGTGTATGGTACATCTACTGGATATCTGACGACCTGGCGTTGTACCTGTGTTGTCTCTTTGGATGTGGCAAGTTGCCACTGATAATAAACTTTCTATGAAACTTTTCTTTTTCCCTGGTTTCTGAGTTTTCCCGAGTCACAACACCTTACTTACACTCACACTAGCGCGTACAATACTACTACACATATCGGGATACCAGTTGGAGGCGCTGGTGTCGATACATCTGATAGAGTGTCTGTCGTGGCTGGGGCGCGGGTGGGATACATCTGATTGGGGGAAATGCCGCAAATCGACGGGAGATTGGCGCTGGATTTCGTCATCCAGCGTGGAACGTTCACCCCCGCTTTGCGCGATAAAAACATATATTACTCGACCAAGCGAAGAATGAAGGAGGCGATTCTGGCGCGTGGTGGAACTAACAGTGTAAACGCGGGTCTGTACAGTCAGTTTCAATAAAAAAAGTTTCCAGGAGCAAGAATTGAGTTCAGAGACAGCTTCTACGAAATCAGCCAGGGCCTCCTTCACAGAGATCGTGAATCAGCCGATAAAATATAACTTCAGAGATGCATCATGCAAGATTTGCACTGACTGTTTTGTTTGTGTCCCTTTAAGTTGCTTTCTTTAACTTTTTACCGTTCTACTTCAAGAATGTAATAAAAATTGTTTTTCTTTATATTAAATTTTTAGTACTTATTCATTGGATTTGAACATTTTATATTCTTCATTCATATTTGTTTACGTAGACTTTGGGTAACTTATTAGGTATGCAATAAAATACCAAAACATTAACTTTACTGTCATAAGTGTGTAGAATATTTTTCATTATGGTGGTAGTTGGTTCTTGCGTTAAAAAATTATTTGGTTTAAATTTTGAGAAAATACTAAATTACACGATTTATGTGAATGTTACAGTAGACATTTTCTGCTCATCGAAGGAATTAGTTTCAAAATTTCGAATCGTTTTGCAAAGAAAAGTAAAGTTTTATGTCGTTAAAGTTTAAAGTTTATTAGGGGCAGACATATACAAATATAATATTTTTTATTTTTATTTTATTTATAATTATTATAATATATATTTTAATTGGGAAGATACTAGATTTGCGAGGAAATAAATCACGCGTTTTTCCTACAGTAGTTTGGCATGGTCCCATTTTCATTTTGAATTGAGTATCCTTATATCCCCGTCTCACTTTTCGTCTGTAAACATAGACAGTGGCGCGCACCTATAAACATCATTCTCAACTTGGTCGAGATATACTACACTTGCGGGACTAATGACCTTAGCTGTTGTCGCGCCCGGAAGTCCCAGTCAATCAATCAAATGCCGTCACCACCACCGCTACCCTCATCTCCATCGGCGCTGTTGCAAACACCTCACCAAACCTATTGTTACTCCCTCACCATTGGTTTCACCGCTGCTTCTGCTTCCCCCACGGCCACTGCCATCATCACCGCCTCCATCTACCACTACCTTCCCGGCCAGCGTCGACACCGTTATCGCTCCGATCAACACCAGGCGAATGCCGGAGCAGTACCCTAACTGGCCACGGACCGCGCGCGATCTTTCCTCCCTCTCCCTTGTCCTATCCTCTCCTCTTACACACACACTTACACTAACATGCACTACACTACCACACATGACGGGAGACCGGTCGGGAGCTTACAGCTTGTCCCGGCTGGGGCGGTGCCCCGCTGGTGGGAGATACATGGTTGAGGGGAAACCCCCTAGTCGACGGTAGGTCGACGCCAGATCTCGCCACCAAACGGGGAAAAGTTCATTGCTATCTCCCGAGGAAAAACACGCACTACACTGACGGGACTAATGACCAAAGTAGTTGACGCGCCCGGAAACACCAATCAATCAATCAAAGCCACCGCTGTCGCCGAAGCCCTAGCCATCGCCACCGCTACCGCCAACGACGCCGACCGACGCTACCGCCTTCATCGCCTCTGTCCCCTTGAAGGCTGCCACCAAGGACGGAGCCAGCGCTCGCTTCCGGACAGAGCTCCAGCCCATCTCGCCGACGGCCGAGATATTGTGCTACCCCCCCTCCTCCTTCCCCCACCTCCACGTCCAAGCGCGGTTATGAGCGCTGCCTCGCACCGTCCTCTCCGCGCCCCTTTAAAGCCCACGGCCCTCTTCATTTGAGGGCGATGGGCCGCTGTTGCGAGGGGGGCGGTCGCGTCCCCGCCCCCGCCACCGCCGCCAGCGCTTGGAGGATGTCGCACCTCCTCCGTCCGGATGCGCCAAGTAGAGCCACTAGAGTTCGCGAGTTTACTTGCAAGCGACGAGAATGTGCAATTGCAGCGCGCGCATCTGCTTGCATTTCAACTGCTAACCCAGAGCCACATCCGCAGTGGGTATTATTTTAGGTATTTGATAAATACTATTTTCCTACCAATATAAGAGGGTGTTACACTTTCTTATTCTCTATTTTGTCAAATTGTACAGACTACTATGTACAGAGATTTTATGGGGTCGGAACATAAAAGTTCGAATGAAGTTTTAGCAAAAAGCAAAACCATTAAAAATTATGATTTGGCTTCATGATCAGATCCGCTCGAGCAGTTTCCGTCCATTATTAATAAATCAAATAATTGATAATATCAAAAATAATTATTTTGAATGCCTTCATACATTTTTGTAATGCGGTGTATTAACTAGTATTGATTGATTATATTGTAATTTGAACTATTATTTAAATTAAACTATGCTGAAAATGTTATCGATCAGTTTTAATGTATACGTACAGGAGACACAATATTGCATTTTTTTTCATGATGTTAATTCTAAACTAAGCCATTACATTATCATAATTAGATCAATACCTTTTTCATATGCTATTCGAATACGAATCTCGGTTATCTGATTCTAGCATGGAAGTGTCACATGGCACGCTAAACATTACCAGAAAATCACTAAGGATCCGAAGTTCATTTTCGCGCAGATCTCACCTAAGCCACGAAATATCCTAAGCCGCGGACGCCCAGCCGGAATGCGATTCGCGGCGAATATGCGGCGACGGGGGAGGGGGGATTTTTTTTTTGTATAAAATAGAGTTCTTGGGGCAGGTAATCTCGGTTATCCGAAGAGATATTCGTTGAGAGCAGATCCCCGTGACAGGCCGTTTGTCTCGCGTGGAAAGGAGCTACAGAACGAGGGGAAGCGCGGCCGTTTTAACGAGGTTCCAGAGAAATTAAACTCGTTATGAACCAGTATCGGATTAACTGCGGGCGGCGGCGGGGGCGAAGCCGGCGGCCAACGCCCGCCGTATGCCTACGCGCAGGCAGCGGAGCCCCCCTGATAACGCAAGGAGAAACCTCTTATTTCACACCCTCCAACGCAACGGCGCGAATATTGCGTATTATCCCCGCGAGTTTGTCTCCGGGCCACGCGGGGTGTTGTGGCAATAAAATATCCGTTTACGCGGTGCCGCGGTTATTTATACCTCCAACTTCAGGCGGCCTAGATAACGGGATGCGGGGATTCCCCCGTACGGCGATGCTGCTTTATTCTGCGCCGCAATTTTCTTGCGAAGTTCTCGTGCGGGAGGCTTTTCGTATAAAGAAGGTTGGCGCGAAACTTTTTCTCGCGGACTGTTGTTTCAGAGTTTCTTCGTTTGGGTCTGATGCGTCTGCTTTTGCATAATACTGAGTACAGAAAATTTATTTCTGATGATCTCGAAACTCCCAAGTCATTTCGTCTTCTTCCTTTAGTAAAAATATAATATTTCGCTTTTAAATACGGTGTTAAAATTGAAGAGGGGCTGAGAATGGTACAATTCAATGTCAATTACCAGACTTGGTAATAAAATTAATATAACTTCAAATATCTGAGCTGACATTTTTATGGTTCCTCAAAGAATTTGATTACAATAATGCATTAACATATGAGAGCATTGATAAAGAAAGAACAAACTTTATCAAACCGATTTCTGAAAATCATTTATCAACATTGCAGAAAAGCTACAAAATATGTCCCGCTAAAAGAGCAGATATACGGAATACAATTGAGATGTCCAAATTCATTAGAAAGATGATTGATCTTCTTTCTGAAGCAGTGGGCACAAGTCTACTCAGCGATTAACCTAATTGCAGGGATGGAGGTGAAAAATTGTCATTAAAGTAAATTAAAGGAAAAAAGGAATTAAAAACAAGAATAGAAAAGGAAGTAAAGGAATAAATCACAAATTACAGAAAAAGGGGGTGTTCAAATGAATACGCTAAGGTTTGTTAAAGAATCAGAAGAAAACGGACGGTCAGCTGAAGAAATAGAAATCCTGTCGGGGATTGAAACTTTTTTTTTAGGAAGAAGTGAATACGAAAGTTCACGGAGAAAATTCTCACATTAATGGAGGAGAAAAGGAAAATCAGAAATGATATCGGTTGAAGTTACTTGCGTGAGAAATAGACTTGATCTAGCCATCATCATTTTTAAATCCAAGTTCTTTTGTTTGTGGTTATTGGATCTAATTTCCTAGCATCGCAATAAAATGAGCACTGATGAAAGATACATATACAGTAATATTAATAAATATATACATAGTAGTACATGTGATAAATTTGAAGGAGTTGAGGTACACATGACGGTGGGGTATTGAAATATATACAATATTTACCTATGGTATGTTCCGTTGAGTATGTATCCCGACTAGACGATCTTTGGTAAATACCATACACAACTTCCACTCAGAAATGACACCTCATACACAAGATTTCGAAAACACCAGACAGCACCATCTGATGCGTAAACATACCTCTAAAGAAAACCTCACTGATCTATCTCACTGCTGACAGATTATGCATGCTTACCGGTCCAGTTGAGGGCCTGCAGTGCAAGGTTCAGTAGCTTTAAGGAAATGTATGAATAAGAAGCTTTTCTCCAAATTGTGGTCCACTTAAAATGTCATGAAAGAAAACTCAAGTAAATGTTTAAATTGTCAATCATTTTATTTTTTCTTCAATTTTCAATTAGCATCAGAGATGATGAATCAGGACAACAAACAATAATTAACAATATGAAAATAGGAAAACTGTTCCGCACTATCCTGATTTAAGTATAGAAACCACATGAGTAATAAATCAAAAAAATGTATCTTAAACGTAGAAATTTTGATAAGTACTTTCATTAAGTGAAAATGTTTCTTTCCTCTGAAAACATTCAGAGAACTTTCTCAAATAAACTTAGAAATAAATAACACGCTGTACAATAACGTTCATAAATCTACATTAACAGAGGCCACACCCTCAAATAAGACTCGGTGAATGGTTATGGAGTAAAACACGTATGGACAGAAGCACAGGCTCTGGAAGAGAGGACTGAAGGTGCCAAATACACAGCATCAACGGTCCAGAGGCGACAGCCGTAACCTAAAGCGTGGGGGACGCGTCGGCGGGTATACGGCGAGAGCGCGACGACGGCCACGGAAGGGGTGAGTGTGGAGGCGAGGAAGAGCCCACGGCATCAGCAGCGGAGGGCCTGCGGATATACCGGCGCGGGGGAGGCGCGGGCGGCGAGGGCTTCGGCGGCGGTGGCGGCGGTGGGGATGGCAGGTGTGGCGGAGGCGGCGGCGAGGGCGGCGGTGAGGGCGGCGGCGAGGGCGGCGGCGAGGGCGGCGGCGAGGGCGGCGGCGAGGGCGGCGGCGAGGGCGGCGGCGAGGGCGGCGGCGAGGGCGGCGGCGAGGGCGGCGGCGAGGGCGGCGGCGAGGGCGGCGGCGGAGGCCTGCGGATGTACCGGCGCGGGGGCGTAGCGGAGCAGCGAGCTGGCTCAGCGAGTTGTGCCGATCGCCGAGGCGAAAGCGGAGCGCGCCGGGCAGTGCGGGGGCGGGGCGGGCAGGGGAGAGGAGGGGTGCATGACGGGACAGGGTGGATTAATTGCCTGTCGTTCGGCTGCCCAATCGATGGAGCTGCGCGCGGTGCGGTGCGGTGCGGCGGCGGTGGCGGCCGGCCGGTCGCCCGTCCGCCCGTCCGGTCCCCATTTCGTCCCCCCCGCTCCCGTCCCCGCCTCCGACGGTCGGTGGGAAAGCGGCCGCCGCCGCTTTTCGTTAAATGAGCGTTCCTCTCCTCCCCTCTCCTCAAAGCCCGCTCCCCTGGTCCGCGTGTCCCGCTGTCCGCGCGGACCCTTTGTTTTCCTTGCCTTTCAAGTCCGCTCCGCTTGTTTAACGGCTGTTTCGAAGGGATCTACCCGCTGGGATCGGTTTCTTTAGCAATTCATTGCGTTTCACTCCGCGAGATCGATTATTCATGTGGTTTCTTTATTCACTGCTACGCCCTACCCCTTTTTTAGAAGTCTCCTTTTGAATGAACTTATACTTACGGGTAAGGACGAAGCCGACTATTAGAATAATAGTTTGTGTACAACCAGGAATACGACGGAATGTGCTTGCGTAAAAACGATGAATTGTACTAAAAGCAATGTGTTCGATGTCTCTCCTACTCGAGCTTTTTGACTTGAAGTCACAGTAGCCCGAAATTGAATATCACAGTAGCGGTACAATAGTTGATGTAGTGAATATTTATTTCATGTAGCACATTTAATTATTTCCATGTTTTCCCAGTTCTAAGGGAATTTACAATATAAATATACGTGAAAAATTGAGCTATTCTTCTTCCTACTCGTGAAGCTAGATATTTCATTTTATACTGCAATCTATTTCTTAACATTTTTACATTAATGCCATTCCAGTTTGCGGAGAACACTAATGGGGGGTGGGAGAGGAGAACGCTGACCCCAGAATAAATTGGAATATAACTAAAAGAATTTTTATATTTTTAATTTTTACTAGGGATTTTATCCGGGCGACAGCCGGTTACCCTTTGCGTCCCAATGGTACGCATATTCGACCACACATTACTCACTACACACTTGCGGGCCACTCTGATCAGGGGTCAGCAGAACGCGAGGCCCTCCGCGATCCTCCGCGCCCTTCTCTTTTCTGTATTCAAAATTCGACTAGAATATGATTTAGGGTAGAGATCACAGAATTATGAAAACTTGCACAAAAATTCACTTCTCCCCATAGCTCGTCACACACAGTTGTTAACTTTTTTTGACGTAAATAAATAGACAAATAAATAAACAATGCACACATGAGAGACAAGGGACCAACAACCATGCCCAACGGCAGACTCTAACCCGTGAGCTTTCGAGCCAAAGCGCTCAGTGGGTACACGCTCGTAGACACCTTGGACGACCAGCTCGTCAGTTGTTTTATTTCAGAAATAATAATTAATTTATGTAGCAATATATTGCAATAAGATTCTGCTTTATTATGGTCAAATATTGTCATTTTTTGAAAGTACGGCGAGAGCAAACATTACATGACCATTTCCGTACCTTACGATCCTTTCTGCAGGGGCACTAATGACCTCGACTTTTTTGAAGCACTAGTTCGACATTAACTACGCTTCTCTGACAAGTATTATCTACATCGACAGTTATTAAAATACTATTTTATCATGATTATAATCAGACTTGGCAGTAAGAGAGCGCCGGAACAAAGTAACTGCATGGCGAGGATCTATATTGTATTGTATCGGCAAAGGTGGCTCAGAGCATTAATTGATGTCACTGCAATGCCTCTGACCGGGAGGTCCTAGGATTCGAGTCCCGACGGCGGCAGGATTTTCGACACTAGCTTGTCAGCTAGATCGAATTCAGCATCTGTCTGGAGGACAATTTAGCGGCCAGCTGCTCTGACCAATAGTTTTCTTGGTTTCTCCCATCAACATCAGAGAATGTCAGAGCAGACCCTAACGGACGGGCCGTGGACCGCGCGCGATATTTTCTTCCTCTTCCTTGTCCCTTCCTCACCCCTTACACAAATTTACACTCACAAGCACTACACTTACTTGTCGGGAAACCAGTCGGGAGCTTATAGCTTGTCGCGGTTGGGACGGTGGCTTGCTAGTGGGAGATACCTAGTGTGGGAAAATCCCCTCAAGCAGACATAGGTCGGCGCCAGATCTCCCCTGGCAACGGGGAAAGATTACTGCCACCTCCCGCGATAAAGGACACCCACATTTATGGAAACACACTAATGGGATTAATGATCTTAGCAGTTGAAGCGTCCGGAATCACTAATCAATGAAATGTATTTTTTGTCCACATCCGATAAGCATTGAAACACGAAACTTTCATTTCGAGTTCACAGAGGTTCTAATAACTAATATTCTACTCGTTGAAACGTAACTTCTACCCTGAACAAAGATGTTGATGAAAAGTATGCTGGTATCCGTCGTTGACACGCCAATGTAATGAGGCTGTCAATATTAAAGCATTAATTTATTTTAAGCACATTTTTCGACGTGTTAGAATTTCTTTTCTCCACGACTACTCCGGAATGTATCATTTCTGCACGTAATAATGACGATTGCACAAGTCGTGCGAGAATATTATTCTTGCATGGATGTCGACCAGTCGCATTCGTCTTAGTTCATTATACATGACAGAGGGTTCTAGCAGTTGCTTACAGAGGGCAACAGATCTGCCTTCTCTGCCGCGGTATGTCGCAGTACTATCCAATATCTTTGGTCGCAACTGTCGTAAGACAGGTGAGCCACGAAACAGTATGCTAGTTGGTGATACTTAAGTGACAACGGAAGGTTATGTGGATGATTCTATGGCAGATATAATGTCTTACCGCACTCTATCGCAATCAGTAGAACATAATTGAGCTATCACTTAAAATTCCATACATAATTGAAACGTGCTTAATTAATCATTTTTATAAAATAAATTGTCTTATGTAAAACCATTTAAAATATAACAAAGAAAAGATGAAATAGCTACATTTATTTCAATTCATTCAAATTTATTACTCACGAAGAACGCATATAGAAAAGAAGTAAGAGGGGTACCAATTTTTTCCACAATATTTATGTTTTTTAATATAATTTTGTATTAACAAAGGTGCCCCTGAAACTAACTTGTCTTTAATTCACTTAATATTTACCTTTATATAATCTACTGTTGTCACGTCTGTTATCGTGTTATTGACCCTATATGAACAGAAAATGTCGTAATGGTAACACCAGTATGAGTGGGTAAAATCTAGACGTGATTGTGGAATATTATTAGTTTTGGTCAATTTCTATAAAAACCGTTGAAAAAAAATTAAATTTAAGCTTAAAAAAAGCTTAAATTCATTGCACTTTTCTGTCATATTAGTAATTAGATAGAATAGGTAATTCTGAATATGAATGTTCTGCAGGACGGAGATTTTGGTATCATTCTTGGGATCTATTTAAATTTATAGAGAAAAGTAGTTTTAGATGAGAAATTATTCTTTCTCATATAATGAAGAGTAATATATTAATTGGAATTAATATATTAATGAAGCATTATAAACATTTTTTAAACGCAGGCCAATGTTTTAGAAAGTATGTTAGTCATTAGTTTTATGTTAAAAATGTGTTGTGTCACTATTATTTTTGTATTAAACCTTCTATTTTTTTCAGGAATAATATTTTAAAAAAAACTATATTACTGGCAACCTAACGTCATTAATTTAGGATATCCTAGTCTCCATCCTTTCTGGGAAAAAAGCTACTTCCACGGACAACTACATTTCGTTTAATTATTGGCTGCGGAAAACAGAAACCATGGTTTGACAGCTCCATAACCCACAAAAATATATCGACTTCCATGCGTTCGCCTTCGTCGCGCGTTGCCACTGCTTTCACGGAAAGTAAATTATCGGATGCTCGCATGTTGCCGCTATTTGTAGAACACTCTTAATGACAGCAACAGAGCGAAGTGTCCGTCTTCTAACGAGTCTAATATTTCACGCCGTCGTTTGCGCAAACGCTCTAATAACTCTTTCTGGAAATAACGCGCGCCTGCGTGAAACATAACGAGTTCCACTCGGCTCCGCGCGCCGCGCCGGGTGCCATTCGCTTTCATTCCGAACGCTGCGTTTTTCGATTCCGCCGCGCGCTAAGTTCATTGGAATGTTACGTCGATTGGCGTCGAGCCGTTTGAAGCGTGCGTCCAGCCAAAAAAAAACTGGTTTAAATGGGAAGAGATAAGGAGGGTGAAGTAGCCTGGAGTGCTCATAACATGTGGGAATGGATGCTGTTTTTGCGTGAAAATGTACACAATAAGCAAAAATGCTCCGAGGTGCAATGGAAATGTGGACGTTAACAATGAATATGCTTTTTTACATTGTAGTAATAAGATTGTGAATCGTCACAGCTCCCTTGACCACATGGTTTATTCTTTTTGTCTAATTTGCGGTATTCAATGGCATTTGTGAAAGTTCTTACAAGTTTTACATTTAACATTTAAGGAAAATTTTGTTTTAGATCGGATGGAAAACCCTTAAACGCAAGACTTCGAAAAAGTAGAATTTGCTAAGAAACTTTGAAAAAGTTCAATTTATTTGTAGTTGTTAATTTTACAAATTAATAAATTAAATGAAGTTGAATATGTTAGTGTGTTGAATTTCTATTACTTAAATTTGGTCATAGGTAGTGTTTATATTTCAGGATGAATTATTGAATTTACGCAATTAATATATTTCATATGCTGTTTCTCCAGTAAAGGCTTTAAGTAGAGGAAACCGATTAACATATAACGCATACTGCACCTAATGTGTGATATAGTGTAACGCTCATTGCTGTGTCTTGTTCCCCAACCTTCGAATATAGCGAAGCTTGCAGCCAATTTTAACAAATCGTGTCGTTATTAATTAGTTACAATTGCATGTAGTCAATTTCCAGAAATTGCATTGTATTACCCAGCCATTTTTGGTAAAGAATTTTAGAAAGCTTTCCAACCATTGCATCGAAATCAGTCTTACATAAGACTGTCCTGTAATCTTTGTGTAAAGAAGAGCGAGCTACAAAGTACGACGTCCAGTTGTAAACTAATGTTCCAATGCTTCCGTTAGTAAACACCTGCTGTAAAGAGCTAGAACTCAATGTACAGAAGCACTGGCTAATCAGTTCCTTCCCCCTTGTTTGCCCATGTCTTGGCAGAATGCTCTACCAGTGCGACGGGAGAGCTCAGTGTGTTCTACGACGTCTAGCGATTCTCCCCCTGCATCCCTTCCCCTTCCTTGTCCCCGAACCCCTCCCCTCTCCAGCACCCTGCCCCACATATCCTCACCCCTTCGCTTTCCTCGCTCGTGATGGCATACTTGAGCGAGACATCGACACATCGATACTTCGATTCATCACCAAAAGCTTTCGAATGTCGATGAAAATATCGACGATTAAAATATGATGAAACATTACAAAGTAAAATGTCCTGGTTCTAATGTGATACATAATACGTCAATATTAAATGTATATTCTGCGTTAACTTTGCCTATCATTTTAATTGTCTAATCAGTATTCTATGCATTCAAGGTTCAAATTGAAGTTTAACAATATTTTCACGTAAAAAATGATCCAAAATGGAAACAACACTGGAGAATGGTTGCGAATAGCAAACAATTTCGTGCCGCTTGGGAATCGAAAACAGTGACAGTTGCCAATAAATGATGATTGCTAGCAATCCACGAACGATTTACGTACAGAAAATGTTATTTATATTCTGAGAATTGCTTTTGGAAACATCGATTTTTCTTGCTTACATACACTCACTCTAACATGCACTACACCACCACACATGCCGGGAGACCGGTCGGGAGCTTAAAGCTTGTCCCGGCTGGGGCGGTTTCTGCTAATGAAGGATACGTCGTTGAGGAAAATGTTTAGCCGAAGGCCGCTGGGATCTCGCAAACCAGCGGGGAAAGGTCACCGGATTCCTCCCAAGGGAAAATGCATTATACTTACTGGAAAAATGACCATAGCACTGGAATGTACCAATAATCTGTCAATGAATCACCTCCCCCACTCATCCCGCTCACATTCCTATCGCGTCCCTGCCGCTCCCTTCCTCTCCCCGTCCACTCTGCGCCCCATACATCCCTTCTCGCTTCGCTAGACCCGTCCGCGCCCTGCCGCAACGTGGCGCCGCGTGCAAAAATCACTCGCTTGCGACGGCGTGCGAGCGCTCTGCGATCTCCGCGATTAGCGCTTCCACTCCGCCCCGCTCCGCCTGGCTGGCTCTGCTCCGCTCCGCGCCGCGCGCGCGCCGCGCAGCACGGCCCAAGACAAAGCCCCGTGATCCCGACGCGCAGCGCGTCGCTCCCACGGGCCGCGCTGTTTTCTTTCCATTGAGGCAACACGACGCTCCGCAACCACGCCCCCCGCCCCGCCCCGCCTCGCCTCTGCTCACCCCCGCCACAGTCAGGGCTCGCCCACCCCCGGTCCGCCCTCAGCCCACCGCCGGCCCACTGCCGGCCCACTCCCGGCCCGCTCCCGGCCCGCCCCCGGCCCGCTCCCCGGCCCGCTCCCCGACCCGCTCCCGGCCCGCCTCCGGCCGCACCCGGCACGCTTCTGGCCCGTCCCCGGCATGCCCCCGGCCCGCCCCCGGCCCGCCCCCGGCCCGCCCCCGGCCCGCCCACGGCCCGCCCCCGGCCCGCCCCCGGCCCGCCCCCGGCCCGCCCCCGGCCCGCCCTCGGCCCGCCTCCGGCCCGCCCCCGCCTCCGCCCCACTCCCGGCCCGCCCCCGGGTGCTCCAGGCACGTTCCTGGACCGCCCTGGCCCCTAGCCCGCCCTCCTTCGCCACACCCCGCCCAAACCCACCCCACCCTGCCACCACCGCGCCCTGGCACCTCTTCCCCGCAACCGCCACCGCCCACATCCCTGGCTCGCCCCACCCCGCTCCACACCCTTTCCACCCACCCACCCCACGCCCACCTACCCCCCTTCCAGCCCCGCCCCCGCCCCGTCCCTGCCACGCCCCCGTCTCGCCTTCTCTGTCCCCCGTGCTGCGCCACCGCCTCCTGGAAAAACAGCGCAGAGCAAATATCGCCCGCGACGACGCGGCACGCCGGACGCCGGACCGCGCCCGGCGCACTGAGGTTGCAGCCGCCGACCGCTTGGCAACGCCCAGTGAAACAGTTTGCTACGCTGCACCGAGCACCGTAAAATCACAACGTTATTCCTCTAATGCAGTGTCCTAAAGGAATGTTGAGGTCAGCTGTGGATATTTTATGTTTGGCTTTACTGGCCAAATATAAAATAACGAGATGATTTTAGGGGTAAAAGGTGGTTTGCTGATGTTTACGGTTCAATTATAAAGGGAAACATATTTAGCCTACACGTTTTTTGAAGATATTGGTGGAGAGTTTACGGTTTTCTTTGTACTATTTACCTACAAAATCAGGTTTTATGAAAATAGTGAATTCCCTCTAGAGTTTTAATTGGGCTAACCATTATTAAATAAGGCTTTAAACACGTACTAGCTGACATGGCTCATACTAACATACGTTGCCCCGTTTCAGCGTACCTGTTTGAATGGTTCTAAGGATCCCATTCCGACTTGGCGGACATTCGACACATTCAATCTAAGACAAATTCAACTCCATTACAGTTGGTTCACTTACTACCATACGAATTCAACAACTGTCTCACAAAGACTTATGCAGATCAGCTGCTCTGTTTGCAGATTTCAATGGTTTCTCCCATCTACATGTAAATGATGTAGCGGCACGTGAATGCTGTAGCATTATTGTAACAAACTGGCCACGAACTGCCCATAATTTTCTTTCCTATTATTGCACTCTGTAAAATGACGTAAAGTTCATTTAGGGGTATTTTTTGTCTTTTCAAAAATTGCACGAATGTAATGTTTTTGAACGTTCTCTCACACCGTTTATATGCACATTTTCAGCAATTCTATACACTGTCATATTTGTGAGTTAAGGTGCATCAAACGAATTCAATTGAAGTTTTACGAAAATAACCAAAAGCTTCTGTAAAAAAGTGCTTCTAATTTCGCATTTACAGTAGTGCTTAAACTAAACGCCATTTTCTTAAAACGGCTCAAAATCTTTCATAGAAAATTGCGATTTAGAGCGAGGTTTTACTGTTCTTAAATATTCTAAAATATTTCCGTTCTACCTTTAGGAAACCGAAAAATTAAGAAAATGTCAAAAAATTGTACTTTGTGCGGCGATAGATGGCAGGCTGACAAGAGTACGTGGCAAGTCCAAAAAGCTAGCTTAGACCAAAGGAAATAGAAAATAAATACGAGAAAGTCTGTGCCATAGTGTAGCATCAGTAGTTTACTTCTGACTTAGATGCCTGAATTAGAGTTATTATAAATTTTCATAATGAAATATTCAAGATTTTAGAAATTTTTAAATATGAAAAATATTAATAAAAAATATTAATATAAAATCGTAATAATTCTCGCCTTGTCACATGACGAATGTGTTACCACCAGTTAGAATTTTTATTTTTTTTAAATCCTGCGGCCAATATTAATTCTCGTGGTTTAAATGTTCGAACAAATAAACTGATTCAAAAAAATATTCGTAGTCTCGTAAAAATCATTGATCATTAAACTATCTAACATGTTTCATTTTTCTCTTTCGACTTCTCCAGCTACTTCAGTCTATAATATTAGGAGAACTATTTATTCTTCTCCTCGAATAAATTCTATCTTTAAAAATACTTATAGCATACTCAATAATTTCTTTCTTCAATTTAAATCACAAACATTTCTTGATATATTCAGTATAAAATTTTTGAATTGTTTAACGTATTGAACAATCTTCATAGAGTCGCCTCATTTTTTTACTATTGTATTGACGAATTGTAATTTTATATTTATTTTAATATTCACGATAATGGTAAAAACAATATACTGCAATATAAAAATAATGTAATGCAATATTATGATAGTGATAAGTTATTATGTAGTACGCATATTCAAAACCTCGAAAGGTAAACAATAATGTTCAACAGGGACAAAATAAATTACAACAAAAAACGAATAACTTTGTAGGCTTGGAATTGAAGATTTTGGAATCCTCTCAGATGTATTTTTGCCGCATGTTTTCTTATACGAACGTGTAAATACCATTAGGCGCTCGGCGATTGCTTCTTCCCCGCCGAGACCCGCGCTCAAAATCGCTCGGCGCCACCCACTCGCGCGCCCACTCGCTGGCGGAGGCCTGCCTGCCGTCGCCGGTGGGGCGCGAAGCAATTTCCGTAGAGTCTCCCCAAATCCCTCGCGTGCCGCTAAGGAAATCTAAAATGAAAACGTTATGAAGCTTTCTGCAGGATCGTATCCGGAATGTTCCAGAAAATTCGATGTGTTTCGTTCGGTTGCTAAAATAAAAAACAACGTTGCATTGTTTTTCTTAAAAACCATTATAAGATGGAAATTTAAATATAAATGTCTGAAGAAATGAAGCTATGAGATTGACGATCGGAAGTAGATGATGAAGAAATTCATAAGGTCGCTGTGTCTTTTTCCGGTGAAAGATTTATGGAAACCAAGTCAAGTTTGAAGTGTTCATTTAAGTTTTACGATTACATATCATTTTTCTCCATCCAATGTTAGTAATTATGTACTACATTTTATTTGATTCCTTGAATCATATCCATCTGACCAATCATCTTTTCCAGTTCGTTTTTGCCCATTGCAATTACCATTACATTTGTTCGGGGGGTTGTAGTTATTTTGAAGGTTTTAGTGGACTGTATTATTGGGATAAATAGTTGAGCACAGCTCTTTCGAAACCCTTCAATAGTTCAGGGTGAATGGTTGGGACATGATCCTTCTGGTTTTCATAAAAAAACACGTTTTTGCACAAACCAGGTTTAATTTTGATTGTAGTTGATTGCCTGGTTACATGAACACATTTACGCAATTGATTATTGGTCACACTTGAGGTTGCTCTGTTCGTTACAATACCTTGTACAAGCGGTCTAATACAGATACTTCAGATAATGTACAAATTGCACAATTAAAACATTTGATGTATAACTGGCATCGGCACTTTGTTGCACAATTAAGACTTTTACGTGTATTATTCTTACACGGAGCTCTGTAAATGCGGATTACATACGTGTGGTCCGCATGAACTACACTCCCAAACTGATTTTGATTTCTCAACGGCTATACTGCAATTTTTCTAACTTTTCCCCTCAATGCCACATAAATCCCATTTTCCCGATGGAATATGTCACGGTATTTCGCATCTTTCTCAGTCGTTCCGCTAGATTTCGCATGACCGCGACGGTATAAAGCAGTGCTTGCGATCATGCGACTTCTACCGGCATGGCCGAGGAAGACGCGAAATACCGTGATATATTCCATCGCGATGATGGGATTTGAGTGGCCTCGAGGGGCAAAATTAGAGATTGCAGTATAGGAGTAAAATATATTTATTTTTTGTTCCTTCCTTGGAATTTATTCGGTCTTCACAAAATTTTCAAAAATTTTGCATAATTTGGTTCATAGTTGAAAAAAACAGAGTAAATTAACATAAATCAACGCAGACCATTTCAGGTGTACCATTTGTCTAATTAGAAAATGCCTCATGTTTAGACCTGTAGAGACGGGTGACTCCAATGCTGACGTATTTTACTATACTTGTTTCTTTTTTTAATTTTTTTTTCTCCGAAGTGGGCAACAGTACAAAGTTGGAGCGGATTCATATTTTTCTCCGAAGACAGTGGACGTTTTGCCTGCGTCACCCGCTCCTATCCTCATCCTTGCCGGACTATGCCTCCGAATTTGTACCGTATTATTTTTATTACAATACATTGGCCTTAGGCATCAAGACATTAATGTGGAGATTCTATTGTACTTTTATATTGTTTCTTAATACTGTCGGTATTATATTTTAAATTACTTATTCTATTAACTCATACATTGTTATTGCGACATTACTGATGTCTTGCGTCTCTGATGATAAAATTGATATATTTATGTAAAGTTCTAATGTATACCAAACGTAGCATTCTGTATAGTCTCTGGAATAATTTTACTCTTTCCGCACCTTCCTTCTTCTTTTTCTTCTCCCCTCCTTTTCCTTCCAGATTTCTTCATTTTTATTTTATCGCCTTTTTTCTCGTGTTATTTCATATTCTGCACTAATAATGTTCGGCCCTAAGCCGCCATCCTGATTGATGTTTTCTGGGGTTACTCATTCGTTCCAAGATGTATGCCGAGATGGTCCCTAGTTTTGCTCTCCCAGGTCGTAAATGTTCAGCTTGCCCCTCCCTCCTTAAATGTTACTAATCTGCATCAATGTAGATTCAAGTGGTTAGGCAGAAGAGCAGGCCCTATGGCCTGAACCTCGCCATTAATAAAGACATTATTGTTATTATTATTATTATTATTATTATTATTTTGACCACGTCTGCGCTCTCGTCTACGTATATTAATTGGCTTTCAAATGGAATTCATCGTTCAGTATTACGGACTTTACAGATGTGTTTTTAGGCTTATGATAGTTAAAAATCTAAGATAACGTAATCTAAATTTGGATGACGATATTCTAGTGGAGAACCTCGGGGTTGAGCATCAAGGTTGGCTAAGATTTTGAGAAAGGCTTTAAATGAGAATCTGTTTTTTAATCCGTGTGTGGGTTCGATTTTTCGCTAGTTTGAAATAGGATGCTACTGGCATGTCTGTTAGGTTTAGTCGAAGTTGTGTGGCATATGGGCTATTTGGTTAATTATTGTATTGATGTTTAATTCGGAATGGAGTTGTGTGTTTCTGATGGACAAATGGGGAACTTGTGATTAATCTGAGATACTTATTTTATTGATGTTTATTGGTGGGTTTAATGATGTTTGTAGGAACTGCATTTGTCCAAATTGAGCATGCGTAGAGCATTAGTGACCTTATTATAGTTGTATATGTTATTATTGAGTTGGTAGATGAGAGGGACTTGTGTTTGTTGATTAATGGACGGAGTTAAATTAATTTGTTTCTTGCTTCTTTAACTCTGATCACCATATGCGTTTTCCATGTTTGTTTCGGGCCCAGTAGAAGTCCCAAGTGTCCTGTGGGTTGCGATGGTAGAGTCCAGGTGACGGGAGAGTTGTTTACTGCTAGCGGAGGAGGGAGCGATATAACTTTTGAGTGAGAATATATTTGCTACCGTGTTGTCAGAAGTAAGTTGAATTTTTCAGATGTTTGCCCAGGTTTCTATTTTATTCATGTAATTTTGATTTTATGACTGGAGGCTACTGTGTGATATGTTGAGGCAAAAATGGCTGAATTGTCTATGAATTGAGCTACTTTAGAAGTTGTTGATGGTGGAGTTCGGTTCTTAACCCACCTACCACCTCACCGGCATCCAAGATTGTCCCTCCTTCTGCCCCATTCGTCCTTCCTTGCCCCACCTCTGTATCCTTACCCCTTCCCCTACACGCCACACCCTTTCCACTTTCTTCCACCGCGACCTTCACCCCACCCCGCCCCTCCCTAATCCTTTCGCTCCTTTCCGTAGCCACCACCCGTCACCGCCCATGACCATATCGCCTCGCTCTACTCTGACCCAACGTGCCTTTTCCTCCCCGCGCGGGAAGGGCGCCATACCAAACTCATTACTAGACATCGGCTGTTTAGGCACTGAAAAATCGCCTTTTAGGCGCCTAAAAAAGGTACTGAAATGTCAAGAATAAAGAAAAAAGTCACTGTCATAAATTACATGGACAATAAAATTAAAAATTATTTTGTAAAACTTCATATATATTTGCAACTCTTCTACATTTTATTCTTAAGTAGTTTCCATTGCAATATATTACTAGTAACTTTTCAAGGATCGCAATTTCAAATCTGCAACGATTCGGAGACAAAATCAGTTTGAATACAGAGAAGGACTTCTGAACATCTACTGATGTGTCTGGCATATATTTTAGAAGTCCAACGTTAGCTACACTGAAACTTTCTGAAACTACGTTTATTTTCACTCAAAAGGTGCCCTCGGTCTGTTGTTATTCGACCATTTTCTCAGAACATGGCTAGTATTTATGAAATAGTGAAATGGAAAAAAATATGTTGGTATACTTTCAGGAATTCTCTCGAATTTCAAAATACAAATAGGTGAATTGAAGGTTTCGTAATGAATGGTCAGTTTGGACCATGGCTATGACTTTCTGATATCTTAGCATTGTATATAAAAATAATACATAAAATGCAAAAACCGTGCAATAATTCTAAAGAAAAGGCCTTTATTCAAAGAAAACATTTATGCTAAAATAAGCAAAAATAAGCATTATAAAATTTCGTCATATGTCATCACTTGTTATGATTTGTGCACTCCTGCCCGCCCGCCCCCCTCTCAGCCTTACAAAAAGTTAGCTAGAAAAAAATAGGTTTTTCCTGAAACATCCGATGTCTACTCATTACCTGTTGAGGTGGCTCAGAGCATCAACTGTTGTGACATGCAGTACCGGGAGGTCCTAGGCTCGAGTTCCGACGGTGGCAAGATTTTCCACACCAGCTTATCAGCTAGTTCGAATTCAGACGCTGTTGGGGAGGAGAATTCTAGTGGCCGGCTGCTCTGATCGGAAAATTTACTTGGTTTCTCCGATCACCACCAGGCGAATTCCGGAACAGTACCCTAATAAACGGGCCACGGACCGCGCGCGATCATTCTTTCCTCTTCCTTGTCCTGTCCTCACTCCTTACTTACACACACACACATTCACATGCACTACGCTACCACACATGTCGTTAGCGTAGAGCGTGTCCCGGCTGGAGCGGTGCGACGCTGGTGGGAGATACCTAGTTGCGGAATATCCCCTCAAGCCGACGATAGGCTGGTGCTGGATCTCGCCATCCAGCGAAGGAAGATCTCCGCCACATCCCCGCGACAAAGGCATGCCCTACACACTACGGAACTAATGATCTTAGCAGTTGACGCACCCAGAATCACTTATCATCAGTCAACCAAACTCATCTCCCCGCCTGCGGACACACCCCGCCTCATGACCCGCCTCTTCATCCCGACCAGCCTCTCTGCCCAGCCCGCCTCCTTGCCCTGACCTGCCTCTCTATCCCACCCCGCATCTCATCCCGTCCTCTCCCTTGGTCTCGGCCCTCCCTCTCGAACCGACTCGCCTTTCTCCCCTCCCCGCTTTCTATCCCGCCCTGCCTCTCGTCACGCTTCGTCCCGCTCGCCAACCAGCAGCGATCACGACCTTCCCCTCCTCCCACACTGCCGCCCCCCGCGCCTCTCTCCTGCCCACAGACCCTTCCATCGCCC
This sequence comes from Acheta domesticus, assembly GCA_031308135.1. Classification (NCBI taxonomy): domain Eukaryota; kingdom Metazoa; phylum Arthropoda; class Insecta; order Orthoptera; family Gryllidae; genus Acheta; species Acheta domesticus. The sequence goes on along the minus strand of JAHLJT010004567.1, from coordinate 34,182,688 downwards.
TCGACCCTTGTCGCCCCCGGCTCCTCCCCGCCCGCCCCGCCTCTCTGCCCCGCCCGTCTTCCTTGTCCCCACCTTCCTCTCTCCCCCGACCTTCCTCTCCATCCCACCTCGCATCTCGTCTTCTTCCACCCCCTGGCCTCGCCCTCCCTCTTGACCCGACTCGCCTTTCTCCCCTCCCCGCTTTCTGTCCCGCCCTGCCTCTCGTCACGCTTCGTCCCACTCGCCAACCAGCATGCGATCACGACCTTCCCCTCCTCCCACACTACCGGCCCCCCGCGCCTCTCTCCGCCCACAGACCCTCCACCGCCCTCGACCCTGTCGCCCCCGGCTCCTCCCCGCCCGCCCCGCCTCTCTGCCCCGCCGTCTTCCTTGTCCCCACCTTCCTCTCTCCCCCGACCTTCCTCTCCATCCCACCTCGCATCTCGTCTTCTTCCTACCCCCTGGCCTCGCCCTCCCTCTTGACCCGACTCGCCTTTCTCCCCTCCCCGCTTTCTATCCCGCCGTGCCTCTCGTCACGCTTCGTCCCGCTCGCCAACCAGCATGCGATCACGACCTTCCCCTCCTCCCACACTGCCGCCCCCCGCGCCTCTCTCCGCCCACAGACCCTCCACCGCCCTCGACCCTGTCGCCCGGCTCCTCCCCGCCCCTCCCACCCCGCCCCGCCCTGCCTCTTCCGCGGCCTGCACGTAATCTGCGCAGATTCTCTCGGACGAACAATCTTCGCCGATTTCGCGGAGCGTGTAATCCGCCGAAGCAGCCGCCTTCTTCGCGGAACTCGCGTCTCCCCCTGCCCCAGCTGCCACCGCCACGCGGCCCGTCCCCCTCCCCTCCCCTCCCCGCTCTTCCCCTCCCCCCCGCAAGCACTCCATGCGCGGGTGTGGCTCTGGTGCGAAGCACGGAACAGCAGTCCGCCTGGTTGGCCCGGCGCGCGGAAACAAGTGCGCTCTATAAAGCGCTTTTAGGAAAAGCGGGTGTCTCATAGCGTCGTTCTGCAACTAAACTTTTGCTAAGCCACGAGAGAGGAACATCTGTAACAATTCACTAGCTAATGCCAGTTGTAAATTTCTCGAATGCTGTTGAAACTTTTGTAATAACATGATTTGCTTAAGGAAACTATATTAGCCATGCAGGTTAGATGTTATTTCCGGAATAAGAGCACCGAATGTGGAAATAAAATTAATAGATCTTTAAAATTACTGCATTTACGTGTAGGATATAAAAATACAATAGGAGCTGTGGTTCACGTGTCCCTCTGTGTGTGAAGCACCACTATTTCAATCAGTAAATGTAATGAAATACCAAGAAAATATCCACAACAAAATCCACGGGGAAATAATTGCAAGCAATCATTGCAATAAGTGCATGCAATCATTTTGTTCAATTTCACTAACTACTCACCATTTTACTAAACACTAACCCTTTTGCCAGCAAAACTGATCACAACATGTTAATTTCTTATCCTAAACTGTTATAAAGAATCCACCAGTACTGGGAATACGGCATTGTAAGATCAAAAACTATGTAAATCAAGAGAAAGAACAAATAATAATATAAAATATTATTATTTATTGAAGGTAGTGAGATTCAAGGTGAAAGTGTGATTCCAACTGGAAAAAACGTCTTGACTACCTTCACTTTTGTATGCATTTGGTGACTTCTCTCACTGATACTGTGACCGTTCATTCTGGTCTTCTCGAGGGATATATCGAGGGTTTTGGGCTTTCTGTGAAATTTTGAAGAAAAACACGACAACGTCAAGTGGAAAAACCATTCAACAATATAATTATGCACTTGTTAAACAAAAATACAAAAAATAAAGTTGCCAATACCATTGACTCTTACCACAAAACAACACACAAGCAAAAATAAATCAATGACAAAAAAAATTGATTAGTGAGCAATTTGCGCAAATGCTTCTAGTACCCTCTATCAATTCTATATTTAAATTTAGTACTCAATATTCAATTTTATAAAGTTTATCTTCACTTTTGGTACCTTTACTCATATTTACTTTTAATTTTACTAGTCAATATTCAATGTTATAAAGTTCATCGTTATTTTCTCTCAGATTATAAAAAAAATATTCTCAGTTTATTTGTAGGTAGTACTCCCCTTTATTTGAAGACCATGCACTGGCGACGGGATCCCTTGATGCCTTCTCAGTTGGCCTCCAAGAAAGACCTCGTCCCTCCCGTTGATGCTTGCAGCGTCCAGGCTGAGCGGCGCGGTGTAACGGTTAGCGCAGCGGGTGCGCTAGACTTCCGCCCGCCTGCGATGCTCCTTCGGTATGGCAAGGTTACTCCATTCCTCCCGGGAATGCATGTGGATTATCGGCAGAGTAGCGCGGCGCGGTGCAACTGCAGCACAGCAAACGCTCGTGACCTCCGCCAGCCTGTGGTGGTCCTTCGGTACAGCACCGTTAATCTCGTCCCTGCCGGGAACACATGTGGCGTACAGGAAGCGCAGCGCTGCCCGCTGTCAAGACCTTGCAGCGGCCTGTGGTTATGTGGCCTCCGCCGGCCTACGGCGCTCCTGCGGAACGTCTCCTGATTGCAAAACCAAGATAGTGGTCACGGCGGTCAACTACGGGTTGCGTAGAGATATCGGGCCAAGTAGCTTCTACTTTCTCCGAAGAATGCTGGTGTAAACTCGAACAATGTTCTGTATAGAGTCTCTTACATGCGCCACGTAACTGTTCACAAGTTACCTATTGGTGTTTTGCACGAATAGTTTATCTCCGTTGCATATTCAATCACTAGCACTGAGAAACATTTACTCTCAATCGCGCGACGTAATGGTCCGATAATCTCTCGTCCCATTTGTAACAGCACATGAAAGTTTCGCACTATTCGCGTCCGACTCCGACCGTTGACTCCGTTAGACTGCCTTCTTTTTTCTCCTCGTAAGAGCCACAGCTACCCCTCCCCTCACCTCCCCGTCAGCGACAGTTGATAAGGAACAGTGGGGGGGGAGCTCGTAGGGCAGCGCAATCGCGCGGCTGATCTCGCCAACTTTTGGTATTTGAGCGGAATCGCTACAATACGAACAATGAGACTTTTAAGCTTGATGATGAAATTCCAAGACTCGGATATTATAGGTTCAAACGTGTTCCAAAAAGCTGTAATAATTTCAAATTTTTAACACAGTTTAACACTAGAACGCCCGGCTTTCGCGTACCCCCTAGGAACGCCCAGCGGAGTCGTTTCGACTCCGAGCCTTCAACAATACTTCTTTAAAGGAAATATTGCAAAAATATTTATGTACATTTGTATCACATTATTAGAGATAATTATTTATTATATTATGGAGTTTTTTACGCCTCAACTTCAATATATTTTAAACAATTCTTGCCAACTCTATTGCGCAGAATGGAAGTTAAACGTCATGGGAATCGGAAGGTAAACCGACAAAATTACATGATGGAAAATTAACTTTTATCTATTAATAATACTTTTGCAACAATAACAATGTTATCAACTTTTAATTTTCCTGTAATACGAGTTTCGCGTATGTCGGAAAAATAGATTTCCTTATATTGCACCTACGATACTCTGGCAATATGTCAACTTGATTTATATTAATTATTTTATTTAAATAAAATTTATTATAAACAAAGAAAAATGGTACAAATTTGTGTTCGCTTCGTACCGATAAAAACTTGATGTCCGTTTCATGACGGAGTTTAATCGCATATTCTAAATGGCACTTCTTGTTCGGATTGTATTTACGTTCTACATTATTGATTTTACTACGAATGCAAAACAAAATGCGTCCAATTGTATGATTCAAACTTTTAATGTATTGTGCAGACCACAATTTTCAAGCATATTTGGTAGAATATTGTCCACACTTTTGATCAACATCTTTCATGTATTCTGATGCGTAGTTCACGGCTACATTTTTCAAGAATTTCCCTTCGGCTTTTAGTACTTCCCTAATATTTCCAGTGAATGAAAAACAAATTCACACACACATTTTTTGTGATCATCCCCCACAAGTCATTATTGTGTGCTTATTTGATTAGATTTGTATACCACAAACTGTGTAAATGCAACGAGTATGAAAGGAAAATGCCAGCGTATCAACTTTGTCATTCTGACATAATAAGTCTATAGTTTGTAAATGTATTACTTCATATAAAAGGAAAATTATTTTACAGATAAAATCAATGAAATTAGTCTTTATTTCTTCTCAAACCTCTCTTATTAATTCGAAAATCTAGATTCATGAAATAAGAGTGAATAAAAAACGAAGTTTATCTGACCACATCATCACCATCTGGAGTTCAATTTGCCCTCCCGTACATTAAAAATCTCTTCTAAACTTGAAAAATTATCCTTTATATAAGTAATAAGAAATATTTTGTTATTGAAACTTCATATAATAACAATCCTTTTCTTTCAAGTGACAATTTGATTTTTAAAACTATAATATTTTTGCTTTATCGTGACGAAAAAACTCACGACTCAAGATTTTATATGTATTGAACAAGAAGTCCTGAAAACAACGCAAAGGGGAAGGAATGCTCGCATATTTCTTAAGAAGGTATCTGAAAGACTAGGAGACACGTTAATCATTTTCAGCATTCAAATATATGAAAGAGAACCCACAAGATGGAGTCAGTATCCAAGGAGTCGAAATGACGCCTCGCGGGCGTTTTAGGTAAATTCGATAATTTTTCATGAAATGTGTTTATTACACAATTCAGGTTTTAACATACTGTAAATAATTGAAATTGATGAAAAGTAAGGAAATCACAAAATTCTATCTTCAAAAACAAAGAAGTTATTAGGACATAAAGAGCGATAGGAGTCGAAATGACGCTTCTGGGCGTTCTAGTGTTAGTCACATCTGGACATCTGGTTTGCTTCACGGACGTGCCTCTTAAACAATTATTTTTATTGTTTTTTATTAATTTCTGTTACTAGGTTTTGTGTTACTTTCCTGAACGTTGCAAACCTGTTGCCTACCAACTTAACGATGTAACTAATTTTTATGAGAATAGAGAAGAACTATGAGGATATGAAAGATTCACAAATGAGTCAAATGAGAAAATACGAGAAAGTAATAAGTTTAGATAAACTTATATTCATTAAAAATTATGCTAAAAATGTAGAGCTGAAATTTTCAAAAATTGAAATTTAAAAATTAAATTTGCAAAATTTATCGGAGAAGCCTAGGTGTCTTTAATTTTCTACAATCGTAATTTACAATATGTTGCTTCGAAACTTTACCCCCATAGAAGTGATTTTTCAGATTACCACCTCGAGTAAATGTGTCTTTATTTCCTGTGAAGTGCAATTTTACGTATGCACTGCAAGTGCATTTCCAATGCACAATTTCAATATTTTAGGCTATTTTGTTGATATTTTTCCAACTTGAATCTCCTGTAAAGTGTGGACCCACCGGCGACTCGTCCGCAACCCATAAATGCATAAAATACAAATGCTACGCGGTACATTGGAAGGCAATAAAATTTGCATGAATTTGCAGTTTGAATGCAAATACCATTTTGCGTGAAAAAGAGTGTGAATATGGGAATGCAAAGAATAAAAGAAAGAAATATGAAGTTCTGTTACGGTCAATAAATAAATCTTCCAAACAAAACTTTTAAGAAACCCGAGAGTCCCGATTCGCCAGCATCATTTTCCAATACATTACTTGAATTATTTATATACGTGCATTTTAGCTAAATTATTTCTTTGTCCTCAAAACAGAAAAAGGACCATAGGAAAATATTTATTTTACTTCCGCAAATTTTGCCATTGAAATTTAATTATCGTCTCCAGTATTATTTCAGTAGTAACCTTCCCTTTGCGGCTCTCAAACGCAACCAACCTTTATAATTGAGATCTCTAAAGAAATAAGTTCACGGAGATGTGACGAATTGCACTTTGATTTAAATATGAAAGATTTGTTTAAAAACGCATATAAATAGTCGTTTAATCTGCAACACGCAACACACCTTCGGCTTTTTTATTCTACGTCGATAAATAACTCCTTAACAAAGTGTTGTAGGGTCATAAAAACTAAACTTTTGAGGCCAAAGGTCTCACGTTCCTCACCCCGTACACATCTACAGGATGAGATACTTTTGGACATTATATTACAGTTTTGTTGGTCCGGCGCTTATGGATATTATCGAATACAAACTATATTCTAGGAATGTTTCATGGATTTTGGTCAACAATTAAACATTTATTTTAGTTCACCAACATTTCGGAACTTTGTTTCTTCATCAGAGCTGTGGGACACATATTTATAACGTCACTACCTCCAAGTTGGATACATATCCTACAAAGTAAATAACAACACATTATCAATTGTATTTTAATTATACGAGTAATTAATCAGTAACTTCATGTTATTTATCCAACTTGGAGGTAGTAACGTAGTAAATATATGTCCCACAGCCCTGATGAGGGAACAATAAAGTTCCTAAACGGTGGAGAACTAAAATAAAATTTAATTGTTGACCAAAAATCATGAAACATTGCGAGAATAATAGTGTGGTCGTGAATTCAAGAATTATACCAACTATATTACTCCGCGCTGGAGGCGATATTTGTGACGTCATATTTTGAAGGCTACCAGAAAAAGGCCTCAACGAAACATTCCTCACACCGTAATCTACAGGATGAGATCGTCTTGACCATTCTATTACATTTTTGCTGGTTCGACGCTTCTCGATTCTACCCCACCGGTTCAGAGCCTGTAGAATCTGCCACTGTATGTAAAATTACTAATTACTTGATATTCTATGCGTTTGAATTACACATTATTACCTCTTTGCTCGATAATATAGTAAAATAAGAGTTTGTATTGGGAAGAGTGTACTATATTGTTTTCAATTATAAGGTGACATATAGAACAAGTGACGGAAGATAAGTGGGCCGTGAAGATATATATTACAGACTTAGCATGGAAATGGAAAAATAAGGAAGAGAGTGGGGTATAGCATGCGAGAGTTCTCGCAGGGTACGCTAGTTCAATATTTTAAATCAATTATTGAAAGTTAAGTAATATTTTGCGTTTCTGTCTATATTTCTAATATATATCAATCGGTTCGCCCATCATTTACAAGACAGAATTGTTTTAAATAACAGCTTTATTTATTAAAAAGAATACAAATTTCACACAACGTTTCGGAAACAGTTGGTTTCCATCATCAGGTGAGAAGTAAATATGTAAAGCTGTTATTTAAAACATTTTTGTCTTGTAAATGATGGACCAACTGATCGATATATATTAAAAATATTTTAAAATTTCGCGTTATTTGTTAAATAAAAGGTGGCATATTAAGAGAGTGTATCACACATAAATTCCTTATAAAAGTTTACGGATTTTTACTTTTAATGTAAACAATTTCCAAGATGTTTTCCATTCTATGTAGTTCTTGAAACACGGAATTTGACTCAAATCGTTTATAAACATCTGTTGTCCTTTTTGACTGTGTGTGTGTGTGTGTGTGTGTGTGTGTGTGTGTGTGTGTGTGTGTGTGTGTGCACGCTCGCGTTTCATATGCGAGTGACACAGTTGAAAATTTCTCATAATTGCAAACGAAATATTTTTTTCATATTGCGTTTCATTTCCTTTTCGGTCGTCAGCTTTCAGCTTGATATTAATTCCGACTACAAGGCAAAAGCTCAATCTGACATCCAATAAATTCAGAAACACGGTGTTTTCATTTCGCTCTCATATCTCAACTCAACCTCACTCTTTCGTCGACTACCTCGCTCCTGCATTGTGTCCAGGATCATTATTTCTTTTCGCCAACAAGTTAACATTCCACGCCGTACTCGTGTCGACTGCGCTCGCGAGCACTCTCGATATACTACCCTAAGTAATCCGCTATGCGAGCGATTTCCAATTGAATCCGACGCGCTGCCACTATTGACGGGAGACCGGTGGATTCGCTCTGCATCGTTCCAATGCCGATGCTTCCGATTGCCAAGTGTACGCGCTGTGGATCACTCTACCGATCCAGTTGAGAGTACTCGTGGATATTGTTCCCACTTGGTCAACGAGCAATTCTGAGCGTCCTCCCTTTTGAAGACCGCGCAGGAATGAGCTCGGAATATGGCGCGAATCAAACAAAGGTTCCGAATTTATTTGCCACTAATGTATGCTGCAGCAACCAATTTGGCTAAATCACGAGGAATCATGTCTGATACTTGGGTGGCACTTCCACCTAATTATTGCAGTAGGGGTGTGCAGAATAGGGTCAAGGTTATTACAGAGCATTGGGCGCTGAGCAGTTTCATAAACTTACAATGAGCTCTAGATAATTTCTCTGAACTTTGACACCATTACAGAAGTGGACCAAACTTATAAATTAGAAAACCAAGATAATCAATGTGATTAATGCACACGTCTGTAACCTAAAAATACCTGAAAATAATAATTTGCATACATTACATGAAAGCAGAATTATACTTGAATCTATGATTCCGTACTGGGAGAGATGGATCAGTGTATCAACTTATGTCACTGCAGTCCCTCTGGCCGGGAGGTCCTAGGTTCGAGTTCCAACAGTGGCAAGATTTTCGACACGAGCTTGTCAACTAGGTCGTATTCAGTCGCTCTCTGGAGGAAAATTCTTGTGGCCGACTATTCTAGTTTCTGTAATAGTTCCTGCGATAGTTTTCCGTGGTTTCTCCGATCAAACCAGGCGAATGCAGGAGCAACACCCTAACAAACAGGCCATGGACAGCGCGCGATCTTTCCTTCCTCTTAGTTGTCCTATCCTGATCCCTTACGCACACGTATACTAACATGCACTACACTACCGCACATGCAGGCAGACCGGTCGCGAGCTTAGAGCTTGTCTCGGCTGGGGCGGTGCCCCGCTGGTGGCAGATACCTGGTTGAGGGAAAACCCCCGCTAGCCGAGGGCAGGTCGGCGCCGGATCTCGCCATCTAGCGGCGAAAAATACAAAAAACGCGCACTACATAGCCGGACGGGCGGGCGGGCGGACGGAATTTTTTTCTGACGAAAATTCGCCCTTTTTCGCGCAGCAATACATAACTTTCCCTATACAACGTACATTACTCCGTATATACGTACATGAACGGGAAAGTAATAATAACGACATCAAGAAGAGCCTTCAGTGCATACCAACAGTACACATGTTTTTTTATACTGAACTGATAGTACGGCCAACTGTGTGGCTGAACTGATAGTACGGCCAACTGTGTGGAAGGAGTCAGTATATTTCTGCTGAAAACGTAGATGATACTAACAAAATAGACTGACATGTTAACATGTGTTAAATTTGATGTATATGAAAATAAAGTACGTTTATTTGCAATTCAGTATATGATTTTCACATATTAGAATGTCCTGATATTCAGTTCATTACATAAAGGACGCAAGTCATAAATACTATAAATTATTTTCAGGGTATTGTTGCACAAAAGTAGTAATTGACTTATTTTTAAAATTTATGTAGGATAATATTTATTAGGATATTAGAATAGTATTTTTTCAAATTTTAAAAATCCTTCTTATCGACCAAAACTGTTTGTTTTTTCTGAAAAATTTTGTTTTAGTGATTCGTGCCCTTTGTGATATCACTGATTGACTTGAATTAAAATCTCATATCCAAATTTTCAGGACAAAGTTGGTTCATGTTTGTTAAGTCATCAACCCTATTAAAATGGGCGTTTAATATTATGTCTTACCGAGCAGTGAGCGTTCATCCCAGACTACCTAATTTGTGAAATGTTATTTCATTACCAATAAAAAAATTCAGTGCGAGAGAGAGTTAACACAGTATTCAAGAAATAGTTATTTAACATTACAGTATCCTCTTTGTGTCAACTAATTTTTCAGAAAACTGCTGGTATGTGTATTAATTCTTTCTTTCACATAGATATTTAAAATTTGTAGAATGCCAATTTCAAACAATAGGGAATTTTTGCTCGACAAATCGTTACAGCAAACGATAGCACTATTGGTGTTTTGTTCATGCGCACTTAGTGTTTCGCATCACTTTCGTGGATCTACGCATGCGCAAAAGATAGAAATCGAGTTGTATATTGATGAGAGTTTTCAGTGAAAGCCAAGGAGAAGGACGTAACGAGAATTCAGAACACAAGCAACGAGAATTGAGGACACGGCAAGAGGCAATGCAAGAAAAATCTAAACAGGATGAGTCCAATTTACGCCGGGAACGCAAAAATGCTAGACGCCGAAATAACTTTCGTACTTCGCAACGAAGAGGAAGTAATGATCTCAGCAATCTTTCATTAAGCCTCGACATTCAGTCACCCAGAGAGTAAAATTAAAGCGGAAGTCCGATACCTCTAATCATTCCATTCCTCTGAAAATTCCCTTCACCACCGACTGTAACACCTTGTTCACCTACTCCGTTTCAAATATTCAGGCAACGTTAGTGAGCATCGGCGACGCATAAAGCTGCCCATTACGGCCGCGAAACCCGGCGACCGAAAACAGCCGGCGCCATATGTCGCGCTAACGGCGGTCGCATGCGCGCGCGCGCGCCCCCGAGCGAGAGAGTGCTAAACCACATTTGCGGCAAACGGCGAACTCTCGAAACCAAAGGCGGCGTCGTAACGCCTTTGCGCCGCGCCAAATTACACAGTTTAACGTCCGCGACCGCGCAGCGCCATTCGCGTCCCGCACCGCACCGCCCCGCGCCGGCCGCCCCGTGCCACCCCGTGCCCCCGCGCGCGTTTGCCAATTACGGTCGCACGTGACGTGCATGCCGATGGAGACGTGGGGAACCGATCCCTCAGCGCCTTCGTTTGTTTGCCCCACGCGACTCGACCATAGAGGTTGTGAGCGAACGGTTTTTTACACCGCCATGTGGTTGGGGTGCACTTCCTTATGAAATCCGTTCTTTTCACGTTTCATTTTGAATCTGGGGCAGAGATTGACTAACGTTTGATACTGTTTGATGTTCACTATTTCTATTGCGATTTTGTTTACTACGATCCCGTCTCGCATGCAAAACAGTCGTAGTGCGAAGAAAGACTTTAAACAGCTGAGTGCTGTCGCTGCACTTACTTACGGAATCCTTTTTTGCAAGTATCGTATCGTATTGTTCTTGTGCTAGAAATCGATAAGCAGTTTTGGTACTCCTCGATGTACTTCTTGGTATTTTATTTGGTAGGTTGATTTATGTCGACGTAGACGTGCGGAACCGATCCCTCAGCGCCTTCGTTTGTTTGCCCCGTGTGACTCGGCCGTTGCGATGCCGTAAAGGTTGTGAGCGAAAGGTTTTACACCGCCGTGTGCTTGCGATGCAGTTGTACTGCGATTTTTCTAACCGTGCCCCTGGCAGGTATCAGCTGATGACGGTTTCATCCAATCGAGAGCTTAAATGTCATTATAATGACGTCACTGTGGTGACGTTCAAGCTTCCGATTGGATGAAACCGTCAACAGCTGAAATCTGCCAGGGGCACGGTTAGAAAAATCGCACTGTAGTTATGAAATCGGATCGTGATCGACAAGCAGGTTTTGGTACTGCTTGATGCACTTCTTGGTATTTTATTTGGTAGTTTGATTACGTCGCCGTACACGTGCAGAACTCATCCCACGGCGCCTTCTTTTGTCTCTCCCGCGCAACTCAATCGTTGCGGTGCTGTAGAGGTTGTGAGCGAACGGTTTTTACACCGCCGTGTGCTTGGAATGCAGTTAGTTATGGAATCCGTTCTTTTCACGTTTCATTTTGATATATGGCAGAGATTGACTAATGTGTTTAGAATTGTTTGATGTTCAGCGTCTTCGTTTGTTTTCTCAGTGCCACGAGACCGTTGCGGTGCCATAGAAGTAGTGAGCAAAAGGTTTTACATCGCTGAGTGTTTTGGGTGCAGTTACATACGGAATTCGTTCTTTTCACGTTTTGTTTTGAATATGTGCCAGAAATTGATTAGTACTGCATTATGTTGCCATTATGTTCAGATGACACAGTTGACATTATGTTGAGCATTATGTTCACAGTTGAGTACATATGGTATTTAGTAGGTAAATTATGTCGGCGCCAGAATTCTTCTAAGATTTAATTGACGTCCGGCCGGTCTGGCAGAGGAAACAGTCCGTAAAGGGAAAGGAGTGTGTAGGAAAGATTTGAAGCAGTTGAGTGCTCTCACTACAATTACTTCCGGAATCGTTCTTTTCAAGTATCCTATTGTATATTTACTAGGGTTCGACAGGCAGTGTGTGTATACAGCTTTATGTTCTTGTTTACACGTTATTCAGTAGGTTGATGTATGCCCCGTAGACGTGCAGAATTGATCTCTAAGCGACTTCGTTTGATTCCCCTTCACGAATCCAACGAAGTTCGTGAATAGACATAGAGTTTGTTTTATACTATTGAGAACATTGGTTGCAGTATCTGTTCCGTTACAGTATCTGTTCTTTTCACGTTTCATTGTGAATATGTGCCAGAGATTGACTAATATTTGGTATTGCTTCATTGTTGTTACATGTGCTATTTAGTGGATTTACTTATGTCGACGCGATAATCCTTTAGAGATTTCGTTTAAAACGGTCGCGTCTCGCAGGAGAAACTGTCGCATGCCGACGAGTCGTGCAGAAATAATCCCTCAGCGACTTCGTGTTTGTTTCCTCTGTGCGACGCGGCCGTTGCAATGACATAGTTTTGTGAGAGAGAGGTTTTAAATTGCTGAGAGCTTTGGTTGTAGTTAATTACGCAATCTGTTCTTTTCATGTTTCATTTTGTGTCTGTGCCAGAGATTAACTAGTATTTGGTACTGCTTTGTGTTTACTGTTGCAATGTTATTCAGAGGATTAATTTATGCCGACGCTAACGTGCATAATAAATTCTTAGTGATTTCGTTTGCAACAGTCGCGTTTCACAAGGAGAAACAATGTCGTAGAGAGGAGGGACTTTGAGGGAAAATTTTAAACAGCTGAGTGCTCTCGCTGCAATTACTTACGGAACCCGTTCTTTTCAATTGGTATTAGTTGTTAATTGGTATCTCTGCCAGTTATCGTAACTTGTTTGAGCCATTTATTATTGTTGCTATGTTATTCAGGGCATTAATTTAACCTGTCACCGACGTGCAAAACTGATCCATCAGAGACGTCGATTGTTGCTGTTCTCTGTTCCCCTTTGATTCTTTATTCAGAATGTTAACTAAGATTTCCCTTAGATTACTTGCTAAGTCTATAGATTGTAAACGTTAATTTGATATTATATTCTATTTTTATTGTGTCACTGCAACATTTCGGTTTCAAATGGGCCCCCTACTCCAACCTCGCGTTCGTCCTCTTCCGTGGGTTTTCGAGACATGCAATTTTGTCACCATTCCAAATTTATCTTCTTTTTGACTAGTATAAGAATATATAATTTAATCTTGTGTGAACTAATTCCCTTACATTAAATATTCATTAGTTGTTCCATATATCTCAATACTTGCTGATTTCAATTTCCCAACTACGCTGTTCTTACAGGATTGAGGAAACAAACGTCCAACTACCTTTTTACTTTCCCGTATACGTACGTATATACGGAGTAATATACGTAGTATAGGGAAAGTTATGTAATGCTGAGCGAATAAAAGGGGGATTTTTGGCAGAAATAATTCGTTGCCGGGCCCTGATAACGAACTAGTGGTGCTACAGAGCGGCACAGACTTTCTCGTATTAGTTTTCTATTTCCCCTGGGACATTTTCAAAATTTTCTCAAAAACGTCTCCAAATTTTTTCTTAAATTTCTTGTAAGAAGAGTAAAATACACGTATAAAGGCGGCAAAGGCCCGATTTTACGGTTTACTCTGAATTTTCAAAAATTCTCAAATTCTGATTTTTTTTCGGCGTCTTCCTACATCTACAAAATTGAACATAGAAATTTTTCCTTCAAATGCAATTTTTTCTCTAAAGTAAGTTCTTTCGTAAGGTCAGGTACATTTTTGATCATTTAATAGTTTGCACGCAATATTGCGTGCAATATGTGTAATTTTAAAAACCCACAAAACCAAGATTTTCCCAAAAACGGCTGCAAACGTTTTCTTTAAACTTTAGTAGGGATAGTACTAAATGTACTCTATGAGATGACATTAACATTAGTTCAGTCGATTGTTTTGTTTTTTCAAAAATAACAACAACGTAATTTTAAAATGTAATTCCAAAAATGTAATTTTTGCACTTGTCTCTCAGTCATTAATATTTACATTAGCAGCGATTTGTTCACATTATATTTATGAGTACATGTGATTTAAATAATGCCATATAAGTCTCACACTGTTAATATGCTAATTTCCAGCAATTTGTGAACATTATGTATTTGGAGTTGATGTACTTCAAATAACTTCTAATTATGTTTTTCGAAAACTCACAAATTGTCTGTGAAAAAGAGCTTCAAATTTCGTATTTTTAGCAGCGCTTAAATGCCATTTTCTTAAAAAGGGCTCCAAATGTTCCAATAAAAATTGCCATTTATGACGAGGTTTTGGTGTTCTTTAATATTTAAAATTAATATTTCCGGTCCACCATTAGGAAACTGCAAAACTAGATAAACGTGAAAAAAAAGTATTTTGGGCGACGATAGATGGCAGTTGACAAGAGTATGTGGCAAATCCGAATAGCTAGCCGAAACTAAAGGAAATAGAAAAACTAATACGGGAAAGTCTGTGCCATTCTGTAGCACTACTAGTTTGGTTTAATACAAAGTCTTGCTTTGCGGCTAATGTAAACTACTTGCTTGAGTGCGTGCTTGTGGTTTTTGTAACGCTTTCGATAAATACATTCATTTTATTTAACAATGAAATAAGATATTTTAATTAATTTAGAAATCAATTTTCATTTTCTGAATTAATATTGAAACAAATTGCTACATTTTTCAGTATTTCTAACATGAGAAACCATAGAATATAATTTAATTTCAAATCACAGAAAGCAAATTTCTAAAACCACCACATTCGTATATATTGTTTATTTTGTGAATAATTGGGCATATTTTGCATGAGTATTTAATTAAAAGAATACGTTAATAATATTAATACTAATAATGAAACTTGAATGCATTTGCAGTTTACAGAGTTTACTCAACGACCAATTTAAATGATATACCGCAACAACTGTTTCTGAAACGAAACGAAGTGCAGAATAAAGAGTTAAATTACATGCACAATCAAACATTCAGAACTCAATTACTATTTTAGGACAACAAAGAAGAATTATGTTTTTTAATTGGTTTAGAATACATACATCTATGTCAGACACAGCATTCAGGAGAAGCCACTTTAGAGATGGTCGGATAAGGTACAATGTCATTTTATTATTTTCTTTCTTATTTTAAAAGGCAAATTTTGGGACATATATCTAAGATGTTACACCGCGACGTGATTTTCGTCGGAGATTTGTGCAACCGTGTAGTACGTCATTGAGAGCATGCAAAATTTGATAGAATAAATTCCTTCCTTTAGTAATTTAATTCTTAGGAATTGCATTGAGAAATATGAGGATGACACTAGCGCACAAGCCGTTTTGCTTCTGGAATTTTATAGCCATATTTTTCACAACAAATGTCTTTTTATAATTTATAATTATTACTTTTTACATACTACATACTACCAGTTATATTATAACACAGGTCTTATCTCCTGATTGAGAACAATGGGAGTTTTCTCCAGGGACATGAAAAGTTGAAGGATTTCACTTTGACACACTAACTACGCAACACGTTGTTCAGTCTAGAATTTTTCAGTTCATTACAGAAGCACATCTCTACCGCGTGTAACAAAAGCTAACTTTTACTCTCGTCTTGCAGGGTCACCGGAGCGTCGCCGCTTCCAGTTTCCGCTTTCATCCACCAAGAGCGCCACCATCGCAAGGTAGACGCTGCGCCAGCGATCGTTTTCTTTCGCGTATTTTCCGTCTAGGCGAGCGCGGAGCCATCCAGCATCACGTCAGTAACAGTCCCTTAGACTGTGTTAGACTGTTTTTAGTAGCCTATTAGACTGTGTTAGACTGGTATTAACAGGTGTTTATTAACTTAAAAGCGGATTTTAATACCTTAAAACCACCAAAACTGATCTACAAAATGATCTTAAAATGTTTGAAA
>JAHLJT010004567.1:34092570-34166531 GCA_031308135.1 Acheta domesticus | reverse complement strand
GCGCCGTATCTCCTAAACCATTGACCTTAACAATTCCCGCCTTGCGCCAAAATTAACTGTAGGCAAGTGCCAACTATAATCTGCAACCAAAAAATTTGCCGCGGACCGGTTAGTTTCAGTTTCTCGGGTTCATATTCCCAAAAATGTACCTCTTCGAACGGCCTCTTTCCATAAAAACGCGCCGTGTCACCTAAACAATTGACCTTAACAATTCTCGCTCTGCACCGAATGATACTGTCAGTAAGTGCCAACTACAATCTGTAAGCAAATAATTTGCCGCGAACTGGTTAGTGACTGTTTCTTGGGTTTCTAATTCCAAAAAGGTCCCTCTTCGAACGGCCTTTTTCTAGAAAAGTGCGCCGTATCTCCTAAACCATTGACCTTAACGATTCACGTTCTGCGCCGAAATCTACTGTGAGCATGTGCCAACTATAATCTGTAATCAAAAAATTTGCCAATTTATCAAAAAATTGTTAAGGTCAATTGTTTAGGAGACACTGCGCGCTTTTCTGGAAAGAGGCCGTTCGCAAAGATAAAATTTTGGAATTTTGAACCCGGGAGCCGTGCAGCCGTGCGCGGTAAATTTTTTGATTACAGATTATATTTTACACTTTCATGCAGCTAATTTCGGCGCTCATAATGAATTGTTATGGCTAATGGTTTTGGAGACACCGCGCGTTTCCTTGAAAGGGGCTTTCAAAATGTAAGTTTTGGGGATTCGAACCCGGGTAATTTAAACTAGCCGATCCGCGGCAAATTATTTTATTAATGATTATGTTTGCCACTTGGTTAGTGCTAATTTCGGCGCACAGTATGAATTGTTAAAGCTAATGGTTTACTAGAGAATGCGTCTATTTATTGAATGGGGCTAATTTAAGAGGTGCATATCTGGGATTCGAACCCGGGTAATTGTGTCTAACCGGTTGGTGGCAAATTTTTTATTACAGATTTTGTTTTTCACTAGTTTTCGGGAAATTTTGGCGTCGATTATGAGTTGTTATGTGTGATTTTGTACGGGGGACGTCCTTTTACTTCTTTGATTGCGCTCTTATATTGAACGTATCTTTAATGTTTTTTTAATTCTTAATATTTTTTGAAAGAATGGAGATATCAATTTTTGGTTTTCACATCTTAAAAACGGCAAAATAGCTGAACATTATGGGCTATGCAGTTTGTGATTGGATGAAATGGACCTGCTAACTTCCATTGGAAGTTAGCAGGACCACTGATTTTTGGGGGAAAATGGCTCGCGGCAAATTTTTGGTTTTCGCATCTCAAAAACGGCAAAAAAGCGGCAAATTATGAGCTATGCAGTTTTGTGATTGGATGAAATGGACCTGCTAACTTCCAGGACGTCCGAACGAGATCTGGAGACGGGCGAGTACCGGTCGTGATCGGACGAAGGAGACAACCGGGACGTGAGACAGAAGAGGACGACGGAGCTGGGAGCGGAAGATAGAAGAAGAACGGGACCAGGAGAGGAAGACGGAAGAAGGACGGCGACGGGAGCTGAAGACCGAAGACGGAAGCAGGAAGGGGGTGGGTCGCTAGGCACGAGGCCACGGCTCGAAGCGCAAGCGCCGGCAGCAAACGCGACAGCGAGCGACCAAAGACAAGGACAGCTCACCAGGAAGGGCGAGGTAAAGAAAATGTTAGGAGTTATACGGGGAGGTTCTAGACTGTGAAGGCGAAATAATTTTCATGTTGCAGTTATAAAAGCAATAGCCATTATGACGCCTGGTTACCTGTTGGTTTTGTGAATGAGTTAAAGTAGATGGATGTGGTAATAATTGTATTAAAATGTGGAGGAAGTTGTGCTGCAGAGCACGTTTTTTGTTCAGAGGTGTTAGAATGAAAATGAATGTGAAATGAAATGAGTAAAGCGCACGCAGTGATAGAGTCAAAAGTGCAAGCAGAATTTAGTCAATTTTTATTTTTTTAAAGAATTCTTAATTTTTCCATGAACAGTAATTGTGTTTAGAATTTGAAGAGTTTTGGTTATTTGACTTAAAGAGGATACAGTGTGAGTTGATGATTTTATTTGGAAAGTTGAAAGAGAATGATGAAGAGTTACGTGTTTAGTAGAATTAGTTATTATTTTTGAAATCATTAAACTTTGTTTTACTGTTATTTGTGTTCCTGTGTTTTGGATTGCTCTCTACACCCCAAAGATCCCGCTGCCCTGAGATATAAGTAAGCTCGAAAGAGCAGATATCTGCGCACCCGCCCAGACGCTCAACCATTGTTGAGAGAATTAGTAAATTTAAATAAAATTTGGGTGTTCGGGCGGGTTTGCGTCAGGATATTATGAGCTAGTCTCTCTTCGATAACTTGTTTGATGCTGAAAATATTGTCAATAGCTATCTGTCAGCTAATTGTCAAATCTGCTAGCACGAAATCCGCTCTGTTCCTCCGTCTCTTCCCTTTCCACTCTGGTTTTAATAATTTTACCATATACTCTGCCAATGGAACTAAGAACAGTGATGCCTCGATAATTGGCGCATTCATCCTTGCTGCTTTTCTTAAAGATATTTGTAATAAATCCTTCCTTGAAATCTGCTGGAATTTCGTATCCATTAAGACAAAGGTTAAGAAGTTTTAGTGACATGTTCCAACAATATGCTGAGGGTGGCTTTTATGAGTTCTATATAACGCCGCCTGGTCTAGCGGATTTTCCATTTTTGAAACTATTTCCTGCCTTTAGGACCTCCCCTGGTGTTATTTCTTCAGTCTGTTGATTTGATACACTGGAAGGGATGTAAGGTTCCAGGAACTCTATTCGATTTTTCACTCAAAAGTTCTTCATAATATGCCTTCCATCTATCTAGATTTATTAGCTGTAAGTTACGTTTACTCGTTGGTTTGTACGTTTTCTCGTTGGTTTTCATGTTTCTTGTTACTTTCCTGTATACGTACGTATACACGCAGTGATATACGTAGTATAGGGAAAGTTATGTAATGCTGCGCGAAAAAATGGCCAATTTTCGGCGGAAAAAAATTCATTGCCAGGCCGTGATTACGAAAAGTGTGTAAAACCAGTTGCTAAATTAAGAAAAAAAATCCCCTAACACGTGGTGTAGCCAGAAACCCTGTTTTCTAGGTCCTTGATACCGAAAACCCAACTGAAAGGAAAACGTCCGTCTGTCCGTCTGTGAACACTGCTAGCGCCTAAACCATACGTACGATTTCTTCCAAAATGGATATTCCCCGGTCAATCTGATTCTAGTCGAAGCTTTGAGATTTTGAAAAAGATTCTTCAAAATTTGGGGGTACTTTATTTGAAGCCCCCGGGGATTTTCAAAATTTTCTCAAAAACGGCTCCAAATTTTTTCTTTAAATTTCTTGTATGAATAGAGTAAAATACACTTTTTAACATGGCATAGGTCCGATTTTCACGTACAGCTCTGAATTTTCGAAAATTGTGAAAGTTTGAATTCTTTGCGGCGTCTTTCTCCAACTACAAAATTGAAGATAGAGAGTTTGTCTTCAAATAAAATTTGTTCTGCATATTGAGTTCTTTCATAAAGGTCATGTAAATGGTTTTCAAAATTTTAGTAGTTTTCGTGCAATACTGTGTGCAATATGTGCAATTTAAAAAAATTACAAAATCAAAATTTTCTCAAAACCGGCTCCAAATATTTTCTTTAAACTTTTAGTAGGGGTAGTGGTTAATGTACTCTATCAGATGACATAAAAGCCGTATTGCTCTATAGGTTGTTTTTCTCAAAAATTACAAAAATGTAAATTTTATCACATGTTTCTCACGTCGATAATATTTACATTAGCGGCAATATTTTCACATTATTATATTTACGAGTACATGTGCTTTAAATAATGTCAAGTAAAGTTTCTCGAAAACACTACCGTTTTCTGTGAAAAGTAGCTCAAAATTTCACATTTTCAGAAACGCTCAAACGCCATTTTCTCATATATGGCTGCAAATGTTTTCTTGAAACTTTTGTAACACATAGTGCTAATTTCACTCTTTAGTATAGCGTAAAGTTTATTTTGAGTTCTTTTTTATTTTTTCAAAAATTACCTAATTGTAAGTTTTTGAAAGATCTCCCACATCGTTAATATGCACATTAGCAGCAATTAGTAAACATTATTATATTTGTGAGTGTTTGTGCTTGAAATAACGTCAAATAAAGTATTTTGAAAACTCAAACATTTTCTGTGAAAATGAGCTTCAAATTTCGCATTTTTAGTAGCGCTAAAACGCCATTTTCTCTTAAACGGCACATAATTTTTAAAAGAAAATTGCCATTTACGGCTAGGTTTTTTTTTTTTTTTTTTAATTTATTTATTTATAAAGGTCGCATCAACCTAAGTGGTTATTAGCGACCACGTTTACAAAGTAGTAATACAGTATTTCAGTTTACAATAACTAGTATACAAAGTTAAATCATTTTATATACATTGGTTTCTTTTAATAATAATATTATATTTTTAACAGTTTCGGTTGAATTTAGATTATATTTAAAATCATTGGACAGTTTTAAAACTTTTCTTCTGTCGTTAGTGTTTGTACATTCCATGATTAAGTGACGTATACTGTAAGGAGAATTGCAGAAGTTGCAGGTGCTTGGTTGTGTTTTCGTTATTAGGTGACTGTGAGTGAGTCTGCTATGTCCAATTCTCAATCTTGTGATAACAGTTTCTAGTCTTCTATCAGTACCACAGGTAGGTTGTAATTCGAAGATTGAGTCTCTGATCTGGTGGAGTTGGGTTGGTTTGGATTTCAACCATTGGTTATTCCAGTTTTCCTTTATATTGCGTTTTATAATTTTGATGATGTCATTGTGGGATGCTGGGTGAGTTGATGCATCAGGGAGAGAAGAAGCTGTTTTTGCAGCAGTGTCCGCAGTTTCATTACCAGAAATGTTGACATGGGAGGGAATCCACACGTATGTTAACGTTTTGCCTGAGGAAATAATTTGCGAGTTCATTGATATTATATCTAAACATATTGGTTCCTTGGTATGTTTGTTCTGGATGGATTCAATGGCGCTTCTTGAGTCAGTAAATATAGTAAAGTGAGAGTTATTTGATTTTAGGATATCTGCCAGGGCAGATCTAATTGCGTAGACTTCACTGTAGAAAACTGAACTCATGTCTGGTAGTTTGATTAGTTTTGTTTCATCTGGATATATGATGGCACATCCGGTTCCAGTTGCACTTTTTGAACCATCTGTGTATATATGGATGCTATTTTCATATCTATTAAGTGTTTCGTAGAATAAAGATCGATATATTATAGGATTTGTTGTTTGCTTGAGGAATTTTGTCAAAGTTGTATCTATTGAGGGTACATGGAGAAGTTCTAGGGGTTCAGGTAAAGATTTATATTGATATATTGGTGGAAGATTAGGGATAGTTCTGGATAATATATTATGGATTTGAAGAGATATGGGTTTAGGGTACGATGGTTGTTTATGGAATTTGGTAAAGTATTTATGGTCAAAAATAATTTTATTTATTGGGTTTTTAGGATTTGAGGCTACTTTGAGAGCATAGGAAATACTTAATTTTTCTCTTCTGAAGGATAATGGTTCTTCGTTTGATTCAGCCAGAATGCTACTAATAGGGCTAGTACGAAAAGCTCCAATAGCCATTCTAAGGCAGGAGTTATGAATTGGACTTAAGCTATCCAGTACTTTGTCTTTTGCAGAGGAATAGATGACTGATCCATAATCTATTTTAGATCGTATTAATGAACGGTAAGTATTTATTACTATTATCTTGTTGGCGCCCCAGTTAAGGGAAGAAATCATCTTTATTATATTTACTCGTTTGAGACATTCAGCTTTAAGTAATTTAATATGGGTTTTCCAGGTGAGTTTTTCATCAAAGTACACACCCAAGATTTTCAGTGTGTGAGCTCTTCTGAGTGCGTGTTTCAAGAGTGATTTTGAAATTTTTGGTGGGTTTACGGAGTTTATTAAAAATTGTATACTGGGATTTGCTTTTTGATAGTTTAAACCCAGATCTATTGGCCCAATTATTTATCTTATTCAGAGTTTCTTGTATCATTTCTGAGTTGTATTTAGGTTCTTTCCACTGCAGGTAATGGTGATATCATCTGCATAAGTAATATTTAATGGGGGAAGGTATAAGTTGAGTAACTTCGTTAATTGCAATCAGGAAAAGGGTGGTGCTCAATACAGCTCCTTGTGGTATACCGTTTTGGATTGATGTTTCATCTGATAGGCAGCCATTCATTCGAACTCTGATTCGACGGTTGGTCATAAAGTTGGAGATGAAATTGAGAAGTTTTCCATTAATACCAATACTTTTTAGTATTGTAAGTATTCGTTCTTTCCATGTCATATCGTATGCTTTTTCTATGTCGAGGCAAACTGCTACAAGGTGTTGTTTAGTAATAAAAGCATTACAGATTTCATTATGATATTACACAGGTGGTCTGTTGTAGATCGGTGTTTTAAGAATGCACTTTGATGGGGAGAGATAAAGTTAATTTTTTCCAGATGCCACACCAATCTTTTGTTTATGAGTTTTTTCCATTATTTTGCACATAGTAGAAGTAAGTGCAATTGGACGATAGTTTTCTGATTTTCTATTGTCCTTACCTGGCTTTGGGATTGGTATAACAATGGCTGTTTGCCATATTTTTGGAAAAGAACTATACTTCCATATTTCATTGATAAGTGATGTTAGGTACTTTATTCCGTTGTCAGGGAGTTGTTTCAAACTATATTAAAAATGTTGTCAGGTCCAGCTGCAGAATTTTTTGATGACATAAGTACCCTTTTTATTTCTTGGTGTTTAAAAGGGTTATCCAATGAAGTATTTATATTGCTACTGGGTTCATTTGATTCGACTTTAGTTGGTGTAGTATGAGATTTAATATCAAGGAAATCATTGCTATAATTGTTATCTGAAGAGTTTTTTGAGAAGACTGAGGCCAGTTCATTAGCGATTTCAGTTAGATCAGTTATGATTTTATCCTCTTTCGTAATTATGGATTTAGGGTAGGGAGATTTATAAATACCTCTCATTCTTCTTATTTTATCCCATACTTCTTTTGAGGAAGTGTGTTGAGACATACTAGAAATGTAATTAATCCAGGACGATCTTCTTTGCTCTTTGAGAGTTTTACGTGTGATGGCTCTTAATCTTTTGAATTCAAGTTCATTGGTAGTATTTGGATGACGTTTGTATCTATTGAAAGCATTTTTGGATGCATTGAGTGCATTTTGACATTGTTCATTCCACCATGGTGTATGTCTTTGGGTTGGTTACCAGATGATTTGGGTATTGAAAGGTTTGCAGCGTTGATAATAATATTTACAAAATTAGACACTTTTTTGTCAATGGTGGTATTCACTTGCTCTAATGTCCATGAATTTTCATTTAAAGTATTATAAATTATCTTACGGTACTTATCCCAGTCTGCTTGGTAGAATTTCCATTTTGGCTCAACATGAATTTGCTGAGAGATAGCTTTGGGAAATGTTATATTGATTGGGATATGGTCACTGCCATATGAGTCATTAAGGGTTGTCCAGTCTGTTGTATGAGCAATGCTAACACTACAGAGGGATAGATCAATGGCAGAGAAAGTTTTTGAACTGTTGTTTATATGAGTTACATTGCCAGTGTTTAACAGAACTATGCTGGGGTCTTCTAGAATTTTTCTATTTTTTTCCCTCTTCTACAAAGTTTGTGAGAGCCCCATGAGAGGCTATGAGCATTTAAATCACCAACTATGATAAAAGGTAAAGGAAGTTGGTTAATAAGCTCAATTATTTCTTGAGTTTGAAATCATAACTGTTTGGGAGATATAAATTACATATAGTTAAGTAGCCAAGTGATAGTAACACCTTTGTTGCCACTGCTTCTAGATTAGTTTGGAGTTGAATCTCTTCATAGAAGATACTATTATGTATGTATGTGGTTACTCCCCCACAAGCATAATTGTTGTTTATTCTGTTTTTGAAAACATGGTTGTATTGGTTTATTTTAGCACAGTGGTTATTTTGAAATTAGTTTCTTGGAGGCAGATAACAGAAGGGTTAAAATCTGCAATTATTAGTTTAAGTATTCTAATTGTGAATAATAACTATTAATATTCCATTGAATAATGTTCTCTCCCATTAAATTAGTTTTTATTATTATAATTGCATGAGATATAACCATTATCCAACTGTGACAATCTTTGTTTATGAAAATTAAATATCCATAATAAAAGTTTCTTCACTTTCACTGCAGATTGATGATGAGTCTTGGTGAACATTTGTGGTAGTATTGGATAGTTTTTTTGTTATTCTGGTGATTCTATTTTTAATGCTACGTTCATTAAGGTGTGGGTAGATTTCACGTAAACATTCTATTATTTTAGGTATGTTTTCATGGTATTCTAGTGCAATTTCTTCTACATTAGGGTTACCTTTTGTTTTCTCAAGGAAACTTTTCAGTTGTATATAGTTTAGTACATATGGGTTGTTAGTAGATGATAGGATTTCTTTGATAGGTTGTAGATGAGCTTCAAGATTATTTTCAGTTTTATCAGATGTGTCTTCTATCTTCTGCTTTTGGTAGTGGGATGTTTTATTGTATTGTCATTGTTTCCTTTTTGGGCATTTGATTCTTTTTTTGTATCTTCATCATTGTTTATGGATGAAGTCCTACTTGATTTTGAATTAGTAGTTGAGAGAGCACGTTTAGAGATTGGGAGTGGAGGAAAGGATGTTTCTGGGGTATTGTGGGAGTACATAGTTTCAGGTTGATTTGTGGTAGGATCGTTCTTGACTGGGGAAAGTTCTTGAGCTTGAAAGTTCTTGGTGTTTTGATCATTTTGTGTAATTTGTTGAGATACTGTTACTTCATTTATGACTAATGGGTTTTCGCTACAGTGTTTGGCGAGGTGGCCTTGCTTCTTGCAGATAAAACAAGCTACGTTATCTGCGGATGGATAAATCCAGTATTTCGTATTTTCGAATTCAATGCTCATGGATTCTGGAATTTTATTTACATCATTTGGGTTAATATAAACTTGTCTACGGAAACTTAAAATATGTGCAAAACCAGGTGCGGAAATTCCAGCTCTGAGGAATGTAATCGGTGATTCAAGTTTAATTTGAAGTTTTTCCAATTCTCTTTCTATGATTACGTGTGGGATCACAGGACATACGTTCGATAGAATAATTCTTTTGTGTTGAGATATTAATGGTCTGATCTCAAGTTTTTTGTCATTTATTTGTATAGATAAGTGGTTTTCAGTTATACTTTTAGTAATGTCTTTTGTTGCTAGGAACATACATATTCGATTTTGTGAAATTCTTGATACAAATCTAATGTTAGATGGATTTATCAGTAGTCCGACAGCATTAATATAATCATTAATAGGAACTCCTTCAATTGCATCTATTACGATAGCTTGTTCTTTGGTTGGGAAAATGTCTTTCTTAGCTGCTGATACGTAACTTTGATTACCTGTTGATGGGGTCGTCATTTTGAGGTTATGTAGAGATGACTCCTGTACTCAGAAGTCGCCTCACACGATCTCAGGATGTACTGGTTCTTGAGAAGGATTGTTGGTGCGAAACACTTTTGATTTTACCTATTTCACAGTTTAAACACACTTTTTTCACAGACGAAATAAGAACGAACTGGTTGCAGACGAGAGCACTCGCGGCATCCACGCACCTTCGACGACGTCCGGTCGACAACGATACCAAAATTGTGTTTTTTGACTAGGTTTTTGTGTTCTTTAATAATCTAAAATTAATGTTTCCGTTCTACCAATAGGAAGCCGAAAAATTAAGAAAATGACAAAAAAATGTACTATTGGCGTTGAAAGACAGCTGGCAACAAAGAGTTAGTGGTAATTCCGAATAGCTAGCGAAGGCCCAAGGAAATAGAAAACTAAAACGGGAAAGTCTGCGCCATTCTGTAGCACCACTAGTTAAAAAATGTATTTATCCTTGTTCGACTTATTTAGTCTTTCAAGGGTTTTTATAATTACATAATTGTTTTCAATACCAAATTTGTACATACGGAAATTATATAATGTTTTGCATTGTACAATTCCACATTAACATTTTGGAGGTTAGCCCATTTAGGGACCTCTAAACACATGAAATATTTTATATACTTTTAACAATTTGATACATAATTGGAATTTTAATAATTATCAATACAATTTGAAACTATTTTCTGCAAATTATGGAGGACGTAACAAGTCTTTAGCACGATGGGTTTCAATTCTTGGTTGTGGGTGGGCTGACTTTCCGAGTGAAAATGTCTTAGTGGCAGGACATAATGATAAGTTAGTAGAGAATTTTGATGCTAATTTAGTTACCCAAGTTTTTAATGGTACAACAGACAGTTCTTGATGTATTTGTTCATTACTAATGAACCAGGGAGCGTTTAATGTCCACCAAAAAAAAAATTATTTTGTATTTTTTTGAAATTGGTAGGGACTGTACCTTCCAATATTTGACAGGCATATATAAGAGAGGGCCGAATGATGTATCTAAAGATGGATAGTGATGTTTCTATGTTAATTTTAGAATTTTTATTAATCAGAGGATATAATTTTAGCATTTTAATAAATGTATTGCTAGCTATTTTTGAAACATGATCTTTCCATGTTAATTTTTATCAATTAGTAATCCTAAATATATGGCCGGGGTTGTAGATGGAAGCCATTGTGTTGCTTTATTGTTTAAAATTAAAGGGTATATTGGTTTTAGCCATTTTAGTGAAAATACTTTTGCTTGGCATTTATTAGGGTTAATAGTTATGTTCCTTTTTTGAAGCCATTTAGAAAGTATGTTAAAGTCAGCTTGTAATTTGTCTCGACCTATTGATAGGTCTTTATGTGCAATGAAAACTGCAGTATCATTCGCAAAGAAGAATATTTCAGAATTATGAAACGATGGGACATCAGAAATAAATATATTAAATAAGGTTGGTGAAAGTGTGGACCCCTGAGGGATTCCAGCATATATTGGATGATTTGTAGATATTTCTGTATTAACTTGAACTCTAAAACTTCTAGATGTGAGGAAACTTTTAATAATTTGTTGAAGGTAATGGGGAAAGTCATTCGTTGCATTTTATAAAGAAGACCAGTATGCCAGACTCTGGTCGAATGCTTTTTCTATATCAAGAAATAATGTGAGAGGATGATATGACTTTTGAAAATTTGATGCTATGTAATCTGTTAGTCTTAATAGTTGATGTGTTGTGGAATGATTGTTGCGGGAACCAAACTGTGCATGGGAATTATGTTTTTTTATTAATAAATTTATTTAATCTGGCTAAGATTGCTTTTTCAAACATTTTGATAAAGTAGGAAGGAGAGTTATAAGTCTATAATTTTCAGTTTTAGTATGGTCTTTATTTGGTTGAAACTACTCCCGAGGTTGACTTTTCAGGGGAGGGCGCCACTCCAGAGCTCTTAAAGAGCAGCGGTCGCTATTGACACGATACATGAACTTGAAGTCAATGCACGAAAATACTTTCAAATGTTCTCCCATTGACCGCGTGATATCGATGAATCTCATTTTAACCGATTGGCTGCCAATGAGTTTCATATATCCCCCTCCCCACTCACATCAGAGTTGAATTTATTTTCTATAGTCTTCTGGGTGGTACACTTTCCGGCGGGTCGGCGAGCGCGGTGACATCCAGCATCACGTCATGCGCGCTGACAGCGGTGTCCTCTGCTCTCTTCCCTGCAAGTCAGCCACTTCGCTTTTGGGTTGCCGGTAGCAGTGACATGATTGATTGTTAGTGATACGGGGAGCGTGAACGGCTAAGGTCATTAGTCCCGTAAGTGTAGTGCACGTTTTTTTCTTCGGGAGGGGTGGTAATTTTCCTCCGCTGGATGGCGAAATCCAGCGCCGGCCTACTGTAGGTTAGCAGGGTTTTCCACAAGAAGGTTTCGCCCATCAGCGGGACACAGCCCCATCCGGGACAAGCTCTAAGCTCCCGACTCGTATTGATGCATGTGTGGTAGTGCATGTAAGTGTGTGTGTAAGTGAGGAGTGAGGATAAGACAAAGAAGAAGGAAACACCGCGCGCGCTTCGTGGCCTGTTTGTTAGAGTACTGCTACGGAATTCGCTTGCTGTAGATCGCAGAAAAAGGGAAAACTACCGATATGAACATCCGGTCGCTAGAATTTTCCTCTAGATAGTTACAGAACACGACCTAGCTATCTGGCTAATGTCAAAAAAATCCTCCCATCATCGTGACTCGAACCCAGGACCTCGAGATTAAAGGTGACATCAGTTGATGCACTGAGCCACCTCTCCCGGTCCGGTGTCAGCGACGATGACAAACGAGTGGCGGGGTGACAACGACAGTAGGGGTGGACAGGACTGCGGCGGCGACGAGGGCACCAGAAATGGGCGGAAACGGTGGCGACCATGATGGCAGAAGAAGTGGCGGAGTCGACGACAGAAAGGATGGAGAAGACGGCGGCGGCAGCTGAACTGCGGTGCCGCCGATGACGACGGCAGTAGAAGCGGCAGAGGCGGGAGGGAGCGGAGGAACGGGGGAGACGGGACCGAGGGTGGCGACGGGGGTGATGGGGGCGACGGGGGTGACGGGAGCGAAAGGAGCGACGAGAGCGACGGGGGCGACGGGAGCGACGGGAGCGACGGGAGCGACGGGAGCGACGGAGGCGACGGGGGCGACGGGAGCGACGGGAGCGACGAGAGCGACGGGAGCGAAAGGAGCGACGGGAGCGACGGGAGCGACGGGAGCGACGGAGGCGACGGGAGCGACGGGAGCGACGGAGGCGACGGGGGCGACGGGGGCGAAAGGAGCGACGAGAGCGACGGGGGCGACGGGAGCGACGGAGGCGACGGGGACGACGGGGGCGACGGGAGCGACAGGAGCGACGGGAGCGACGGGGACGACGGGAGCGACGGGAGCGACGGGGGACGGGGGCGACGAGGGCGACGGAGGCGACGGGGGAGACGGGAGCGACGGGGGCGACGGGGGAGACGGGGGTGACGGGAGCGACGGGAGCGACGAGGGGACGGGGTGACGGGAGCGACGGGAGTGACGGTGGCAGGGTTGGTGAGGGCCGCGGCGGCTGTGTAGACAATGCCGCGTCGCCAAGTTGGCGTGAGGACGAATTAGTCTTCTGCCGCAATTCATCGTCGGCGTGAAGCTGCGGGGCGCAGGCGCCCCGCTCGCTACATTCCGCGCCCCCGCGGCGGTGCGAGAAGGGCTGAGAAGGCGCCCTTTCACCCGGCGGGGGGGGGGGGGAGAACCCCCACTTGCTAGCGGACGGGAGTCAAGGGTCGAGTTAGCGAAAGCGCTCGTGGGTATGAGCTGCCTTCTTTTAAGCACAGACCCAGTGAAGAACATCATGGTGTTTGTCACAGGCGTGCTTAAGGAGGCGCAGGTGAATCACGGACCCCCTGAAAACTTCAGATGTGGTCTCATTGCCCTAATAAAACTTTTTATTCCCGTAAATATGATCAATTCCTGAATTCCCCAGTCTTTAAGCTGATCATTTGGGGGATTGACAACAGCCGGTTGTCGAAGAGGCTCTCTAAAACTATAAGGCAACTCTGTAAACATTTGAACATCAAATCAATAATTTCTTTGATTTATAATGTCAAATAGTGAATTTATAAATTTTATCATTAAATTTATTTCATTATCTGTGTTACGTTTTATTAATTTACTAGTGAATTTTATTTTTTGAACATTTCAAAGAAATGGGAAAGGAAGTCCGGAAAGGTTAAAAAACTCAGTAGGGCCCTCCTGTTGTAGACTGCGCTCGTTTATGGTGTTTGTTTCGTTGTAGGTGTATGTGTGTACACGCGTGTGTGTATGCATGTGTGCACATGTGTGTGCGTGTGTGTATGCGTATGCGTGCGTACGTACGTGCGCGCGAGGGGATGGCATGTACTTAAAACATCAAATGTTAAGCAAATAATTAAATAAACTTAGTTTTCTTTGGCGCATTCAAACGTGAAGCGGCCACGGTTTTCGCATCGCAAACGATCGCGCGTTTTCTGCGTACTCTGACCGTGAACTTAGTAAGGGACATAAACGTAAACAAACAAACCCGTTTCATCAAATTTTGGAAATGCGCGTGTTCCTTTAGGTTATCTCTCCCTTACTAAATTCACTTGACATGACTGTTTTTGCAGGCACAGCGACGATATATTAATAAAATATTTAGCATTAAAGGGTTACTGCAACTTGCGTTGACTACTTTTGCAAGGAGTTATTTTTAGTGGAAATCTAAAATGTGTTGTGCATTATCAGCCTAACGAATAACATCACGCTTGAGGTTTCCTGAGGATTTAACAATTAAAATTAAATAGTCTGACCCAATGGTATAATTGCAGTGGTTGGTGAATGGTGAATATTAAGATAAGAGCCAACCATACCGATTCCTTGACTCGTTGCGGAGGGTCTTCTGTTTTACTCCTGTCATAGGTGTAGACGAAATGTCTCGATGACCAAGACAAACCATTGCCCCTCAATGTGTGTTGCGTTTCTTATGTTGCGACTCTTTGTGGATGACAAGAAAATGTCGGGAATGAAGTTAGGGATCCCTATGATTTGACGAGAACCAGAGGATCATACAACAGACTGTTATTTTTGCCTCACTAAAGTTGAAGGCTAAATAAGCTTGAAGGCTTATAAAAAAACAAGCATTGCATTATTATGTGCTGACGTCGCGTCAGCAATGGAACCTACGCCACACGGCCCACTATTGTCAGTTCCTAATGCACCAACCACTACACTCGACGCGAACATTTTATTTGATAGTGAAAATGAAGGTGATGAATCAGGAGAATGGGAAATAGAAAGTGAACGAAGGTCACATCTAATTCAGCACGCTGAACTCAATGATTTAGAGTAGGATCTCAATTTGGGGGAAAACCGAGCGGGCCTTCTTGGCTCCAGATTACAACAGCGGAACCTTTTGGCATCATGTTTGCATATATCAGTACACCGGGAACGATGTAAACAATTCGCACAGTTCTTTTCAATGTGTGTTTGTAACAATGTGACTAGACACTTCCACGTACTTGAATTTGGTCTCTCTTTCTGGATACTGTAAGAGTAAATAGTGTCTCTTTCTGGATGGTTCAAAGTTGAATTTAAAGGCTGTATTGTTGCATAATGGCCTTCCATTCCTCTTGTTCATGCAGGAGAAATAAAAAAGAAGCATGATGCAATGAAAGCTCTTCTCGGCCATTAACTACAAGACGTTCGTGTGGAAGATTTGTTATGATTTTAGGTTACAGCCATACCTCAGGTTTGCACAATACAGAGAATTTACACAATATTGTTTTCTGTGTCTTCGGGATAACAGAGACAAAGCAGAACACTAAGTACAAGAAGTTGGCTGTGACGTGAACAGCTCATAATTGGATAAAGCAATGCTTCACTGGTTCAACCAGAAAATATAATTCTTCCACCACTACACATTAAACTTTGGGTTAATAAGCTTGTTTGTAAAATACTTGCAGAAAGATAGTCAAGCATTCGTGTCCTCAAGGAAAAAGTTTCTCGATATTACCGACATTGAGCTTAGTGCTGGTATTTTGTAAGGCCCCAATTAAGGAACCTTCTTCATAATTCAGATTTTGAAACAGAAATGAATGTGGAACTATCTACGTGGAAACATTTCAGCTTTACGTAATGGCTTCCTTGGAAGTAAAATGTTAACAACGTGGTTTGGTGAAATTGGTACGTGATATGGTTCAATCTTATCAAGCTCTTGGTTGCCGAAGGTGATTGAAGTTGAACTTCCTGGAACTTAGTATGTTTTACCTGACGATTGGAAAGACATGAGTGATGAACGTGGAGAACGTTTTCACCAGTAAATTACCCAAATGGAACGACGATATCAAGGGACGTTGGATGCTTCCGGGTGACGTTGCTGGGAGAGCATGCCATGACTTTCCGGGTGACTTCGTTCCTTTGCTGGGAGACGCCCAGGTCAACATACAGAGTCGAACTGCTATCGTGTATTTTCAAAAATAATGAACACATTTTAAATACGGCAGTAAAATTACTTTCTGATTAAAAAAAAAAAGGTTTGGATATTACAGCTGAAATAATGATGCAATATAATGTAAGAGTCATATAAAATGTATCAATGGACTGAAATTATGCAACCAATAAATGTGACATGATAGACAATTTCTGTGAACTTCTTTGATTTCAGCCCCCTCAAATTAGTAATGACCCCCTTTCATTTCTTTTACATAAAAAAAGTTTTTATTTGTTGCCTAGTGTTGTAAACAATTCCCAAACTTTGTTCTCACAGATATCTTGAAAAAATGCAACTATTATTACATGAAAGTTTCTTACGTCAGTAGAAATGTTTTAGGACAGCCCTTGTTCTTTAGAAATTTGCTTCATCATAATCACAGCATTATAAAAGCCGATTGTTCCATAATTATAGTCTTTTCTTCCTAAAGATAAGAAGGAAAGGCTTCCTAGACTTCTGATAGCATTATCTAAATTGTGTTCAAATTTGAGTCAGAATGCTTAACTCACCATCGAAAACATGAATGTGCAACAATTCTTAATAATGACGTAGGATTTCTGGTTAGGTCGAATTACTGGCGTATTGTTAACCGCCTGGAAATATGGAAGCGTGCAAAGGCATTAAACTGAGGTTTGGTACCGTACACTAGCATTTTGTTTTGACGTTTGAGAGTAATTCTTCCCAATTTGTTGCTTTATTCTGTTTCACACCTTCCGATACTCAGTTTCGACTCTTCCCACCCTCTATCTCCCTTCAAAACCAGTCTCTCACTTCTCATCTCATAAAACGTTACCTCACCTCTAAGTACTAGTACTATCCGTCATCCAACCTCACACCAAACTCGCACATTTTTCCTCTCGTCTGGCCAACTTCACCCCTCGCCTAACCACTCCTTCCTGCTACGTTGCTACTCAGCCCATCCTAGTTTCTTCCCTCCCTTATTCCTCTGTGACGCCCACCCATACCTGACACTCCCCTCCATGCCCGTCGCCTCCTAGTCCCCGTCCCTCTCCTTCCTCTCTCTCCCCACTCTTCCCCTTCTCCTGGCCCTCCTTGCCTTTCTCTGCCGACCCTTCTGCCACCCTTTCGCGTCCTGCCTCTCTCGCCTTGCACACCCGCTCCCCGACCTTCCCTTTCCGTCTTTCCCGTCCCCGCCCTTCGTTTTCCGTTCTCTTCCCGGCGTGCCCCTAACCGCCCTGCCTCTACCCACCGTCCCATTCCCGCCCCTTTCTGTTCTTCCCCGCCCGTGCCCCGCCCGCGCGATTGCGAGCCGGTTCGCGGCGGGATGCGGAATGCGGTGATTACTCGCCCTCGTTAGCGAAGTCGGGCGCGGGGCAGGGAGGTGGGCGGGGGCCGCGGCGACGCGGCGCGCGGCGGTTAATTAATCTGTGCGCTCCGGGACGTCGCGCCGCACCGAGCCGTCGCCGCGTCCTCCCGCCCGGCCCCACCCCGCCAGCCAAGCCCCGCCCGGCCCTGCTCATCCCCGCACGCCCGGCCCCACCCACTCCCACCCGGCCCCGCACCGCCCGGCCCGGCTCCGCTCGGTCCCGCCCCGCCCGGCCCCGTCCCGGCCAGCCCCAACCCACTCGCCTGGCCCGCCCCGACCGCCCGGAACTGCTCATCCCCGCACACCCGGCCCCACCCATCCCCACCCGGCCCCGCTCTGTTCAGCGCCTCTCCGTCCGGCCCCGTCCCACCAGGCCCCGCCCCGCCTAGCCCCAACCCACCCCCTTGGTCTGACCCGTCCGCCCCACCCTGGCCTGCCCATCCCCGCTCACCCATCCCCACCCATGCCCGCCTGCCCGGCCCCCCCTGGTCCACCGCGTCAGCCCAGGTCGGTCCCGCCCCGCCCGCCTGCCTGGCCGCCCCGCGGCCATCAGGCCCTGCCCCGCCCCGCCCGCCCAGCTCCGCTCCGGCTGCCCGGCCCCGGCGCCGCCCCACCCCGCCCATCACACCCCGCCCGCCAGCCCGGCCCCGCCCAGCCCGCCCAGCTCCGCTCCGGCTACCCAGCCCCGGCCCCGCCGGTGTTCCATCCCGCCTAACCACGCCCCGCCCGGCCCGCCCAAAAGCCTGCCCGCCTTTCAGCCAGGGAGCGACGGCTGCGGTCGCAAATGTGAGCATTGCGCACCCGGGGGAATCTTCCGGGCGACAAGAGCGCGCCCTGTTCGCCGGAGGCCGCAGAGCGCACCCTTGGAAATCCGACTAATGTGAGGGCCACCGGGATGAAAAAGCGATGTCGGCGCTGGGAATGGAAAGAGGTGTCTTGGGACACGCGAGTGGGGAAGGTGGCGTGCTATTACATGCGTGTGTAGAGGAGGCTTGTTTTCGAAGTTAGAAAGGGTCGTGGGGGCGTTTATCAAAGTGACAGTTCAAGAATTTAAGGGAGAAATGCATTAAGAATAGAATATATTATGAATTTTATTACAGGCGAAAGAATATATCGCAGTAAATGAGTGACTTCTATACAGTTTTTCACCAATTGAAAATTAATATAAAATACGGGTGCAACACAGCACTTTGGAAATCCCATCCATTAATCATCAATCTCTCTCTGTGTGTCTATATATATATATATATATATATATATATATATATATATATAGACCGTATTGTCAAAACACCAGCATTAGGCAAATCACAACATTCGAAAGTGGCGCGCAGTCAATGAATCGTCGTGGGGTAAATCAAACCGGAGCCGTGAACGAGCGCCTGGAACGAGGTCACATCGAGCGGAGGTCAGTCGGGAGCGAACGGCGGACAGGTAACGAGGGGAGATGGCGACAGAGAGGTGATGTGATGATGTTAAGGAAGAAATCGGGAGTAATCGAGGCAATTTGGATCGAAGGAAGGAGAAGTGTGACAGACTCAGTGATGAAAGTGATTAAGGATTGTCATAAGTGTGTTCGAAAAGACATAATAACGAAATTTGGCTAGAGAAGTGCAACATTGAATGGACACGTGGGTGATACTGCAATTGCGACAAGTCGGTGTAGTTGTGCGGGTGCGGGACCGCGTTGTGGAGCCCTGCGAACAGAAACTGGAATTCCGACGTGTGGGAAAAGAAGTCGGCGGCGAGACAACGCCGGTGTGCGAGGACGGACCGTTAGCGACACGTGTGCCAACGCAGAACGACGGCGGCGCCAAGGCCACCTCACAGCAACGGCATCGGGAGGCGGCACGTGGCATCGCATCGCAATGAAGGCAGCAACAGTGGAAGGCCCAGATAAGTAACGATAGTTATGAATAAGAATGGATGGGGGTTGGATATGGGATGTGCCGGTTCAGGATGCTCATCGGAGTAATAAAGAAAAGCAACAGTGTCTGTGATGAGAGCGGATAGCATGTAGTTTCAGAGAGATGGAAGTATCATGAACGGGATAAGAAATGTAAAACAATAGGAACACTCAGAGACATATAATGTAAATCGTTTAATTAGTATTCATTAATGATCTGCGATCATTTCAGTAATGTAAATTGTATTATTAATGTAAATCGTTATTCTTAATAAATCCTGTCTGTGTAATAATAGATTCTTCGAATTCAGACATGCATGTTAAAGTATGCCCCTAAAAGATTTCCTGTACCCTAATGAATCAAAAATTTTATGATATGTGCATCCCTAAAGACCGATAAAGGTAAGTACGATCACAATATATATATATATATATATATATATATATATATATATATATATATATATATTATATATGTATATATACACACACATATTAAGAGCAAACCTCCGACACTGTTGAACTGATCTCCGTGAAAGTTGGTACTTCTACGTGCTTTTTCACCGAGAAAGTTTACGCGTTGTTAATTCTCTTGTAACTCCATTACATGGCGCTGTAGAACAAAACTAAATATTCACGACAAATGCATTCTGCAACACAATCGCCAGCATTTTGAATCTACATAGTTAAATAACTCCTAAACGATGCGTTCTAGGTGCTTAAAAACTAAAATTTTGAGGCCGAAAGCCTCAAAGAAACGTTTCTGACGAACGTTATAGGAAATTTCTAATTGAAGGAATGAAAACTTACGTGTGCAATTAATTCAATATCAATATAGGTATAATTTTGCGATTTAAACATGTTTTAAAAATTAAGTTGTCCCAAATTCATAAAGTTCTTTCAGACGCTATCTTTTTCCATTCAACCGTGACTCTGCAAAGATTTTTAAAACTACCTTCAGGATCGAAGTCGGTTGTTTGAGGTCAGCGCTTATCGAGCCAAAATCATGGAAACTTGAGTTCTTACAAATGTTCCCCAAATACTGAAAACGCCAAGAAGGTCCACTTATGGAAACGCAGAAAGTCTGAGTATACGAAAGTATCAGTCATTTCAATAACTAAGCCAGTACTTACGAGACAATTTCGTTAATTTATTGTGTTCTTTTGAATGCGCTCCGTGAATCAGTAAAGTTAGCATTAACACAATCGTTAAAATTAGAAACGAAATTATTAACGATTGTTAGGAGATAAATAATGGTCGCAGATATTATGATACTTACGGTTAAGCTGAACACGCCAGTTTATCCTTTTGGATTATTGTGAATCAGTCTATGAACTGGTACATAATCTGGTGTTATGACGAACGAATAAGGACTTGATACTTTCTTTTCTGGCAAATGGTACACTTTCAATCGTTTATTGTATGATTTAGGATTGTGGTTCTTGTTTGTAAAGCTGTAAAAGCAAAATAAACTGTTATTGTTGAAACACTCGTTGTCCAACTTTTTTATACATTTCAGTTCATATCAGTTGCTATCATTAATTCATAGTTGTAAATGGTCCAAACAATTTTGAACTTTTTCAACTTTCAAATATTAATAGATTTAAAAAGATGAACCTGAGTCATTCTGCACTTCTTCGTATTCTAGCAAGATATTTAAATAATAATTTCATATCTTTCGTGATAAAATCTTGAAAATGTTATTCTGGATTCATATGTTAAGTAACCCAAAATAAAAAATATCAAATTCTCTGGGCCTGGCGTTCGGTGAGATTGATTAAGTAATACCAATGTTGGAGAAAATCGTCTGAACTGTTTTGATGCTAGTGTTGGCAACTAAGGGGCAGGCAGAGACATTTTTTGCCGAGAACCATGACACCCAAAACGTTTTTATGTATCAAGAACTCCCAAAACGTGGAATTCAACTATATTACTATTAAAGTAATAATACCATTACAGTACGTAGTAGAAATAATTTACGTTTTCGAACGAGAAAAAGTATTTTCTTGTTATTGGGGTCCTTCAAAACGAGTTGTTGAAAACCGGCACTATACCCTGCGTATTGTAATACTTTCTATAAACTAGGTATCAGTGAAAGTAAAAAAAATATTAAATTATTTTAATTGAATTTTTACATTGAAATCAGATTTAAACTCCTTAATTTGATCATCTCTGAATTCCTTAGTCACCGTTCCTTAAGTAGCTGTTTCCCATTGTTACGCAAAAGCAGCGGAAGGAATATTTTTCCAGAGCCCGAAAGTTTTCGTCAATGACCGATAGAGTTTTTTCCGTAATGGTTGTAATACAAACTTCATTACGTGAATCAGATACGAAATTTATTAAAGAAACATGTGAACAAATCTTACAGTCCGACAGGTAGAGGCTTCATTCATTACAGTGGCTTCATTCAGTTCACCGCAATTCATTCACGGAATCTGTAGCCCAAATAATGAAGTTAGTTTTTTTAGTATTCTTGCATCACAGTCAAGGACTGAAGAATTTTGACTCATTCATCAAACGTTTAAAGAAGCTACTAATATTTTGAAAAAAATACGTCAGGTGAAAGCAGATCTAAAATTGGCTAATAATTGGCATTAAAAAAGAAATCCTGGACATGTAGAAGACATAGGTGTTAGAGGAACGTTAGAGAGTTTGAGAAACGTTCACAATCCGCAATTCCTCAAATTTAATTATTTTGAAGTAACGAAAATTACACTTTTTCATATTTATAAACACACTCTAATATGATGAAATATTAAAAAATTATACAGTATTTAGGCAATTTTGAAAATATGCTGATGGGCTTCGTGAATTGTAGGGCTTCTCAAATGCAAGACTTTGTGCCAGGTTCACTGGGGCCCGCTGCTCATGTGCCACTCACATTTCACTGATTCGAGCGGTTCGCATACGGATGCCTCAGCTCTTCAACGCTTCCGTGGACCTGACTTAGGAATTCATTATCTAATATATAAAAATTAATGTCTCGTGTGTGTTGAAATCTCTGATTTTTCGAAAGTTGCAAAAGTGCAATTTTTGAGGCGTCTTGCTACAACTATAATATTGAAGATAAAGATTTTTTCGTTAATGAAATCTATTCTTTAATAATAGATCTTCAGAAAGTATATACGTATTCTCGAATTCAAGCTGACATTTACGAATTCATGCAGATCATTTTCGAGATGATTCTGGAGACATACGACCTAAGTTTATTTTTTGATAATAATAGACCAATTATTTAGGTCAACATTGCAATGTAGCCAAGAAAAAATCTACAAAAACCTCTGTGAATATTACATAGCCACTCGCGTAAGGTGTTTTAGACTTGCAATGAAGTATTTAGTATTGAAAAGGAATAAATACAATCTGTTGAGATTAT
This sequence comes from Acheta domesticus, assembly GCA_031308135.1. Lineage (NCBI taxonomy): Eukaryota > Metazoa > Arthropoda > Insecta > Orthoptera > Gryllidae > Acheta > Acheta domesticus. Next base: position 34,143,915 of record JAHLJT010004567.1, on the reverse strand, counting down.
TAATATAAATTTACTATATTTTTCTTCCAAACTACCACATATAAGGACATAGTTGATCATCTTTTGGAAAATATGAACAATTCAATGGAAATGTCTGGAACAGTTTTTGTAAATGCAATTTACGCGTGATATTCATGTGACCACTTCTGGATTTTGATTACTAGCAACAGCTGAACGAGGACGTCCAAACAAGGTAGCTAACAGTCATACGGATTGCGTTAGGGTTGTTTTTCAGGAAATGCACACAAAGTATTATTTATTTAGAGACATCCACAAAGAGCAAATATGTGTGACAGAATCGGTTCCCACATTATACAAATATTAATTCTCGCAAATGTTTTGAAAATCTTGATTAATGTAATTTCAGTTTCCACATTGTATGCAATAATCAATGAAATAATGAGAAATTAATAGATGGTCATATCTGATATAACTATTTCAAAGCATAAATTAATGCTTATATATTTAAAATCCTTTTGGGCATTATATGCCGAGAATTCATTTTACATTTATTTTAGTTTCTAAAAAGGAATAATATAGGGTAGGATTTAGGTCACTCCAAGCCGAAAAGAAAAATACAAAAGTTGGAAATGTAAAACAGAAGAAATAGTTTAATGAATCTCCAGCGGATACAAGTCAATTGGCAGTGCAACTGTGATGATTTCGCATTGTGCAGTCTTCTCTAAAACACGAAAATAAGAAATATTTTGATCAATGTAAAATTTAAGGCAGAAAACAAACTGGCTCGCTTTATTTATAAGAGAATCAAACACATGCTTTCATATAGGATTTTATACAGGTTTTCGTTGGAATGAACCGTGTATAAAATAATGAATTGTTTAATAAATGAATTTCAGATAGGATTATTCATACAATCATGAAAATAAACAGTAACATATGACTGAGATCAGAATTAAAACATTTTTCTTTCATTTATCTAAACACTTTCCTTTTGTTTAAATCGTGCTACCAGAAGACGATGAATCGGATAAAAGGGATTAAAATGAAGCAGCAAGTTATAGTTTACAAATTTAGAAAACATTTTCTTTCTTATGTTTTACGAATATTCTTTATTTTCTGAGATTCGATATTTCGATTTCGGATATACAAATGGAACATCGTACAGTTATACATTTGGGATAATAGTAAAATTGATGTTGCGTATATTGTTCCATAACATATAATTCTTCAAATACAAACTAGAGAAAATAGAGAAATCATTGAATGATTATGTGAAGATGTATCCTTTTGTCTACATTTTGTTGGTTTGAATTTCCCCGGTTTCTTCACACTTCATGTTTCAGCTATATTATTATCAAATATCTCGTGCATTCACCTTTTAAAGTAGCCATTTCTGTGTAGTTTAGTCGTCTGTAACTCTGAGATTTCAAGGACTATTTCGGTAATATTAATTTACGTTAGGACAGAAAGTCTTAGATTACGAGTTGAGATATTTACAGCAGTAAAGACGTAGGAGTAGAGGCGGGAATTATGATACGATACATTTTCATGCAAATATTCTCACTCTTAATAATCTATTTTTCAATTGAATTCGATATTATTAATTATTATTATAAAGAAATTAATTATTTATTATAAAGAAAATAATAATTTTGTGGTACAAAATAAAATTTAAAGGGAAAATTTTTATTATTTCGCGAGTTACATTGATTATACGAATATATATATATATATATATATATATATATATATATATATATTTGTATATATATTTGTAAAGAAATATTACGAGATTTTGCATGATACATTTTTGAAAAATATTTCAAACACATAGAGTATTTAAAACTCGTTAACGTCTGAACTGCACAAACAAAAATAGGGAAACACAAAATAACACTCAATAGATCCTTACTAATGCCTATGCTTTCAAATTGCAGAATCTATTGAGATTAAAACACTCCAAAAAAGACAAGAAAATACAACATGTGTGCTTAGTTGCATTGACATCTTTTTAAAATACACGTCTCAATTTTCAAATATGATGAATCCGAGAAATTTCTCATTTCTAATCCAAAGATGACCCTCATGACAAGTATTTAACTTTCCTCGAATATTTGTATGCTTAAATTATTTAAACATTTAAATGATTTAAAAAGTCAGTCGATATCTACATCCGTGCTTTAGGTTAACCAAACTGCTATTTCACTCATTACTTTTAATATATTAATTTAATTTCAATATTTACATGCCCAAATACTAGCTCATTTATCTGATTGGAAGAAAGCTTATGTTTTTCGTGTAAGTTTGTTATATTGCCTGTACAATAACTCGAGTATTAATTAATTAACGGTTATGACCCGAAGCATTTTGTGAAGCAGTGAAAACGTAGGGAAGCATTTGATATGGTAATGAAAATAGTGTTTCATAAAAAAATCAATTAACCCGACAGTAGGTGCGCCACGTTTTGTAACAAATTGAGGCGCGCGGGGTGCCTGAGTCACCCCACAGTAAAAATGTCAAGAAAGCAATTAATAACGAACTATTTTATTTTTTTATAAATGTGTTTATTTCTAAGTATTTATACATAGTTTCGAAATGAGTACAAATAAAACTTTAATTAAAAAAATTATTTTTTTCGCAAACAACTTTCACAAAGCAGGAGATCACGAATTTTCTCCTCATAGCATATAGAATAGAATCTCTTCTGCGCCTATAAAAACAGTAACAATTATAAGAATATAAATAATATGATGTAAACATATTACAGAGTACAACATACATTACAATATAAATGAATATATAGAAATATACTTACAAATATATCACAATAATATAAATATATTATAATCACATCATTAAAATATTTGAAAAATATTCTCGAACAAAAGCACTTACCATGGTGTATATTTGAAAATAAAACCACTCTCTGTGCTGTCCCGCTGAGATCTACTGTAAATAGCGTGGCAGGAAGTGATAACAAATGTTGCGCGAGGTGACTCGGTGACCCCCACGCAGCGCGCTGTCGTCTTTGCGACGAAATTTCCAGGAGAGGACAGGAAGCGGTAGAAATAGAAGAGTCGAGATTTGTGCAGAAAGCTTTCGTCGAAAGGTATTGAGAAGCTCGCAAGATTATAAATAGAACTAAAAGTACAGTGAGCTCCGAAACAATGCTGGGGTGACTCAGGCACCAAGCGCGCCTACTGCCGGGTTAATACTCTTAACACGTTTTTTTAGCGATTAAATGGAAAATCGTTAACTGCTAATATCACATACAAATAATATCACGTGAACAACGTTTCTCCCCTTAGTGTATTATTCGACGTGTAATCAAATTTTTAGAAGGTAATGAACAAAATTTCTTTTATTATTCTCCAAGCTCTGTTAGATTTCGTATTCCCTAGACATCTATCCACTTCCTCACAAGTCTGTTCCCAGTATTCATTCTTAGCTTTACTGATTTCTCTTTAAGATCTTTCCTGATTTTTTTTGATATTCTATATAAAAGGAATGAGAATGGAAAACAAAGATTGGTCAGGAATAGTTCCAATTAGTATGCGGGAATGGAGTGACCATTTCAGGGATCTTTTAATTGAAAATAGAGCACAGTTTATGCGAGTCTCTCAACAAGAGGAGGCGCAAAACATAGAAACACCTGTAATGCCTATTGTCCCAAATGAAAAAAAGCAGCCTTGGCCCTCATGTAGAATAGAAAGGCCCCGGGTCCAGGTAATATTAGTGTAGAACTTTTAAAATCAGCACCTGATACTGTGATGGAAATACTGGCAACAATCTTTAATAAGTGTCTACAGTTAAATAACCCACCAAGTGAGTGGAAAAAGACCTTCATTACTCCAATTTATAAGAAAGGAAGTAGACGAGACTGCAACAACTATCGTGGGATAAGCGTAATGTGCACAATAGCAATACTGTATGGAAGGATCCTAAAATGAAGAATTGTAGAAAATGTAGGATCATCATACAGAATCGGAGGGACCAAATGGATTCAGGATAGGAAGGTCTAGTATTGATGGTATTTTCACGTTAAAAAATCTAATAGAAAAACAAGTAGAAAGAGGAAGGAATGTCCATCTCATATTTGTTGATCTGCAAAAGGCGTACGATACAGTGCCATTAAATAAGTTATGGCCAAGTATGAAAGCAAGTGGTATCGAGCCAGCCTATATCAATGCTATCAATGCATTATATAGTGGTAATAACTGTTCTGTGAAAATAGGTAAACGACTTTCCCCAGAATTTCAAGTGAACAAAGGGGTTAAGACAAGGCTCCTCATTAGCCCTCTGTTATTTAAAATTTATCTTGAAGAAGCACTTAAAAATTGGAAAAGGAAGTGTTGTGGAATGGGATTGCGAATGGAAAATGATGTACTGTACACTCTGTTTTTTGCCAAAGATCAAGTGGTTATAGCTGGAGACGAAGATGATGCGGGTTATATGTTCCGCAAATTACAAGAGGAATATGAAAGATGGGGTCTCACTATCAATCTTAAAAAAAGTGAATATACCTCGGAGTTACTGAAAGTACCCTCTCCTCGAAGGAAAGAAGTTCTGATGACATTTCCAACAAGACAAGAGAGGGAAGGAGTGTTAAGACAGTTAAACTCTATTATCTGGAGTACAAATATCACAAAACGGAACAAGGGTCATGTCTTTAAGACCATCGTACAGAGCATAAGTACCTACGGGGCTGAAACATGGACATTGAACAAGAGGGATAAATGCAGGTTGATGGCCCTTAAAATGGACTATTGGAGAAGGTCCTGTCGGGTGTCCAGGTTGGATTATATTAGAAATGAAACAATAAGAGAGATGATAATGTAGAGAGCAGCATCTTGGATTCATTTGGCACAAAACGGTTAAATTTGTATGGACATCTCCAGCGTATGGGAAGTAATAGGTGGCCTAAGAAGATCTGGGCATGGACACCTCCAGAGCGGAAGAAGCGTGGAAGACCACCAAGAAATTGGAGAAGGGACATTCAAGAAGAAATGGAGGCGAGAGGCCCCAAAGATGGAGACTGGGAGGATCGGAAGAGGTGGAAACTGAGAAGCGAGAAGCGGCGACAGCCATAAAAAACTCGCAGTATATATTTTGACCGTATGGTCAAAACGTAAATATTAGGCACACCACAACGTTCAAAAGTGGCGCGCAGTTGATGAATCGTTGCAGGATGAATCGGGCCGAGCCGTGAACGAGCGCCTGGAAGGGGGGGATTGGTCGGACATACCGCGCGGAAGTTGTTGGGGAGCGAGCAGCGAGCAGAGAGGTAGGAGGCGTGATAGCGATAGGGGAGTGAGGTGGTAGTGGACGGAGAAATCGAGAATAATCGAGACGACTGGTGTTAAAGGAAGGAGAATTGTGATAGACTTAATGATGAATGCGAGTAAGGATTGTGGTAAACGTGTTTGGAAGGAATAATCACGAAATTTGACAAGAGAATAGAACATTGCCCGGACACGTGGGCGATGCTGTTCAGTGGTAGTCGGTGTAGCTGTGCGGACGCGGGATCACATGGTGGAGCCGTGTGAGCTGAAACAGGAAATCCGTCGTGTGGAGAAGGAAATTGTGGTGAGACAACTCCGGTGTACGAGAACGGGCCGTCGGCGACACGTGGGCAGGCAGAACATCGTTGTCGCCAAGGTCACCTCTCGGCAACGAATCGGGGCACGTGGCGTCGCGTCGCATGGAAGACGACGGTAGTGGAAGGCAGATAAGTAACAATAATTATGAACAAGAATAGATGGGTAATCGAATATAAGATGCCGGTTCAGGATGCTCACTGAGTAGTAAGGAGAGCAACAGTGTCTGTAGAGGTTCACGAATGGCATGTAGTTTTCAGCCAAATGGAGGTTACATAAATGGGAATAATAAAGTAAAGATGGTAGGAATAGTCGGAGATATATAGTGTAAATCATTTAATCTGTATTCAGCAAGGATTTGCGACCAGGTCAATAATGTAAATTATGTTATTAATGTGAAGATGTTCTTCTTAATAAATCCTATTTCTGTGATGATAGATTCTTTGAACACTGATAATGATGATTAAAGTATCCCCCCTCAAAGAACCCCTGTGTTCAAATGAACAATCACAAAATTTATGATATGTGCACCCATGAAGACCGACAAGTGTAAGTACGGTCACTATATATATATATATATATATATATATATATATATATATATATATATATAGAGAGAGAGAGAGAGAGAGAGAGAGAGAGAGAGTCCGAGGAGGAAACGTCGAAACTTCGAAAATAAGCTCTTAAGGCAATTTTAAGCATATTTTGTCTAATAAACTACGTGGATATTCCGAATGGTTGAGCCGCAATAAGCACTCAAAAGTTGGTTTGAAAAATTGATTTCTAGGCAACAATTTACATTATAGAAGCATATAAACACTCCAGAAACATATAAAATGTTTATTATTTACAAAAGAAATGAATATATTAGTTCAGAAAGAACAATTCAGCGAGAAATAAAAAAGCACCCGATTTACTCATTTCGACTGCTTTTTTATTTCACGCTTAATTTTTCTGATAGACTATTCACAGCATTCTGCACTATTCGGAGCATCCTTAATCAATTTTCTGAAAGACTGTTCAGAGTTACTCTAAATATATTGTTTTTGTCTTTTGTTCCTTGTTCATTTGCACGATTAATGTTTTCCCTATGAAATAAATGCTTTATTCTTCGATACACTGTGTATTTCCAATTTGGTTGAACCTAGTTTTGACTCGTCCGTCTACTTTTACAAATGGTCACTTGCTTATCACAATGACACATAGATTATCTGACTAAAAATTACGAAACAGAGAAATTTCGCATTTCTACTCGGATGCTTACCCTCTCACGACAAGCTTTTAACTTTCCTTGAAAATGTCTATCTTCAAACACGGTATATTTTAAAAGTACAGTCGACATCAAGGTGCGTGCTGCAAACATTTCTCAGCGCGCAAAGATGAAGTCGAAACGAAAGAGCACTGAATGTGGCAACTCTGCCGGGGGGGCGGCGGCGGCAGCGGCGGCGGCGGCGGCGGCGGCGGCGGTGGCGGCGGCGGCGGCGGCGGCGGCCGGGAGGTCCAGAGGTGGGAGTCGAGCGTCGGCGTGTTAAATGTGTTGGCGGCGGAACAGTGAAGAACAACTGGGACGTGCCCCGCCAGCCTCCGCATTCTCAGGAGGCTTTGCATTTATTCAGCGAGTTCCAGCAGGCCGCGGCGCCGCGCCGTGACCCACGCGCGAGCCGAGACGAGCGAAGACTCCGCCAGAGCAGGGTTGTATAGGGCGAGATATAAATCGGAAAAAATATCCTACGTATGACATTTCGCGGTGAATCAGGGCAATGCTTTATTTCTCGTGTTTCTACGTTGACCCTTCTGTTACCAAGAGGGGTAACTGAGTTACCCCATCGTATGTTTTATTATTTTTATCATCATATAATTTTCTTACATTTTTGATATCTTGTGTATTGTTTTTTACATATTTATGTAAACTATCTTTTTGAAAAAACCTGTTTTTTTTGGCTCGTACTCATTTCATGACTTACATTTATAGCTGTCATTACTACCTTACTCCCGTTGTTATTGGACGTTGGGGATTTAATAATGTGGTTTGAGATTATGTTATCAGCGGGAGATGGGAGATGGTGTTGTGGACATTCCTACGGCGTGTTTACTGTAGTACTTGTACGTTAGTATGTCAACATGTCGCAGAATTACAGTCTTGAAGGTTTTGAAAAGTTATTAAGTATTTACAATCTAGACGATATGTGTGAAGAAGATCGTGAAGTGTAATTTGTTTTGTGAGCGTGATGAAGATAATGTAGAGGTTATACATAAAATTGACGATATTATTTGTGTTGAAGACGAGGAAAAAGGAACATATTGACGTACACATCAGTTCGAAGAGTATCAAGTGAGAGTCAAAACGAATAGTACAATGTGTTGAAAAAAAAAACAACATAATTTGGCATTTGAAACCTCTTCATCGTGGACGAAGTCCTGCATGTAAAATGTATTGTTAAAATCGCTAATTATTTTATAAATATATCAAAATAATATTTAATCTGCATAATATAAACAATATTTCGACATTTACGGTAAAAATATTAAAACTCTATTGAATTGTCCTTGTGGTAACTTCGTTACCCCCTTCGTATTTCACGTGTGCAAAATATCCTGGGTAGTCGAGTGGTTAATATGTAGACAAGAACTTTAACATCGGAAATGAAAATGATGAGAAAGATTTTTGTTTGTTTTCTCACACCAGTTTATGGCCCCGGGCCGAAGCGAGCGAATACTCTGCCAGAGAAGGTTGAACAGGTTGAGACATACATCGGTGTTAGCACATTTTGGTCGGCGCAGACAAGTTCCTGTGACTTCCGCCCATCTCGGCACTCTTTGTGGTACTCCCGCCAAATTATGGGAGTTCCATGCTGCACCAGTGTGTTTTGGGGGCGCCAACTCCAAAGTTCGCGCGTCCCACTTAAAAAAATTATTAATTAATTAATGAATTAAGACATTAATTTATCATTGTTTCCCCGAGCCTAAATTATTAATTAATTAATTAATTAATTAAGACATTAATTTATCATTGTTTCCCCGCGCCTCTACGTATGGGGCGGTTTCTACCGCCGCCCGGCCAGGTTGCAACCAGCTACCCTCGCCGCCGACACCGGTGACGTCACATCGACATCACCACCACCGTCGCCGCCGCCGTCGTTGCCGGCGCCGCTGCCACCACCACCGCCACCGTCGCCGCCGCCCGTATCTCCCCCCCCCCTCCGTCCGTCCGCCCCTCCCCCCCGGCAGGCCGGCTAACCGCCCTCTGGCATTTTCGCCCAGTGTCATTTCTCGGGGTGGTGTCAGAGCTGGGCTGGTTGGCGGGGGAGAGTGCCGGGGGTAGTGCTGGTGGAGTTCGGACAGGACGGAACGGGCAGCTGATCGCTCCACAAGGGAGTGCGCTGGACTTGGGCGTGAAGCATCCCGTCGGCGAAAGGCATTTTTTCCTATCTGCATTGAGACCCTCTACTAGACAGCTGTGTAAATAGGAGGTGCTGTAGCTACTAGGGAGAGTAGTCTGGTGTAAAAAATCTAGGCATGTGTGCCTCGTAACCTTCAATACATTCTGCAATGTTTACATTAATTTAATTTTTCTTATTGTATTAGTCAGGTAGCATCGCTTACTCAGTTGTGTACCTTTCATTTTGTGTTTTCATAGCATTGCAAGAGTTTTGTGAAATTGTTAAAGTTTTTTTTTTGTTCTTTGACAATCGGACAAAAACATTCCACGCATGTCATTCCGTGTTGAATCAGAGCAATGCATTTTCTCTTCTTGTTTCTACGTTAATATGTGGAAATGAACTTTATCCCACCGGCAGGCACGTAGCGGCACTCAGTGCCGCATTCAGTGCCTCATTGTTGATTTCGTGTAAATAATTGGTGTCACACATATGAGCCCATAGTTATTCTTCATTCATTATATTTTCAACCGAATGACACTCAAATCACGATTTTAGACACTGCCGATCGACCGTTATTCATTAGTAATTCGAACTCTGCAACGGTTGCGGCACTCCGTACCGCATGCGCTTTGCCATGTAAGTATAATATTTGCGTATTTTATCCATTAGAATTCTTACTGCTGTTTTGTTATTGGGCTTTATGGCACAGATTTTGGAGTCCTAACTACTAATTCAAATTTAAATGCGTTGTTTCCAAAGAAACGTTAGAAGGCACGTTTTCACCGTATTCATTTCCCGACATGTAACGTACAAAGACATGGAGGGACCGAGTGTTGTGTTATTAATATAATTTCGATTGGTATTTAGTTATTATGAAATAAAATATATAAAAACATAAATGAATATTTCCTTCACATTCAATAACAAAAGTAATAACTATTGTCGTGAAAATCGAAGATAACAAATTCTGTACGGAGTGCCGCATGCGCAAGCTGGTGGGAAATGATGGCACCCGCCCGCCGGAGGGTTAACATCGTAAATCTAAACGATCATTTTTTTCTCACGTCAGCACACATTGACAAAATAAAGGCGAGGCTCACACTTTTAGTAGCTGAGTTGATTAAGTGTGAACATTCCACGCCGCTGCAGCATCTCTGACCTAAGGGATCCTGGTGTTCAAGTTACGACGGTGCCGGATTTTCGATACTAGGTAGATAGCTAGGTCGGATTCAGCCGCTGCCTGAAGATGATTTCTATGGCGGGCTACTCGTATACTTAGCTTTCCGTGATGTCTCCATTCAACACTGGGTGAATGCTGGAAGAGCAATCTAACAAACGGGACACTAATGGAGTGCAAGCGTCCCATCCTGAACCTTCTTCTCTCTCCTTACACATCATATTGACAACTTTTGTCCTTTGCATTACTGTGTATTATGTCACGAGACCAGTCGGGAACGTAGAGCTTTTCCTGGCCGAAGAAGTGGCCTTATGGGGAAATTACCTTGAGGGATAGAGAGCCACCCAGGAGCTTATAATATTTTGATAATTTTTATGTACTTTTATTTTATTAGTCTCAGTACTTTTAGTTTATTAATCATTCATTTCATGTGTTGAGATACTTTTGACAGTGAAATCTTGTTGTTGCTCTGCTAGCCACCGCATGCCTGTTATACTTCGGTTTTTCTTTCTTGGCGCACGGGGGTGTGTCATCAAAATGGAATATCTCATGGTATTTCGCGTCGTTCTCCGATGGGCCGCCAGAAATCGCATGACCGCCAGCACTGCTCGATACAGTCGCGATCATGCGACTCTTAGCGGTACAATGGAGAACGACGCGAAATACCGTGAGATATTCCATTTTATTGACACACCTCCGTGCGCAAAGAAAGAAAAATCGAAGTATAGGCATCAGGCGAGTTGTGTGCGGCCTGCGGCAGAGAGCTCCACGAACCAAAATGTTCTTTTAATTTTTATTTTATCCTTGTTTCATTCAGAATCTTTCAAAGGTATTGAATATAATACATAAGTAATACAGTATTACATTAATATAACTGATTAAAATAATTGAACACATTACATATGAATTATTTGAACTTTTGTACATGAACTGACGGATACCCATGCATATGTAAGCATTTCTGTGATAATTGTTTTAAGCGCGAATGTTTAAGAGGAGCAAGGAGAATGAAAATGGGAAAGTATTTCAAAGAATTATTTATCTCATACAGTATTCCTCATATACTGTAATCATAAAAATAGTCGTATTTTAATATTTCAAAATTAGTTATAACAAACTTCTTTTACAAAAAGTACACGTTTTTACGCAAACTGTTACTTACAGTGTTCACAAACAAAAGCTAAAACTGATCAAACATTTCATAGGGTCACTACCTCCAAAAACCCTCCAAACACAATTATTTTAATTCAAATTTCAAATTTCCCGCTTGAAAAGTTGAAATGGGTATTTTGACTCGCCATCTTCAATAGTTAGTTACATAGTTAATGCCTTATTTTACGTGGCGAGACTCGGGCCATGAGGCCCGCTCTTCCATCTGACCACGCAAATTTCGCTGCGCTCCTTTCACCATCTAGCGGAGGAAGACGGTGTTATCTCGGGCGACGAAACAGGCTATTTAAATTTAACTCAGAGGTTTCTTTTAGGCATGAGGATATTTTACATGCAGGAACTCTACTACATGGGACAGCCGGCTTTACTTCCCTTCCGAAGGATATTTTCGCCCTTAAAAATCGACGGCTTCGATCGGGTTTAAACCCGCAATATTGGGTACAACAACCCGATACGCTGACCGTTATACCATCGAATTCAATAAGAGCGAACTCTTTCTCGTGGCGCGCGCCCCGAAGCCCTCGTCTCTTCCTTTCCGTTTAATGTGGCCGCAGGACCCCTCGCATTGATTGCGGCGCATTCCGTTTCAGAGATTCCGTTTCCAAGCCACGAAAACCCCAAAACGACATGAAAACTCAAAACTACTTCAAGAGAAACATTAATCCGTTTACCCCGAACCACAATTGTTATCTTTTTATAGGAGTTTTGTCGAATTGCTGGTTGAGCTAGCTATACAGCTAAAATGATAATTTCAAATACCGTCTGTTGAATTAAGCTCTCTTAATACCTTCGTCATTTTTTTTATGAAATTCCATTTCATCAATGTGGTGCACCTTAATGAGTATTAATCGATTTTAAATTTCAGTTTAGGTATGATGGTCAAAGTGAGGAGATGGGCAGTACTTATTTAATGGTTGATGGTTGCAAATGACGATGGTCCAAATTTTAATGGTAGTCAAAAGTGGTCATTCAGGAAGCGTGTTAGGATGTACAGTGTAGGGTGCTTTTTTGTCCAGATTAAAGGTACAGGTATTTCTAAGTACATTATTTTTTCACAACATAAAATAAAATGAGTATCAATCATTCAAATGTAATTCTTATTTTCAAAACATTATTATAACAAACATTTCTTCTGTGTTAAGTGAGAATTACAACGCATTTTATCAAGATTAAAGCAAATCTGTCATTCATGCCAAGAATTTACCACTACACTTACATGCTCTCTTACACATCTAAACGAATGAAATCAGTCGGAGTACTTTGGGAAGAAGTCGAAAGAGATATTCCTTTCAAATCTCGTCAATGATCTGCCGGCGCAATTAACCTCAAATGTTCGGCTATTTGCAGACGATTGCATAATATATCGTAGTATTAACTCGAAAAGAGATGAAGAATACTGCAAAAGGATCTTGATGCGTTACATTACTGGGCGGAAAAATAACGGAATGTCCATAAATAGCTCTAAAAGTAAATCCATCACTTTGGCAGGGGTCATAATTACAGTGAAACACATTACCGTTTAAATATGACATTATTCCGAGAAGTTTCCTCGTGCAAGTACCTAGGAATTCATTTCGATAGTAAATTAAGTTGGAAAAAAACACGTAGATTTTGTTGTAGGGAAAGCCTGGCGATCTCTTCACTTTGTAATGCGCATCCTAAAAAAGAGTACGGCAAACGCGAGGGGAAATTGCTTATTTATCTCTTGTTCGTCCAATAATGGAATATGGAACAATTTGTTGGGATCCGCACAAGATTATGCAGTGTAAACACTTGGAAAGGATTCAGCATAGGGCAGCTAAATTTACTTTCAGGGACAAGGAAAACGACAGGGTGGGATTCACTCAAAAACAGGCGATCAGTAGCAAGACTCTGCGCCTTGTATAAAGCTTATAATGGTCATCCAGCTTGGAAAGAAATTAATCGGCGGCTATGTATTCCTACATACATCAGTAGAGTGGATCACAGGCACAAAATAAATTTAAGACGCAGAGAACGGATGTCGGGAAATTTTCTTTTACAAATCGAACGATTACGGAATGGAATCGATTGCCTGCAAAAACCTTTGAACCCTTTCCTCAAAGTGTTCAACAGTTTAGGAAATTAATTTAGAGTATTATTAAGTAAATGAGGGAGAATAGTGGGTTATATAGCGATGCCTAAGTGTTCTATTGTGAAGTGAGGTGGTAGTGCAGTGTATAGCAGAGAAATAAAGAAGGAAATGTTTTCAGGTCTTAGTGAAGTGAAGTGCAGTGAAGTGCAGTGTAATACTAATGCAGTGTGTGTGTGTGTGTGTGTGTGTGTGTGTGTGTGTGTGTGTGTGTGTTTTTCTCTCTTAATGTAATTTAATGTTTTATGAATCAGTCAGTTTTTAATATTATTATCATTATTTTACCATTATTATTACTACAATTAGTATATAATTTGCATCTTCTTCTTCTTCTTCTTCTTCTTATTATTATTGTTGTTGTTGTTGTATTATTATTATTATTATTATTACTATTAGTGGTTTTGGAGTTCTATATTAAAGAAAGGCTGTGTATATTTATGTTTTTGTAATTAGCTGCCACCGGGTTATGCCCAATTGCAGTTTAAATAAATCTAATCTAATCTAAAATATTCTAAATATCCTTGAGATAATAGAGCGAGTCCTTACCCGAACAGGGTGAAAACAAAAGCTGACCGCAATTCGTCGGAGCGCGCTTGAAAGCCGTAGGATTCAAATGCAGTGGCTGAAGCGCGGCCGTTGCTTTAGAAATAAAACGCAATCGCAATTCACGGCATTATTAGTTGACCGCAGCATTGGAAGAGAGTAGCTCGGCTGATGATCGATGGTTTTCAAAGAGACTGCATGTAAAGGACAGTTGTTTATTTTTTTCAAAATTGTGAAAAGAAAGGGAATGGAAATTGATAAAATCTATTTCGATTTAAGGCTCAATACTAAAAGTTGAAATGTCAAAGTTGAAAACCGTTTGTAAAAACTCTAAAAAAATTGGGTTGTGGACGCTGCATAAAAGATGCCTAAATGGTCTTCGATTTTATAATGAGAACATGTTGTGCGTTTTGATTTGACGTAATTTTAATATGTCTTTTTATATCAATTTCTGGAATTTTTTGCAATTCTTTCGAGGTATTTTTATTAAATATTTGCCTACTATTCTTTCAAGATTTTCTACTTAAATTGATATTTAATAAATCTTTGTGCGTGTAAGCAATTCATTTTAGAGTGACCTGCGGTTACACATTGTATAAATGCTCAATTCCTGAAGTTTCTAGAGACAAAATAAGAAGGTTGGTGCAGAAGACATTGAAATTATTTTTTTCTAAAAGGAATGCTATCCGATAACACAAGTTTATTTTTGAATGAACGAAATACTGCGCTCTGTTGACAACAACACATAGATCTGTGAGTGTCTTTATTAGCACCGTCAGCAACGTAAAATCAGCTGCCTGCCGATGAGATGAATAGAACCCGTTTCGAGCAACGCTCGTCCATCAAGACAGCCGTTCTCCGAGAAAGAAATGCCCGAGAATGTCACAGGGATTAGTCGAAAGCTCTTGAGATAATCCCCTTCTATACCGCACAGTCGCAAGATGGGTGAGAGTGTTCCTGCGAAGGCGCGTAGCGACCAGTGATCAGCAAGACAGCACGACGACCTGTGAGTGTGAGGATCGATGTGGCACGCGTGGTAATGGCCTTTAGAACGGGTTTTGTTTTTGTTTTTGAAATGCTATTACAATGTTGGAATTCACATATGCTGAAATGCTTTGGAACATGAAACCATTATTGTCATTTGCAATAGCTTAATAGATAAAGAAACACAATGTTGGTGTGTCGTTAAATGTCCTTGCACTTACCTTTTCCTTTCATGTCTATTTCATATTTTCCGTCCGTGCTCGTATTCTCATCAAGAATATTTACTGTGACTTATGTCCCAAACTTGTATGATCAAATAATTTAATTTAAAACACTGTAGATTATACAGAATAATGTATGTGATCTAGACAAGAACAGTCAAAAGAACCGTTGGTAAAAACGAACTATATGTGCTTTTGTGCTTTGTTTTAGGATTTCTAATGATTCATCTGAATCATTTTTATATGTAATTTTGTTACCTTTAGCTAAAAAATCTCGATTAACAATTTTTTATTTCTTTAACAGATTTGCATCACTTCAGAAGGAGAGCCGAGAGAAGTGTTTTGGGTAAGTACATACAATTATTCCCATTTACCCAACAGATAATATTATCTTCTTTTCCTGATTGATGAATGATTAGGATAAAAACCTGAGACAGACCAGATTAGTCCCGTTAGAGTTAATAAATTGACTCGTCGAAATTCAAAGCTTCTACAATTTACAGTGGACGATCAAAATTTGCATATCACTCCCACTCCGTTTCCTCGGCAGTTCTAAAAGTTTTGGTGCAAGAACTTCTCACGAGGGCCATAAACCCTCTGGCGACGATTGAGATCGCGAAAGCGCGTCGCGAGTCAGATGAGGCAGCAACTGCTTCTCATGCTGAAGCTAAACCGCCAAGTTCCCCAGCGCGGTGCCACCCACCCCGCCCATTCCGTCCCCCGCCCCACACCGTCCGCTCCGCTCCACCACACGGGCTCCGCCCCGCCCAGACCGCCCTGTTACGCCCCGTTCCGCCCCGTTGCGCTCCGCGTCCGCTTCACCCCGTCACGCCCCGCCCCTCCCCGCTTACGCCTTATCCCCCCAGTCCACCCCGCCTCTTCCCGATCCATCCCACCCACCCCTTCCCGCCTCGCTCAGCCCTCCCCGCCCTGCCCCACCCCGCCCTGCTCCGCCTCGCCCCGCCTCGCCCCACCTCACCCCGCATTGCCCCCGCCCGGCCCGCCTCACCCCGCCTCTCCCCGCCATCGTCGGCCTCTCCCCGCCTCGCCCACCTCGCCCGCCTCGCCCCGCCTCGCTCCGCCTCGCCCCGCCTCGCCCCGCCTCGCCCCGCCCCGCCCGCCCCGCCTCGCCTCTCCTCGCCCCGCCTCTCCCCGCCTCTCCTCGCCCCGCCTCGCCCCGCCTCGCCCCGCCTCGCCCCGCCTCGCCCAGCCCCGCTCCGCCCAGCCCCGCTCCGCCCAGCCCCGCTCCGCCCAGCCCCGCTCCGCCCCAGCCCTCGCTCCGCCCAGCCCTGCTCCGCCCAGCCCCGCTCCGTCCTAGCCCCGCCCCGCCCCACCGTCAGACCTCTTCGCGCCCCACCCCCGTCCACGGCGGGTGCACTACCGCCCCCGCAGAAGTTCCGCGGCGCGACTCGGCGAGAAAGTAAATTCGCCGCGCTCCTCATCCGGGGCAACTTAATTTCGACGGGCGCGTGCGCAGCGTGGGAGAAGCGCCCTGAGGAGGATCGCGGGGCCCCGCGGAATGCGAAGGAGCCTCGCGGGCGAAGGACAGTGGGAGGAAGCGAGCGACGGGCAGACAGCGCAGCGGTGAGCGGCGAGAAGCGATTATGCTTCGTTTTTTCTTTCTTGGCGCACGGAGGTGTGTCTATAAAATGGAATATCTCACGTTATTTCGCATCGTTCTCCATTGTACCGCTAGGAGTCGCATGAGCCACGACTCTGTTGAGCAGTGCTGGCGATCGTGCGACTCCTAGCGGCACAACGGAGAACGACACGAAATACCGTGAGATATTCCATTTTATTGACACCCCCCGTGCGCCAAGAAAGAAAAACCCAAGTATAGTGGCAGCGTGTGGTGAGCGGTGGGCGATGGTTATGGAGCGGTTGGAGGCCAGTAGTGGCCGGTGGGTTGTGAGTGGCACCCAGGGGAAGGGGTCCGAGTTGCGTTGTGCACTCAGCGGCGGGCGGCGGCGATATGATTGATTGATAATGATAGCGTGTGCCCTCAGGCCAAATGCACTTATTGCAATATATTTCATGGATTTTTCTAAGACATGGTCAGGAAAGAGCAATGTAGAAATATAACTTTTCGGGGCAATATCTAACAAAAGTGGAACACTGTTGAAGTACACTTTCACAATCCTTGACCCAGGTATAAACTATTCCCTTTGGTGCTAGTAGGTTAAATGAGTATATTCATAAGCGATGCAAACGATTCGTCCTAGTCAATATGTTGTATCCAAAGAAGCAGGGGTTCAATGAGTCAACAACAGGTCCAAAGATGTATACATAACACTAATTAACTCGGCGGCGGAAACGTGAAAAATTCTCACGTCAGTGGGAACGTCGGGTCTAATAGACCTGCTAGTTAGTATAGGCTATTTAATGCACTAATTAATTAAATAAATATTTTATTACGAAGTAAAAGATGAAAATAATTCATAGATCCAATATAAAGCACAAAATATACCCCAATTTAATAAAAATGTCAGACTAGTGAACAAGAAATAAAATTAAAAGTGAATGAAGATAAAACAAAGAAAATAAAACATAGCATTAAGTTCATTCAAAACTCCTGTTCGTCGCTCAAGTAATACCTTCTTTTCTCCGCTAGTTGGTGAAAGGAGCGTTGCAAAATTTGCGTCGTAAGACGCAAGAGCAGGCCTCATGACCTTAGTCTCGCCACGGAAAAAAGGCATCAGTTCAATTCAATTCGCACGTCCGCAGAGCTTGTGCACCAGAACAACGTCTGAGCAGTGACTGCTCTTTTTGCTGCTGGCTCTGAGTTATAAAATCAGACGGGAAGATAAGGGAGAGACTTAAGCTCCTTCGACAGCCCCTTTCCTTCCACAGGGTGATGAGCGCTCCTCGCTGGAGATACGAGTACCACACAATTCAGCAGTACTACTCGCGTAACGTTTCTTGACAGATTGAAAAAATGCGGGTAGAGTGGAGGTACTAGTAACGGCCACTAGGTTTTATAAACCAATACCAATCTCTCGAGAATCAATCATGCCTTCGTAGCTTTCTCAATCATTTGCGTTTTAGCTTTCTCAGGAGTTCGATGTTTCTCTTGTGATGAATCTTCACCTGCTTCCGGTATTTCCTTAAATGTTTTTGAGAAAATCACGGACAGACGTTATCGTCATCAACAGAAAATAGTTTCTTTTTCGCACCATTGAAGATATGATTGGAATGTTTTCATCAGTTCTCGCTGCAAGCTTTTGCCTTCCCACTGCTTATTGTGCCAAAGAAGGGGAACCATGTTCGTCGGTCAAGAAAAGTTGCGGGATTAATACTAAGTGGAGGACCAACGGGTGAAGAGATATTGTTTCCGGATTATGTTGCTTACCCTTTCGTTATTTCCACATAGAATTATCAACAATCACTAGATTCACATTGACTTAATATCGTCGTTGTTTATTCATGAATTCATTTATTAATACTAATGAAACTGTACAAAAGATATTAGCAAAAAATATGTGCAATAATGGCCTATCAACAAATTATGAAATGGAATTTGGAAAATGGAATGGCATGATCCGGTCTTGAAATGGAAAATGGGTGTAATGAAAACATTGCAGAACAAAAAGAACAGGAACATTCAGTAGGAAGAACGCGTGTGCAAATCAAACGCAGCAACGTTTTAATAAACGCACAGGCGGCAGGCAGACTCTTCATGGATCGGGCGTGCTTCTCGGCTGATCGTATGGAATTACTGTGGTGTCGGACTCGGAAAGAACGTACGGCCGTGCAAAGCTCGACCCGGTCAGAGTGCGAGTGGTGGGGGAGAGGCTCTCTGAGGATTTCGGCCGCCCAGCGGAGCGCCCGCTGCCGGCAAGATTACGAAGCGAGAGGCAAAAATGAAAAACGCGTCGTGTGGTGGGCACTGCGTGTCTGCGCTGCGCACCCTCCTCTTCTTCACTAACTCACTCTTCTTTCTCGCTCGCCTCCCCTTTGTACCATTCCATCTCATTCCTCCCCTTCCCCTGCCCTGTCCCCACCCCTTCCAATACCACCTTCCCTCTACGCATCCCTCATCCATCTTTCCGTCCTCTACCCATCTCATCCTTTCTTTTTCTCACTTTCCTTCCCTATCCATGTCTCCCTCCCCTTACATGGTCTCATTCTCTCACCCTTTTCTCCTCAACCCGTCCTTCCTTCTTCCCCTCTCCATATTACCATCCCTTCTCACCTTCCCCTCTCGACATCATCTTCCCCCTACTTTAGCCAAATTTCTCTTCTCTATCCCTCTCGCCCTACCTCCCCATCTCTCCCTCCCCTCTCCATCTCACCCTTCATTCTCCGACCTCCTATCTCCATTACCCCATTTCTGCTCCCACTCATTCCGTCTCCCCTTTCCCTCCTCCTATCTCCCCTCTCAATATTGTCTTTCCCTTTCGTCCTCTCTTTTCTATCTCTCCCTTCCCGCCTCTTCTCGCCCTTCCAACTTCCCCTCCCCTCTTCACAACACACTTCTACTGCCCTCCCCGTTCCTCCTTCCATCACTCCTACCCTTTCCTCCCTTCTCACCTCTCCCTCTCCTCTCACCCCTTCCGTCTCCACGTGTCCCCGGTCGCCCCTTCGCACTACAAAAGAGCGCCTCCCACGCTGCAGAAGCTGCTTGCGGGCGGGCGCCGGCTTCGCCCCAGAGCTCCACCTCCGCCCTCCCAAGAGAGCGCGTGCGGCGCGAGGCCCCTCGGGGCAGAAGCCGCTCCCGAGGAGCACCACGGAAGAGCGCTACGCCCATCTGCGACCTATTAAAGCTATTCTGATACTGCTATTTAACTCTCTGGTGGGAACATCGAATTCAGTCGCTGGAGGATCCGCCTATTAAAACTATTCTAGTACTGCTATTTAACGCTCTGGTGGGAACAGCGAATTCAGTCGCTGGAGGAATCCGCCTGTTAGAGCTATTCTGATACTGCTATTTAACTCTCTGGTAGGAACATCGAATTCAGTCGCTGGAGGAATCCGCCTATTAGAACTATTCTGATACTGCTATTTAACTCTCTGGTGGGAACATCGAATTCAGTCGCTGGAGGATCCGCCTATTAAAACTATTCTGATACTGCTATTTAACACTCTGGTGGGAATATCGAATTCAGTCGCTGGAGGATCCGCCTATTAAAACTATTCTGATACTGCTATTTAACTCTCTGGCAGGAATATCGAATTCAGTCGCTGGAGGATCCACCTATTAAAACTATTCTGATACTGCTATTTAACTCTCTGGCGGGAACATCGAATTCAGTCGCTGGAGGATCCGCCTATTAAAACTATTCTGATACTGCTATTTAACTCTCTGGTGGGAACATCGAATTCAGTCGCTGGAGGATCCGCCTATTAAAACTATTCTGATACTGCTATTTAACCCTCTGATGGGAACATCGGATTCAGACGCTGTCTGGAGGAGAATTCAAGCGACCGGCTGCTCTGATTGGTAGTTTTCCGTCGTTTCTCCTATGAACACCAGGCGAATGCCGGAGCAGTACCCTAAAGGTGGCTCCACACATTTGCTATTCGGCGAACAGGGAACAACCGCTCGCCGAATCCCGAGTAGTGTGGATGGGTCGCTTGCTATTTGCCGAGTGACGAACATTCGGCGCTCGCCCTACCCGCCGCATGTCGGTCTTTTGGACATACCAAAGGGAGCGAATATTCGCCAAACACATCAACTGTTCAGGATTGGCGAGCAGCAGCTCGCTACTCGGCGAATGCCGAATGTGTGGAGCCACCTTAAGAAACGGGCCACGGACTGCGCCCGATCTTTCCTTCCTCTTCCTTGTCTTATCCTCACCCCTTACTTACTCGCACTTACTCTTAAATGCACTACACTAGCACACATGCAGGGAGACCGGTCAGGAGTTTATATCTTGTTCCGGCTGGAGCGGTGCCCCGTTGGTGGGAGATATCTGGTTGGGGATAACCTCGCTAGACGACGGAAGGTCGACGCTGAATCTCGCCATCAAGCAGGGGAAGATCACCCTCACCTCACGATGAAATCTTCTTGCACTACTCTTACGGGACTAATGACCTCAGTAGTTGACGCTCCCGGAATAACTAACAATCAATCAATCTTCTGGTGGGAACATGATTTTCCCCTTTAGTGGGAATATTTGCCTCAGAGACAGACGTAACCAAAACGCTTCAATGACTCATCTTTTAATCATAAAATTCGGAAAAGTTCATGTTTTACCCTATGTGTTCTTATTAAAAAATACTTTTTTCAAACATTTTATTGTAAATTTTACTAAACTTGTCAAAAACGATGTTTTTCTTATCTTTTGGTATAATCATTGTCAGACTATCTATACGTAACCGAAGTGCTCGTCTTTCAAGTAATTAACTTGACACAAAATTATTTCAGTAGTATGTACAAAGCAAATGAATAAATGAATCTGCTTGAAAAGCAAATTTCAAATCGTGCCTCTATAGAAACATATGAATGAAAAGTGATGTCAACACCTACGACTGTGATATGCCTGTGAGGCATCACTAGTTCCAAAAAATAATAGTTTGCATGAAAAGGTCGCACACCAGAGGTGCAATTACCCTCTCTTCTTGATTGTAAGCGTCCTGAAACACATGAGGACGGTTAACACGCTTGTCTCTCAGTTATAACAATAGAAACTGTGTCTGCCAGTAAGGCCTATGCGCCCACTAGAGGCTTACTAAGAGAAGGGTGTAGCATCAATTTCAATTGCGATTGTGGTCGAAACATATTAGTATTGTAATGATTCCATTTAAAAGTTATGTATTTGAATAAAAATATATTGCATACTGGAAATAAAAAAACTTAAGTCTGTTTGAAGATTTTATATGCAAATACTACTTAAAGCATAGGATTCATTGTCAGCATACAACTGAAGTTTTTCATACTGAGAAATACTAGGTTTAAGACCGGACGATGGAACATCAACAAATAGGCTGTGTTGAACGATACCATTTTATGAATGACAATTCATGGCGACGGCTCATTTTTTGGGTTACTTCAGTGATTTATAAATTCTTATTTTATTCTATTTGAATTAGAATTCATAAGTCCATAGACGAAGGCATTATGCCGTGTAGGTAGATGTAGGAGATGACAAAAAAGGCGAAGTTAGGTTGAGGGCTGTAGAGATAGAGTTCTGGCGAAGATACTGTAGATTGACAAGGATGAATAGAGTAAGCAAAAATGACATCAGAGGCGAGATGGGTATCGGTGTTGATTCCCCCCGTGATTATCGAGAAAATTTATCGAGAATTTTCCGAGCACACATAATATTACTTATTGAATCTGGTATTCATTAACATATTATTGTATTTTCAAACATTACAGTTCTTTAACCAAAATATTTGTTGATAAGAAGTGATTGGGATCAGATTTCCTGCCGAGTTTAAAATTTCAGGAATTTTCCCACGTTAAAAATAGCATTCAATTACCTTGCCAACGAAGTATTCCGTATCTGGTAAACTGTAGCACTTCTTTACATATCCATGCTGTCAACGAGTGAACTCAGCGCATCCAAAAATTGTAAGCAATACTCTTAGGCTCATCTGCACTCGTACCAGGCCGCACTGATTCTTCCTGAAACTGATTGATGACTGGCCGTAAAATCCTGATTGATGATTTGAGTTAAAATATAATACCCTTTTAACCCATACAGGTCAACGAAGGTAATACTCAGTTGAAATGGCAGAACAATTAGAAACCATCAGCTTATTTGAAATTCATTTTCATATACTAATTATAACATAGCTGAAGAAAAACTCAATCTTTAATTCTTATTTCACAGAATCAGCTCTAAATAATGGTTTCCCAATTTATTTAGGTCAGTAGACCTCTGCATAAATTATTAAAATCGCTACCCCTTACATTAAAAAAACTTTATCTACTCAAACTACGTATAATAAAGTTGAATATAACTCAATATCAAATATTTCCCTTGGTATAAAGATTGAAATTTCATTTACTAGTTAAATAATTTCAAAAGATTAATGTGATTAAAAATGACTTCATCATCAAACTGTCATTTGACAATATCATAAAATCTGCCCAGGCGAAAATTAAAGCGCAAAAAACACGAACGGGTTTTACATCTATGAAATAAAAATGCCAATTAATGTAAGCCCCAAAATTAAAATCAAATATAAAAATGAAGAGAAATAATATTCTTGAATGCAATTCCTCTAGAATGCTGAAGAAGCCTCGATTACATCAGTAAAATATCCAACAGGTTAAGTTGTTGATCTGAACTGCTTTTGATCAATTTTTTGCGTTATTTTTCTTTGATTTTGAAGCATTTTAAAAACCTTTTTAGAACATTTTATTGATAATTTTTGGCTATGTTTTCGGTCCTCCCAACCCCAAATCCGCCCTCTAGTGATGATGAATCCCTTCCTCTTAACCCAAACGCCTTTTTCTCCCTCCGCCACCCCTCGGTGTGTGCGGTCTCCGCAACGCGTTCTCCCCACCTTCCTCCCCACCCTTCCCCAACCTCTCCCACCGGCGTTCCAGCGGTGAGCCTCCGCCATTCCAGCGGTCTGCCACCCCACGCCCCTGACTCCGCCCCCGCAACCCCTCCCTCGCCGTTGCCCCCCGGCCCCGCCCCGCCCCTGGCGGAAGGTGCTGTCACGCGCAGCACCAGTCGTTGCCGCAGCTCTCTGACCGCGGCGGCGCCGTGACGGCTTAGCTCCTCCAAACTCAAACGGCAGGCAGGCCGCCGCTCCCACACGGGGTTACCAGATGTGTTGCGTGCTCTTTCCTCATCGCTTCTACGGAATTTCCCCAAATAACCTATCCAATGAGATAAAATTCCCCAACTTTGCAACGAAAAATGTTCTCCAAATTATGGGCCTACGACATGAGCTGTCCCTGGCGATTCCATTGTCTATCCCCTCACATTCAAATACTTCAGATCACCAATCATAGTGCTTTCAGCTGCTCGAAGACCTAAACTATTTTTTTCTTATATTTTTCTTTCTCTATTCCTGCAATTTGTTTCTCTTTTTGAACATACAAATGAGAGAGAAGAATGTCTATTGTTTCTTTTTTTTTTTATAATAATTCAAAGATAATACTTCTATCTCGACTTCGGATGGAAATAATTTCTCCTTCCCACAATCCCCAAAAATTTCCCCGTCCATTTACGTTCCCCATTACTTCCCCACAACGAAACAAAATTCCTCATTTTGGGGACAAAATTCTCCAACTGGCAACCCTACTGCAACATCAGTAGCGACGCTGCGGGAATATTATGCTGCTGACCGCACCGAGAGAGGAAAACCTCTGCAGGACTACACGTGCGTCGAGATTTCATGTACTTTATTCTGAGATAACAGAACTTTATAGTTTTGCAAGAAGGCACGAGGCAGTAATAGGAGTTTTTATGGTGACTTACATAGATGTTATATCTCAAGATATTATATCTGCTGTATCTAAAATT
This sequence comes from Acheta domesticus, assembly GCA_031308135.1. Classification (NCBI taxonomy): domain Eukaryota; kingdom Metazoa; phylum Arthropoda; class Insecta; order Orthoptera; family Gryllidae; genus Acheta; species Acheta domesticus. The sequence continues at coordinate 34,119,344 of JAHLJT010004567.1, read as the reverse complement.
TTCGTTTTAAGTAGTATTTTTTTTGCTAACAGTCTTTGCGAGTTACGGAAATAAAATGTTTTGTTAGATAGGAACATGCAATGTACAATGCAACTCGTTATTTATAGCAAGAATCAAGCAATGTTTTTTTTATTTTAAGGTTGTAAAAGAAGGGTTGTTTAAGGTATTTTTGTGCAGTGTAAAACGTTTGCCACTTGCAAAGAACTTGAATGTTGAAAATTAAATTAACACTAAGTTCCAGTATGTGGGTGATTTTCTTTCGAGAATTCTTCGTCTCTGAGTACTGATTTTCGTAACGTGTTTCTTGTGCGTCTTTTAGCATATTTTCTATTAATACAATTGTTATTTATATTATTGGCAAGGCGGGAATAGATTCTTCTAGATTTAAAAAAAGATTACTGGTACAACGCGGGGCACTTCAGTTTCATGTTAACAGATTTAATGTTTTTACATCTAGTCACTTAAAGAAAGTGTTGCTACGGGGCTTAGTTAAAGCATCTTCATGTAGAAACCCCAGAAACGACATGTATGCCAACTATGTAATTGATGATTGAGATAAACAAATGCCTGAACAATACCGAATTTCCTGAACTAGGTTTGTAATAGTAGTGTGTGTATGTATGTATATAAGTATGTATGTATGTATGTATGTATGTATGCATGTACGTGTGTATATATATATATATATATATATATATATATATATATATCGATATTAGAAACACAGAAACAATTGAGAGGGACTTTCTCTTCAAAGCCTAATAGTGAAGAGATTAGCAGGTTGAACGCAGTAATTTACACGCTCGAGTTTGTTATTGCCTTCGTAAAAAGTTTTGCAGTTTAGGCACGCTCTCAGAGGCATTTTTAGGTCAATGAGGCTTCGAGAATCGGATCAATTGCGGGTTACGGCTGTCGTAAAAGTGTTTATACGCATAGAAATCATATGTTAGTAGATAATGTGATAATTCAGAACAATAGCTCCTGCGGGAACGCTGGATAGAGAATACCTGTTATTGTAAACAACCTTCAGGTAAATTGCATAAAGTTTGTTGCAACGTACTTTACAAGAGCCTAAATTGATCTTCTGATAGTCATGTGGATCAGGAGGTCAAGATACTCGCTTCTTCCGAGGCACGAAAGCATTTTCTGGGCTGGTATGTTGCCAGCTAGCGCGATGAAGCCACATTTGGGGTGTTATGTTAGGAAGTCGTTATCGTGAAGAGCAAGAGGTGATTTAGCCCTAAAGTGAAGTTGCTTCTCGTCAATCGCATTAAGTCAGGACACGAAAGCCACAACCAGATACAAGAGCTCACTTTCGGACGTGTTAAGAGATAATGAGATAAAAATGTGATACATGGTTTGGGGTGATTTTCTTTTCTAGCTAATCTCAATGAGAAAGGGTGATAATAGTGACAATTAACATAAACCACAGATGAGTAAACTAATGGTATTTATCAGTAGAGAAGTTAATTTTAATATTGAGGGCAAATGACACTGTTGCCTTTGTACCATCGTTGGCCCGCATTTAGGAATACAAATCCCAACGGTGGCATATTTTTGAAACTTACAGCAAATTCCACTTCTGCCCAACGAAGAATTTGAAAGACCTTCTGGTCCGATCGGTAGTTCTCTAGAATTTCTCCATCACAACTAGGCGAATGCCCACGCTTCACCCAACACATGGGTCACATCAAATGCGCGATCTTTTTTCCCTCATCCTAGTCTCCTCTCCTTGTGCACACATCTATACCATGTTTATAAATCCATATTTGTAAATCCAATTTCTTTTACTTGAGCAAGAAATTTAAAGAACTTTCCAGCCATTTTTGGAAAATTTTAAAAATTACATAGGGATGTCTTGTGGTGCATTTCCAAAACTTCATAATTTATTTAATAAGTCCTTAAAAACTAATAGAGGACGCGTTACATACTGTTTCTCTTATTACTAGTTATTCAAAATAAACATTTAATACTATCATGAATTTAGAATTGTCGTTACTCTCAATGTTCTGAAGCAAAGTTGGTACATTTTTCGGTGCCGTTTTTAAATTAACAAATCGCAGTGCGCTGAAGGATCAAAATGACAAAAGGGGACCAATAGAGACAAGTGAGACAAAACTGAGAAAGCAGAACGAAGAGAGAATGGGGACAAAATGGGACAATGGGGACAACATTAGAAAAGGAGACAAAATGGCAAGATGAGGACAGGGAGACAAATTAGACAAAGGTGTCAAAAAGACAAATGGCACAAGGGAGCAAAGTGACACAAGAAGACAAAAAGGCACATAGGAACTAATGGCACAATGGGACTGATGGCACAACGGGACAAAATGGCACAAGTGGGAAAGCGGGACAAGTGGGAAAGCGGGACGAGTGGGAAAGCGGGACGAGTGGGAAAGCGGGACGAGTGGGAAAGCGGGACGAGTGGGAAAGCGGAACGAGTGGGAAAGCGGGACGAGTGGGAAAGCGGGACGAGTGGGAAAGCGGGACGAGTGGGAAAGCGGGACGAGTGGGAAAGCGGGACGAGTGGGAAAGCGGGACGAGTGGGAAAGCGGGACGAGTGGGACGAAATATGAGAAAGAAGACTAGCCGGACATATTCATCCAAATATTTCCAAGCACTGATAAAATCTAATCCCAAGAGTCCGTTAAGATATTTTTAATTGTTGTTAAATGGCGTTAATGCGTTGTTACTTGTTTGGTTGCTAAGAAGCTAAGCGCGTGTTTGCCGCCGTAAAAAAATCTTAATGATCTCCACAGCAGCACAACTGGATATTTCTTCCGAAGTATTTACCAAGATTCAGCAAAAACGTTTTTATCTGACAAAGTTATGTGTGTCACATTCATTCATACATCCATTCATATAAATGTCCCGATTTTCAGGTTCAGTATTGTGTGTATCTCCTCGCCATGCGCATTAATTTTAACCATCTCTGCAACAACTCTAATAGATATTAATTCTGTGTGCCAAGGTACAGCTCAAAAGAATTTTAAACACGGATTTTTTATCGGCAATTCGAAGTCGAATTGTTGAAGTGATTCCAGATTTTTTCCTCTGATACAATAGTATACAGCGAAAATCTCGGTGGAAAAGTAAAATTTCTACTTTATTATATTTTCCCGGTTTAATAAGGATTTTCAGAGGAAGTAACTTTCTGTCGAGATATTCATTGCCGAATGAACCAGCTTCCACTGAAATGTTTACCGCAATCTCGTTGAAAGATTCAAAAAATTAAATTATCTTTAATAAATGCTGAAAAGTTGGTTTCCAGACTTTATTTATTAGATCACGGTGATTAGTGATTGTTTGCTGAAGTGACTTAACAGACAAATTTTTCTTTTCTCTTGAATCAGTTCTGTCGTAAGATTTCTGTGAAAAACATAAAATGATAAATAAAATTGTATTGTTTGCTGAAAAACAATGAATCATTATTTACTTTTTTCTATTTAAGTACGAATACCTATTTTCGTAAAGATGGAACTTTGTAGAGTTAAAATCTTACTTTTGTATAGTATTTATGCCTCGTGCTGTTAAATAACGTTTCTTCAAAATATATATTGCTGTGAATGGAGCAGCGCACATTTGAAACGTCGCACATATTGTAACATTACGTGTTCCTTTACTGCGGAGAATTAGATTATAGTTATGGAAGTGCACACTCAAGGGAAGCTGAAACACGGCGGAGAATGCAGTGTACAGTCCTGCGAGTCATAAACGTTTCGGCGACTCACTTGGCTGTAATGGTGTCGCTGCAGTCGACTCGGGCAGAAGCTCCCAGAGGGGCCAATGAGAAGGCGATGTTTGCCAGCGCTCCCGGCGGCCATCATTAGAAACAGCAGATGGAGGCGAGCCACATATCGCAGGCCCTAAGAGAGTGCTGCACCCTCCAGACCGGTGGCGTTCGCTTTTCCCTCCGGTTTCTGTCGCAGGGAACGTTCCGGTCGTCGGATGGCTGTTTTGACACTACACTTCAATCTACCGAAAAAGTTTATCATAGTCACGCATTTAACCCTCCAGCGGGCGCGCTGTCGTAAATTTTACCACAACAGCAGTTTTCTTGAATTTGCTATCAACTCATTGCTGCCAAAGACTTCTAAGTTCTTGATATTCCTCGCAGATATCTTTAATTATGCTTATCTTCAGCCATTGTTTAGTTTGCACGCGAGATTCAGTTTCTGTAACGCTTTGTTCGATGTAAGGTGTAGTGTCGTAAATTTTACGTTGAGCGCCTGCTGGTGTTATAAAGTTGTCGAATTTTGTGGAAAACGTCCAAGGAAAGTATTCATGTGACTGAAATTCACCGTATTCTTCAAGAACTGTCGGATGACCAAGATGATTATGAATTGGATAGTGATAGTGATCTGAGTGTTGAAAATATAGAAGAACATCAGCATGATAGTGAATCGGAACAAGAGCTTTCTGACACTGAATATGAAAGCTCATCAAGGGATATGTTTTTTTATTGGTAATACTTATATAACATATGTAATATATAGAATATATGTTCTACATCATTCAAAGATATTACACAGCGAGATAAGATCGCGTAGTTCTACAATTTCTTGATTTTATTCTAGAGTCAACGAATGTCGTAAAATTTACGACACGCGCCTGCTGGTGAGAAACTTTTGCGCGCGAGAGTGTTAACATAAAGTTTATCATCAGGTTTATTATTTGCCTGAATACACTTGACGGTCTTCGAAGTCGCGTAGACGTCAATTATTTTCATGTTAATCGGGAAGCTCTCTCAGGCTCCTGAAGATGCCACATATTTAATAATTGATAGTGATTTTGACTATTTTTTTTATTTTTCTGGTGCAACATACGATTCAGTTTAGATATAAAGTATGTGAGCCAAGATCTCTTCCGTAGATAAGCTTTACTTACATTTTCGGATGTTTATTTTAAACGTATGGTGTCAGTGTTTGATGTCATTGTGGCATTGTTTTTTCAATAACGCTTTTAAATTTGTGAGGTTTACTTTTCTTTTATTATTTTTTGTATTTATTTATTTATTTATTCAAATTCTACTAATGCGAAAAGGTAGACATGAATTACAACACAAGTATTTCGAAATAAAATTGTCGAGACACTGTCTGTAGGTGTCTTGGGTACTTTGGAAAGTTGCAGTGAGATTTTGTTTGTGGTAGTAGTTGGATCTGTCAGCTCGTAAAACTGTTTAAATTTCTCTTTTTAATACCATACGATTTGGTTGACATATGAATTTCATGACCCAGAAAGAACTTTATTATTTTTTTAATGGGGTTCAGACAGATGGGCAATACTATGAAATAGGCGTATGAAATAGAAGTGTCATGGATCGCCCTTCTGGTGGAGCGTTGAGATCAGGTCTTTTGATTCAGGTCAGAAATAAACATTCTTTCAAAAACCTTATGTATCTAATTTATTTTGCGGCACTCTTCATCTGCATCAGTTCACAATTTAATGCTGAGAAAGTTGACAAGCTTTCAAGAATCAAATAAACAGGTTACCGAAAGGAAGTTCGTGTTGAGAATCTGGTTGCAGAAAAAAGGTGAGCTATAAAAGAAATTTCGATATGGTAATTAGAAAGATATCACCTTTCCCTTCAGTAGAATTGTAAGATCTAAGATCTCTATCTCTCTCTGTATATATATATATATATATATATATATATATATATATATATATGAGCCCGTGCATTACATAGGGTAGGGGTGAGTTCGGAGCCAATCGCATACATTTTTATTTCACTGATATTACTGACAATTTCGATAAATTAATAAATTGAGGAAACTAATAAAATCAACGTGTATTCCCTTAAACAAAAAATATTCAATTTATGTCTCTGTAAATAGAAAAGTTTTCGATTTTCTTTCATCAATATTTGTGATTTATAAGAAAACCTACTATCGGTTCATGTCAAATAAAGTCCAAAGAATCTTTACAACGTTATAATGCATGAAACTATATAAACTAAAATTATTTCAAATTATCCAAAACATATTTTGAATGTTCAATTTTCGAAAAAATAGTTTAGAATTGTTTATGTACGGTCAAAGACGCTGCAATAACTTAAATTATTACAAACACTTCCGGTAAACAGCGTTGTGTTTTGATATGTGCTATACTTACCCGAAGTTGCCCAATTCAAATAACGTACTACACCATTATTCTCAGGCAAGGATTTCTATAATTTGTATTGTTTACTTGTTCTATTTCAACGACTTTCGCTTCCACTAGAGCCCAGCCACTTTTCAAAACTATAATTATCACATTCTCATTAAGAATTTTTCTTTCATATTTATTTCAAAATCGTAAGTTTGTAATATTCATTAATATCGTTTGCGTAGAAAGTAATATTTTTCAACTTCCACCTTCATAACAACATCATGGTAAATATTTAATTAATGTCCAAAACATGAGCGTGATCCCTTGAAGGTAAAGTGAAAATATTTAAATATGACATATCTTCAAAAAATATTATCCAATTAAGAAATAAATTAGTTAACAAATGTAAAACTCGTGTATGCCGAGTTGCTGAAACACGTTGCAATTTCTAAAGAGTTACGTAGAGGAGAAGAATCCACCACAAACTTAATTTAGAATTCAGGATTTTTAGGGAATAGAGAGAAAATTCTAACATATTCTGGTTCAGCAAAGAAGCGTATCGTGCTAATTGTAGATTGTTTTTTGGAGTTGAGTCTTTACAAAATTGCCAACGATGAATTTAATTTTTAAACATTTGTAGGTTTTTATGAAGCGTTGTACAATGTACAATTTACAATTTATGAATGAAGCGTTGTACAATGAAGCGTTGAGGAATGAAGCGTTGTACAATGCACAATTTAGGAAGCGTTGTCCAATGTACAATCAGCTAAAGTAGCTCTACAATTGAAAATTGTCAGTAACAAGCGTACTCAGAATAGTAAACTAAGTCAGTTAACTAATAAAGTTGAACACAACGACAAGTGTATTACCAGACAGAGAACTAGATATGTACAAGGCCACAAGTAGCTGACAGCACAAATCTTCCCTGAGAAATCAGGAGGCCATAGCCCTACATGAGATTGTATAGGCTAATAATAATGAAGCGTTGGCATGGCTTCCCTCTGCACTTGGGTCGTCCCTGCTGCCTATTGCCCCAGTGGCGCCAACTCGTTGCCCCGCCGCACCTCGTTCGCTGGCGTCGACGTCCTCCGGCCTCCGCCCCCGCCCACCTCGTTTGCAGCGCTGCGCCGCGGCGCGGGGTTGGCTGCACGCCGTTAATGAAGAACCTTTGTGTACGCGCTGGTAATTTTCCGGAATACTCGGAGGCATGGAAGAGTTAGCGGCGGACGCCAAGGTGTAATTTCGGGGGCGGCTGCGGTGGTCTAAGCGGAGGCCACGGGGGCTGGTTCTCAGGAGGCGGCGTTGCGGGAGAAGGGGAGGCGGCGGGGCCGCAGGTGAAGGAAATGGCAGTGAGTGGCGAAGTGGCGACGGTGAATGCCAGTGTTGTCAAGGTCGATGCGACGAGCGGGAGTCCGTGGAACGAGTGCCACGACGAAATCACCTCTTCACGCAGTTCATAATCCCGCCACCAGACAACGACGTCCCTATTGTAAAACGACAGGATTACTTCTAATAGTTCCCTTTCCCGACCCTAGTTGCGCAGAGAAGCTCGTGGCATGGCACGGTACCGCGAGGCATGCCACTGCCACTAGTAGCAGAACTTGGCACCACTGGTGTATGCTGGGAGTGCGGTGGAGTGGAAATTGAACCGTGGGCGGATCCAGCGTGAGTGGATTCGGCATGGGCGGAGTCGGCGTGGATAGAGACCGCCTGGGCGGGGAAGACGTGAGCGAAGCAGCATTGGCGGAGCCGGAGGGAGTGGAGACGGCGTGGGGTGGAGACGGCGGGGGTCGGAGACGGCGTGGGTCAGAGACGGCGTGCGTCGGAGACTGCGTGGGTCGGAGACGGCGTGGGTCGGAGACGGCGTGGGTCGGAGACGGCGTGGGTCGGAGACGGCGTGGGTCGGAGACGGCGTGGGTCGGAGACGGCGTGGGTCGGAGACGGCGTGGGTCGGAGGCGGCGTGGGTCGGAGACGGCGTGGGTTGGAGACGGCGTGGGTTGGAGACGGCGTGGGTCGGAGACGACGTGGGTCGGAGACGACGTGTGTCGGAGACGGCGAGGGGTGGAATCGGCGTGGGTAGAGACCTCGCGGATGGAGAAGACATGAGCGGAGCCGGGGTGGGCAGAGCCGGAGGGAGTGGAGTTGGCGTGGGGCGGAGGCGGCGTGGGGGCGGAGGCGGCGTGGGGCGGAGGCGGCGTGGGGCGGGGGCGGCGAGGGGCGGAGACGGCGTGGGCAAAGTCCGGACACCGAGGTATTCTAGGCGGCCTCCGCAATTTGCAGTGACGCCAGCAGTAGTAGATACATCAAGGCTATCAAACCTTCAATGGTACAACACGGTTGCCCAAACCCCTCTACATCGGCTTGTAATGTTCCAATGGCCTCGGAAGGAGAAGGGCGGCCGCGGCGTGGACGTAAGAAGCGAGGAAGAGTCAGTGGTGGGGGTCGCGTCTGGTACGGAAGAGGCGCGATCGAAGGAGGGGTTGGTGAGGAGGAGGATTGAAGGTCGCAGATGATGACGGAGGTGGAGGCGAGCGCTGGGAAAAGAAGGGGAGCTCAGATTGCCTCTTTGCGCTGGGAGAATCGAATTCGGTCACACCGCAATGTCGCAAATGCAGTGGCACGCGCACAAGAGAATTGCTGCGTTGGTTTTGCTGTTTGGGGGGCTCTCTTGTAGCTCTCTTGTAGCGCATTGGACAAAGAGAAGGATAAATAATTTATGGTGGTGGGTAGGTTTGGAAACATCCTTTCACATAAATTTTTGATTCTGACGTGTAACTTACTATTTATTTAGTCGTTTATTCAGCTGTTGATAACTGCCGGAATTCTTTTAGCAAAACATTGTTTTGCTAAACTTAAATTGCTGAATCTGAAGAAACCAAGCTTTAAATGCTTGGTAGGAAATTCCATTATTAAATCGCCCTAAAAACGTTTATCCACATTTTATTGATTTCTTACCTTCATTTGTGAGAATCTTCGCCGCAATCCGACGACTTTGTAACCTGAAAAATCCGTATTTTCTGGCCCTGGTAATGAAAACTACGGTCAAACATGTTGCTATAACTAGTAAATTACTTTCTCCAGCCAGATGTGTAGTGAGATTTCAAGTTTTGTTGGTCCCTGATACCGAGTTTATTGTCGGCAAAACGTCTGTATATCCGTCCGTCCGTTCGTCTGTCTCTGTCTGTCCTCTCTGTGGTCGACGCTAACGCCTAAACCGTTTGATATTCTCCAATCAATTTAAACAAACTCGAGTTTATGCGAGTTTGAAACGGGTATTTTGATTTTTTGTGTTCCTTACATGAAGCCTCAAAAACATTTTCTAATCTTCTCAGAAATTTTTCCAAAATATTTTAATTAAACTTTGTTTTTGGATTGCATAAACGACGCTTAAAAATCAGGTAGATCTAATTTTCGTTTAAACCCTGATTTTCCGAAAATTTCAAAAGTTTAAATTTTATTCGGCGACTTCCTAGTGTGACAAATCGCATAGTACCAGTTTACGTGAGGATGGCACCACGCAATTCAAATGTCCGCGCGATGGCCACCTAGACAGACAACGCCACCTGGGAGAGTGAATGCCGAACTGGACCAAGCTTGTGAGCACTGAATAAACACGATCCGTATGTTGGGGTGGCGAGGGCACAGTATAACCAGTATGTTCACTTGCTCCAAAAATCTAGTGTTGCTCTGGGTAGACCCTCGGCCATGTTCTTGGTTGTCAGCCAATAGAATTTCAGCAGATACATTCGGATGTGATACACCGTGTGATATGAGAACTGAGTGTACGTGTTTAATTTGTTTCAGAGACGTGGAATTTGAATAAAATGAATAGAATAATAAAATGAATTGAACTAGTGAATAAAATAAATGTAAGAAAATCATTTTAAATGTAGTAATTATGTATTTCGCGCGCTGGGTGTTGTACCAATAACATGACGGACGTCACGTGATCGAAAAAACTTTTTCAATGGGATTTGCCGCGAGTGAACATACTGGTTATACTGTGGCGAGGGCGCGCAGAAAGACGAGATCATTCTGCCAAGTGAGTTTGGTTAGGATATCGATACGTCAGGAGTAGAGGAAGAACTGACCCTGGCTATTACCATACGACCGGACCCAAACAATGGTTTGGGTAAAAGAATGGGTTTTTGGAGAGCCGGAATTGATGAAACGCATAACCGCTGGTGAGGTTTACGTTACGTCAGCCTTTCCACGAACTAAAGTAAGTGACTTAACTGATTTTTTTAATAGAAACTACATTCAGAGTAATTCAAGTGACTAACAAGAACGTTTTTAGGACTTGTTAGGGGAAGAGATATTACTGCAAACTCGATAGAGCCATTCCTCTTTAACAAAACAGCATAATGAGTAGTGTCGAGGTAGTTGGTTTGTAATTAGTGGACTGTGAATTAATTAGGGCGTGGCCCATTTGCACACCACTCGGACATCCTCTGGAAAGCCGACTTACCTTGGAGGATCTCTAGTGGAATTTGAGCTGGCCACTAGTCCTGCGTTCCTGAAAATTAATTACTCAGGTGCTGTCACTATCACTCAGAAACAATCGGTAAACAAATTAATTAATAGAAAACATGTTAATGTATATATTAAATTACCGAACACGTACAAAAGGGGGGGACAGTACATATTGATTGTTGAGAACATTTAGTAATTAGGATGAGGCTACATATAAAGAAAATAACACAATACATGACGACGATGTGATGTGTCTCGTCATAAATGACGAAGTTGATTGATGAAGCGCAAACAAGTTGACCGCTGGTTAATAGTTGGCCAGAGTCAAGGTTGGGAATGTTACCACCTGCACAGGAACACACAGGCAATATTGCTGGAGCAGAAGTGCAGTTTTGTGATGCGCAGTTGGCAGCACGTAAACAGTTTGAAGCACATGGAAGCTGTATGCGCTCGCGTAGCAAACACAGCAGGTGGTGAGGCTTGCATAAGATTGCGCAACACGACAGGCTGGCAGTTTAGAAACTGGTGAATTCACTCACCTATATGTAAATAATGTTTCAATCGAAGTCAGCTCTGGACATGTAATTGAATGATGTAACAATAAATAGCACAGAAGCAGTGAGTATTCAGATTATACTTGCCATCATTATAATAGAAGTGCAAGGTTATTGCGTAATCCGTTCATGATGAACAATTAGGCTGACAATACCTGGTTACAGTACACTTTCAAACACACTGCACAGATTAGCACATTGTAAGAAAGAAAAACTTGTATTCGTGCATGTAATATTGTAATGCAAAAATGAAATGCAAGGAGCAGAACGTTGTACGTCAGCACATGCGCGCGTGGCCAAACCTTTGGCTCGGCTGAAGGTGATTGCGTTACTAACCGCGGTGGGGGTAATATTTTGCAGGCTTGAATGGCGTTCGACCAATGGCAGCGGTCGACTAAATATGAATTCTTAGATTAAAATTAAGTAGAATGCAAATAACGGATTGCAATCTACTTACTACTACTACTACTACTACTACTACTACTACTACTACAATCTCTTATGACAATCTACTTACTACCATCTGCTACAAACACAGATTGTGTGTTAACAAAGCATTTTGAATTGTGAGATTTAGGGCATATTTCGCACAATTGAATTTATGTAGTAGCAAATGGTCTGGAACATTCTAACTGCTTATACGTATCTGTGGGCTGCGTTTCCTGGAACAGCGTGATCGCGCCGCCGGATGCATTTCTAGGAATTGTGGGCTCGTATGCGTCGATCGTATTTCGAAATTACGAATAAAATGCGTAGTCAGAATAATTGTACAAATAGGTTAGTCATAATGTGATGCGCATATGTATATAAATAAATTGTAGTGAACAGCTTACTTCTCCGAGCAGTAAGATTCAATTTTTTACTATTACATAGCAAAGAAGTCTAGATTTTTGACTTACTATAATCGAAATTGTTTTTGTTTTTCTCTTTTTTTGTGGTTTATGTGTGTGTATTTTGCATCATAGAGTAAGTAATGGTTAAAGGCATTTTGTGCAGGTGTGTATGTGTGTGAGAGCATTACTGGTTTACGTGATCATGAATACAACCGATGTAATCATTAATATGTGCCATTCTTTGCTATGAATGATATTTAGTATTAAGAGATTCATTGGACTTGAGTTTTATCGTTGTTTTTTTACCAAACTTTCGTCCAAAGATCCCAGAACTTTTGAAATTTCCCTCTTAATGCTCAACTTCCCTGTTTATTTTTTCATATGTCACACAAAACATATCCCGCAGACAGAGAATGGTCTCACTACATCTAGCATAATCAATGCCGTCTCTTGTTCAAAAAATGAAATCTCTTCTTCAAAGACAACTATTGAAATAAGATCATACAGTTATCGGTTATTTACATCGGATATACGACTATTTCCTGCATAATTCTGCGTAAAATAAAGGCAATTTTAATTAATTATTTTCTCAAAATCAGCTGCAATTTTTTTCTTTAACCTTTTTGCCCATATGTATGAGAATACGGTAAACATTTGTGGTAGTTCCATTTCCTTGAAACTGTATTTCCGCAAATTGGACAAAAATTAACATTTCAAAAACACAGTAAAGAAGATAGAGATATATGTCTTAAATAAAAACTGGTTTAAAGGATCATAATTCTAAAAAATACTATGTTTATTTTTTTTGGAAAACGAGTAGTTTTCGCGTAATTTCTGCTCGCAGTTAATGCAATTTATTTAAAAGTTGTAAAAAACCGCACCATTTTTTTATTTCCACTGATAAGACAAGAGACACATAAAACATTCCGAAGGTTCAATTTCACATTTTTCTTTAACTCTTTGAATTTTAGAAAACTTTAAATGTTAGAAATAGTGCAAGAGAGTATGTTCTGTTGTAGCACCACTAGCTTAGATTTTAAGTATGAGAAGCGGGAAAAAAAATAAATACAACCTGTCGAAACTTAACGATCACCTTAAGGTATACTATGGTCAAAAATTTTGCGACGTATTCGGGACACCCATGCAGCCCAATGTAAAGGCGAAGCATGTTGTCAAAGGGTCATTACTTGTGAAATTTAATTTCAAAACTGTTGATCAGAGAGATTTTTATCTTCATGAACGAAACCGAAACTATTGCATGGTGACAATTTCATAGTGACATTTGTGATTATGAAGGAAAACTTCATTATGTTGCATCGATGTGAAAGTTGTAAATTTCTTTTTCCGTCTTTTCGATCACTGCATAAACAGGCCCTTCAAAGGCCTCTTAAAACATAACTCATTAAGCATAAATACTATTGCATAAAGGCTATTTGAAACTATCGTCTTTCTTGTAGTTACGGAGGTAATTATGACATATGCTTCACATTCAATTGTAATATTATGTTGCAGTTATCACAACACGTTCTGTTGTTACTTTTGCATGTTTGTAGAGTACGCTTGTGCGTACATCTCAGTTCCGCAAGTACCACAACCACCTAATTCGGGGTGAGATCAACCATTCGAGAATTGCACAATTACTCTGGTCCTACATAGCTACGACGACAAAGACGATCGCTATAGCTTTGCAAAATGCTTGAGCTATTAGAGTCTGCAAAGTTATTGGCTTAAGCAATCGTGTCCGCTTGTTGCGCAGAAGAAAATGAATTAAAAGCTACTTGGAGTTGACAACGAGCTCTCCGCAGAAGTCGCTTCGTAGCATATTATGAGTAATTTCTGTTCTACAATCACCCGTGTTGTTGTTTTCCTTCCTAGCGTAACAGCTAAACGAAACGGCTGAATTATGGGATCCTTGGTATTGTCGAAGGAAATGAGTTGTAAAGCGAATTGCAAGTTGCCTCGTAAAATATATAGCTTAATATAACTTGCTGCAGTTAAGTTCGTCGTGTGGGAGAATTTCCCATGAACGTGCTTTGTATACTGGGAGAACTGGGAAATATGTTTCTCACTATAAATTCCTAACGTATATTTTGTTTTAGGAATAAAGTCCTATGTTTATGGTACGTAGTAAAATAAATGAGAAATTTCTTTTGTGTTAATGTTACAAAACGGCTGTGTAGTTAGCGTGGAAGGAAGTACGCCACGGAAACAACTGTTTGTGAAGTTAATGAAAGCGTAACATCGGGATAACTTCTGAAATCTAAACCTCGCCTTCTCCATTTCAATACCATGCTGGCTGGGTGGATTCAGATTGCGTTAACGTCTCTTGTCCAAATAACTTCTCTTTCCTAAGTGAAGACACTGAGCAAACGAAAAGAAATTTAACAAGTACCATCAAATGATACCCATGCAAAAACTTTCGCATATTAAACTCCACCCTCTCTATCCTATTTCCATTTTAAGAGGGATAGTTAACGAAACGTACTTATTTGTTTAAAAAGTATATAAAGATAACTTCAAATGTACTTATAGTATATCTCATAAAAGTAACAAACAATAAAATTGATATTTGAAACAAATTTTGAGTAAAGAAATATTCAATGTTATGGACAGTTTTCTTGGAACAAAACCTAGCAATTTCGTAAAAACATTTGAAGTAATTAGAAAATCTTCTTGACAATTAGCTTTTTGCTTTCCAAGATGGTCATATTTTACTTAAAAAACTCAGCGATACAAATAATTATACTGACCATTTTATGTTCATCTATCCCGTCCACAAACCGGTGTACGGAGAAATCGCGTTTGATTTATTACCAAATAGAACATCGAAAAATCAAAACAAGGCACTTGAAATTTTTTCTTCTCGCGTGCAGCTCTTCACATTTTTCACCGTTCTCTTCCCCAACCTTTTCATCAAAGGGGCAACGCTTTTTTTCCGGAACACACGTTGCAGCACCAAGTGCTCGCTCACTCAAAATGGAATTGGACTGTTGATGAAAATGCCAAGCGAAGTTACGCTTAACTCTGGATAATCACGGGGCGATATTTCTGTTGAAGAGCATAAATCGATTCCACGACGGAGACAATGGCTTTACCTCGCCACGAGGGTTCACAAACTGCGCGTAACAAAACTTCTAATACCAGGAAATTGCGCCATCGAGATTACTCCGAACTTTCGTTCGGGTCTAAATTCGAGCGCACAATTAAACTCTTCGATTCCGCCCTCCCCGAGCTGGCTAATTAAGCGTTTGACGCAAGTGCAGTCGCGGCACGCTCCAAAGGCCCACGCTCTACGCTCCGCGCGCAGGCACGCCGGTCGCGTGCAACGGGGCCAGGGGAGGGGCGAAGCGGGGAGGCAAGGGGAGGGGAAAACGGAAGGGCGGGTAGGATGAGTATAGAGGGGCAGGGGTGTGGAAAGCATGAGGAGGGTGGAGGAGCTGTGGTGTGGATAGAATGTAGAGTGTGGAGGAGCAGGGGTGCAGATAAGATGTGGAGTGTGAAGGGGAAGTGTATGGATAGGATGAGCAGTGTGGAGGGGCAGAGGTGTGGATAGGACTTGGAGAGGCGGGGGAGTGGATAGGACGTCGAGTGTGGTGGGGCAGGGGTGCGAATAGAATGTGGAGTGTGGAGAGGCGAGGATGTGGATAGCATGTGTAGGGTGGAGAAGCAGGGAGTTGTTAGGATAAGGAGTGTGGAGAGGCAGGGGTGAGAATACGATGTGGAGGGTGGAGAGGCCGGTGGTGCATAGGATACGAAGTGTGGAGCGACAGAGGTGCGGATAGGATGTGGAGTGTGGAGGGTCATGGGCAGGGGTGGGTGGGGCGGAAGGTGTGGAGAGGTGGACTGCTGGTTGATTGATTGATTGATTTATTAATTGTTAGTGATTCCGAGCACGTGAACTGCTAAGACAAGCCCGTAAGTGTAGAGCATTTTCCACGGAAGGTGGCAGGGATCTTTCCTCGTTAGATGGTGAGATCCAGCGCCGACCTGCTGTCGCTAGAAGGGATTTACCCAACCTGACATCTTCCACCAGTGGGCCACCGCCCCAGTCGGTACAAGTGCTATTCTCCCGACCAGTCTCCCGGTATCTGCGGTAGTGCAGTGCATGTTAGTGTGTATGTAAGTAAGGGATGAATATAGAACAAGGGAAAGGAAAGATTGCGCCCGTGTCCCTTTGTCCCTTTGTACTGCTCAGCATTTGCCTAGAGTTGATCGGAGAAACAACGGAAAACTAACTGTCAGAGCAACCGACCGCTAGAATTCTCCTCCAGACAGCGACAGAACTCGACCACCTAGCTATCTGGATAGTGTCGAAAATCCTGCCGCCGTGGATACGCAAACCTAGGACCTCCCGGTTAGAGGCACTGCAGTGACATCAGTTGATGCGCCGATGTGGGGGGTGGGATGTAAATGACGAATGGGATGTGGAGTGAGGAGGGGCGGCAGGGGCAGGAGGGGCGGGTGGCCATTTGACACATGTCGCAGACGTGTGCCCGAGGAGGGAACGATACAATGTAGTGTGAGTCTGAGCGGGGTGCAACGTGGGTCGAGCCAGCGTGTGAGCGCGCCAGGTGGGGTACAGCTAAGAGGCAGGGTGCTGCAGGAGCTTTGGACGTGTGCGGGGAGAGTTAGGGCAGTCTATGTGAGAAGGGACGGCGCAAGGTCTGATATTGGTGCGGGACGGGAGTGTTGGTGCTACGTGCGTGTGAGGTCAAAGCAAGCGAGACAAATGCGGGGTGAAATTGTGGCCTGTGTTGTGCGAGTGCGGGGCGTGGATGTGGAAAGGGGCGGCGGGGAGGGGAGTGGGGGCTCGAGGCCGGGGCGCGCCCTAGCAATGCGTCTTGCGCGAGCGGGCGGGTGGAAGAAAGGGCGATAGCGCAGAATTATAGCGGAACGTTGGTAATTCGAACTAATTGGTCGCAGGTCTTGGCTGAGTTATCAATTCCCTTGTTACGACGGTGACCACAGAAATGGGCTTTATATTATTCCGGGTTATCGTATCTGAGATACCGAAAGTACCGATTTCCTACGATGATAAATGAAGGCAGGTGAGTTAGAATCATCTGTTTTCACAGCAATATCTCCCAAATTTGTAACTTCCTTCCCGACCCTTTCAAAAGTTTCTGATATCAACCAAATGATTAATATTTACTTTACATTTTAGTGAAATGATAAGATCGGATGTACTTTTGAACACCCAATGGTATCAATTACTAAGATTTTAAATTAACCACATTTAAATGAAAATTGCAAATTTTACAAATTTGAAACAATCCTTAAAAATTATGCAAAATTTTGAGTAATATTAGTTTTTAAACCTCTAATATAGGATGTTTTACAAAGGTCATAGCGTATTTGTCGTGCACAATATGAATATATAATACTAGCGTACCCGTGCGATAACTCTCGCATGTTAAATCCCACACTTTCCCTATCCATTTGTCTATCCGTTCCATAAAGGAGAGGAACTACTAATGTACTTACAGAATATCAAACAAAATAATGCAATTGATGTTTGAAACAAATTTTCAATTAAAGTTTATTCAACATTATAGAGATGTTCTTGGAACAATTCATACTTCTTTAAAAACAACATTTGAAGAAATTTTTCAATCTTCCTTGAGAGTTAGCTTTTCGCTTTCCTTGATAGTCAAATAATAGAAAAGGTTTTACTCTTGAGAAAGCCAAGTAAAGTAGTGCAAAAATACCGGATCGGGTAAGAACAGACCTACTCATTGCAATATTATTTAACTTTCCTTGATTTGTTATGAAGAACCAAGTGGGTTTTGGAGAGTCAGGATGCCAGCTTGCTGGGGTGAGAAAATTGAAAAATTATTTGTTTACTAAAAAGTATTGAATTATTTTCTGCGTTCTTACGTACTTCAAGAAAAACAATTTTTAGCCAAAAAATAATCAAACTAATATTTGCACCTTTGAGTACTAAATACCATTTGTTAGCATTAGAAACAATTTAGTAGGCATTAGTAAGCCCACTTCGGTACACGGGAATGTTGCTCAAACTATGTTTGCATATTGAATATCTTAACGAACCGACACCTTGAGTTTAATATCAAACGGTGTTTTATTTACAATATGAGTTTGCAGTTGGGAGTTGGTGTACATACCTCCAGATACCGCCAACATTTAAATCGTGTGTTTGGACTGCGATCCTTGGCAGTTGTCGGGTGACTTGCACTATTCTTTCTATAATTTTAAATTTAGTTGTTTTTTAATTGATTCACGTAGTATTGTAGGCTAGTGCGTTTTGATTTTTGTTTTCCATTTATTCCAAGCTATTTTACTTTAGCTACTTTAAAGAGTTTGTTCTTTGTGTTGTGCCATAGCACAAGTTTCCCCCCACTACCTCTGCGTACCCGTGCGAGAACTCTCGCATGTTAGACCCCACACTCATCCCTATCCTTCTATTTTCATTCTAAGAGGGAAAGTAGTTAACAAAACGTGTTTATTTGTTTAAAATCTATCAGGGTAACTTGCAATGTACTAACACAATTACAAATAAAAATAAAAAACAATGCAATTAATGTGTAAAAGAAATTTTCAATAAATATTTATTCAATTTCATGGAGAATTTGCTTGGAACAATTCCCAACACTTACTTAAAGACATTTGAAGTAATTATTCAATATTCTTTGTCAGTTAGTTTTTAGCTTTTCGTGATAGTCACAAAAATATTAGTTTTTTTATTTTTGAGAAAGCTACGTGTCTGAACCCGTTGACTTGAAAATTTCATCGAATGATAACGAAAATATTGGTACAGGTAAAACACAAACACAGTCTTCACTCTTCACTGAACACCCACATCCTTCCACAATTAAGTACACAGCACTTATAGACCATGAAAAAACGTTAATTGAATAGTTTCACTACTCGCATAAGAAACAATCTTCATAGGTATAGGTATCATGCAACTAAATAGTACTTCTAGGTGTTGCTGGAGAGCAAATCTTGAATTAATGATTATGCAAATAAACCTCGTCAGACTGCACAAACTACGGTGTGGACAGAAAGCGTAAATAAAGATTGTCGAATCTAAGCCTTCTAAGCGTGTCGCCACAAAAATTGCTACCAGCAGGAAGGACTGAAATATTGAGGTGGCCTTGATAGTATTAAAGCGTGGAACTGAAAATTAATTGAATGGATCGGAGAATATCTCATATTGTAGAATATGGTGTGAGAAACGTTTCTTTAAGGCCTTTGGCCTCAAAATTTTACTTTTAAGGCTGTAAAAACGCTTTTTTTATGAGTTATTTGCCAATATAGGTTGACATGTGATGCGAGTTGCATTTTACATGAATATTTCGATGCGGTTTTTTATAGAAATCATCCATATTTTTAAAGTCAAAATGAAATTCGTCAAGTCTCCGTGAAATTCTCTTTCTTTAGAGCCCTCATTTATAAAGACTGGTTGCGTGTGAGAGTCGGAACCCAAAGGTATACTACTGAAATAATACAGGAGACGATATATTAATACTGTAACGCGGCCTAGTTTTCGTGCATATTCTCAAACAGTTTCTGTACAGAAAATTCAGGATCTCAACCTAGAAGTATAAAAGTCAAATGTCGTGCATACGTGGCCTATATGTTTTTGGTATGAATTCTGTACGAATTTACCACAAGATTCTGGGTAAATCTACCGGGAAATAACTGATTTGCACCGTTCGAGTACTTTCAGTGCAGTGTTTCTGTGTGCGCGTTCTTGCTGTGATCTTTAAATAACCATGAGTACCAGAGAAAAGAAAAATAGGAAGGTGGGAATGGGGAAAGAGGTAGTTTATCATAACATCACTTGACACAATCGCACTTTGACACACATAACCACAACATCGAAATTGCCGATTACCGTCCGTTTTGTGCCGATTACCGAAATTGTCGCGTGGGTTAACAAATCTGTAAGTGAACGAATTTGGCTCTAGGAGCGCTTGAGTCAAACGAAGCTTTCTGCTTACAAAATTATGAACTTGCTCAAAAGTTTTCAGGTAAAAATCGTGCAGTCCGGTCTGCACGTTTTCTGTACGATCAATCTGAACGAAAACTGTACTGTTATATTCACCGGCTTTAAAAATCTTGGTAAATACGAAACTTGTGGAATGTTGTGGATATGCAGTATTGTCTGTTATAACTTTTCTACAGTACTTCTGTGCGATGTTATCGCACGGGTTCAACTAGCTCGTATGAAACAACTTCATCTCAACTTTTTATTCTCCGAAAATTAATTGATTTGAATGAAAATCCAAAGTTTCTTGAATTTATAATAGCTAACAATCATATTTTCCTCTATTCGAGGAAAAATAACAAGTGAACAATTTTTGAGAAAAGAAAAATATAAGCTAATTCCTTCATTTTAATATTTGATAAATTTATTCGACTTAAGAGACTTTACTCCTGTCGTGATACATGTAGTTATTCACTCATCCTCAAGAACTCACTGCCTAACCGATTCAAGGTGTAAATAATATGGCTAATAGATATCTAAAACTACAATTGTGTGAATATCGTGTGTATGTATGTATTATCCGAATTACAAAATGCCATAAGTGTATCCAGAACGAAGATAAATTTTCCAATGAGTTTCACAAAGCCATCATTGTTAAACGAATCATTCGTTTGGAAAATATCAAATATCAATTCATTACATTCGTTAACATCTCATTCACGTCATTGTAAACAATTGGTCTGCAAAATAGTAACAGTTCCCAGTGTACGCACAAAATGTCCGGCCCAGTGTACAGAGCGTAGTGCTTCCGTTCTTCTTAGCAGGAGGTCGTTGGGCGTCCAACAGTCTCCATCGTCGCGCACCTCAATCTTCCTTTGCGCGAGGCGCCTTCACCATCCGCCTTTACGAGTTGACCTCCACTCGGTTCCCGCCGCATCCATTTCCTTCGCCGCCGCCTCCTCCCCAGGATCCACTTCGCCCCCATCGCTCCCTTCTCTACAAACCAACTCCTGCCCTCGCCACATCTGCAGACCCCCTCCTTCTACTCCAGCAACATCGGCCACTGCCCTGCAACATCCTACACATCAGTCACTGCCCTGAATCATCCCGCCTCCGCCCCCGCCTTCACCGCCACCTCCGGTGCCCGCCTCGGGCACCCGCATCAACACGCAGAACCTTCCCCCTGCTCCCACTACCCGTTTTTCACCACCCTGCCTCACATTTGCCTCATATCGCGCGCCCGTTCCCGCCTCCGCTCCTGCCTTCACCGTCTCCTCCCTCTCCCACCTTCACCGTCTCCTCCCGCTCCCACCTTCACCGTCTCCTTCCTTCCCCGCCTTCACCGTCACCTCCCGCTTCCACTTTCACCATGTCCTCCCGCTCCCGCCTTCACCGTCTCCTCCCTCTCCCGCCTTCACCGTCTCCTCCCTTTCCCGCCTTCACCGTCTCCTCCCGCTTCCCCTTTCACCATGTCCTCCCGCTCCCGCCTTCACCGTCTCCTCCCTTTCCCGCCTCATTTGGGTGGTGATAGATGGCAGCTGGCAAGAGAATGGCAAGTCCGAACAGCCCCGCTAGCCGCGACCAAAGGAAATAGAAAACTAATCCGGTAAAGTCTGTGCCATTCTGTAGCACATTTAGTTTTCATAAATTCTACGAAAAGTTTAGGCGCTAGTATTGTTCACAGATAGGCAGAAAAATTGACGTTTTGAAGAATATTTTCTTTAATTAGCGGATCCAAAGTAGTGTTTTTTGTTGAAATCGCCAAATCGATTTTCGCAGTATTACAAACATTTTTTCCAAACTACGTATATTACTCAGCACGTGTACAAGAAAGTAACTAGTGATGCTACAGAATGACACAGTCTTTCGACTCGTTTCAGTTCTCTTTAGACTGAAATAACTTTTCTGTGTGGTTCACCACTTTCCAGCAGCCATCTAAAAGCGCCTAAAATATTTTTTTCAAGTTTTCTCTATTATTCAGACTCCCAATTGGCAGAATTCATGTATGGATTTTAGTATATTATAGAAGAGTAAAACTTTGTCCCACGTGCAAATTTTTGTTTAATCTTTTTAGTTTCGAAAAAAAATGTTTGAGAATTCAATTGCTGTCTGAGAGTTCGAAATGTTTGAGAATTTTTTTTAAAATGCGCAGAGTTCAGCACATAATAACTTTGTAAAAATATAACAGATTGTTAGGACGGTAGAGTTCTTCACAGCCTGACGGGAAGACGGAGAGGACATACGAACAGACAGAGCCGGAAGGTTTGAAAATGGAACCTTTTTTGATATCAGAGGCTCCAAATGTGTATTTACGTTGAAACATGAAATTGATTTTACGCAGCATTACGTAACTTTCTCTATCTTATTTATACTACTCTGTTTATACCTATGTAATAACGATAAAGTATAAATCAAGACGGAGTAGTGATGAGATGTTGTGATAAGCAAGAAAGACATCCAATTTATGAACATAAACGTCATTAGGATAATCATTAAATATTATATCGATACGTTTAATTTATGCATACAGACAATTCTATTACTTCTATTACTACAGGTCTAACAACTACGTCATTAGCTGCATGTGTGGTAAGAGTATATATAGGCCGGCTTGGACCATATTCTACAGCCATCTTGCTTTAGCTTATGCTATGATGGTGTTAGAGCTTCTGTGCCGGGGTTATCGACAACTTATATTTAAATTATTACTGTATTTAAAACCCAGAATATGGTATTTAAAACCCAGAATATGGGTTTTAAATGGTGTTGCCCTAAATGTCGGGGAAATTATGACAGGGAGACGGAAAATCGAGCATCGATGTTTTCGTTTCCGGCTGTGAAAGAAATAGAAATGCGCCAAAAGCAGACAAATATTTCTATCAAATCACCATTCCTAGGTAAGAAAACGTTTCCTAATTGATTTTAGAGAAATAATTGTGAAATAATTATAAAATAAATGACTAGGGGTTGAAAATGAAATCTCAATTATGGCTTGAAAACCGCCGAAAACTTCCTTAGCAATCGAATAATTTTCGTCCAATTTCTCTTGAATTATTGAGCAATTGCTGATACGGTTTTCTTGTTTTTCGTCTAGAAAGTAATTATAGGTTTCTTTCTGCAATGTAACGTTCAATTCCAACGGTTGTTTTTACGTTAAATAATGCATTTTAAGATAGAATCTCAGCGTGATCCGATGTTAGGAGGTTATGTTTATTTTACTGTCGTGATTTCAACATTTCGCTGAAAATGCAATGGATACAAGGAGAATACGAATGATTAAGGTTTATAATGTGCTGTTTTTAAATACTGTTAGTATTAATAATTGCATTATAAATTCATAACAAAAATGTTTTAACAATCTTCATTATTTGTAACGTTCATTAAATTTTTGTATGTTTGTGAAACCCATTTTCGTCCAGATGAACTCCAAAAGAACTCTTGAGTACTATGATGAAAATGCAAAGAAACTCCAAGCATCACCAGGAAAATCGGAAATTAAAAGATGCAGTGCCATCAATTTGCGAATTGTTTCTAAATATTTATCTTCAGCAGTAACATCAAGGAAGAGTGTAGAAGATATACGAGAAAGGTTGAAGTATCAAACTTTGTAGCGTGTAATTAATGTCAGCCTTTCATTGAAAGCGAATGCAAGAACAATTTTTTTCTTGAAAATTTTCAAAATGTGATCATCCAACAAGTTAGTGTGTTTAATTGTGTCAATTCATTGTGTTGGAGAAGAGTGAAGTGCCAATTTTTGATTAATGATACAAGAAAAATAAATTTTCTACTGTAAATTATTGATTTGTATTAGCTTGTTTTAAATATGCAAGAAACTTTACTTTTTGGGTCACTTATGTTTGTGTTGTAGTTTACACTTTAATATTTCTTTCTCATTCTTATTTCACTCTTATTCTTTCTTATTTCTTTCTCATTCCACACATTTGAATAATTATATTACATTAGGAAAGATATATGAATGAGTTTAACTTTCGTAATGCTAGAATTATTTGTTAAGTATAATATTCATGCATTAATAATTTTAATAAGTAGTGTATTAGATACATTTATATTATTGATAAATTAAATATAGAACTTCAATTAAAATCATACAACTTAATTTAATTTTCTTTTGAAAAGTGATCGAGACTTCAGATAAAACTTAATTTCGATGACACACAAATTACAATCTTTAGGATTATTTTGGAATGATACTTCACACTACGAGTATTTTCTTAAGCTAATTTTAACTCGCATTTAAGAGCACACTTGGAATAATGTATTTTCATTGAATGTTCACATTACAAAATACGCAATTTAGCGAATAAAGAAAACACAAAAGGAAGGACAGAAAGAAAGAAGATAGAAAGAAAGAAGACTGAAAGACATAGACAGGGAGAGAATCATAAGGAAAGAATATAGATATACAGTAACACAGACAGAAAGACGAACCGAAAGAAAGACGAGCAGAAAGAAAGAGAGAAAGACTGACTGGCAATTGCAAGTGTTAATTTATTTTTGTGAAATATTCGAATTCAAACTTTATCAATCTTAAAATGCATCTCTTTTAACATTGTTTCGTTAAGAGAAACAACTTTAGAAATGTCTGTTTTCTTCACATAAACATTCTTTATGTTTCAAAATATCATATGATCACCCCAACACGATAAAAGTTTTATCCCAGTTTCTTTTAATCCAGAAAATGTTGATGTCATTGTTTTCCTTCTCAACATAAATGTAGGTTCACTACGATCACGTTTTGCTGAAGTTTTTTTTTGTTTACAAATAGTGGAAGAAGAAGAAGGACTGAGAAGTTCTATTTGGTTAGTAATACTATGAAATCAAATCTGTAGTTAGTTGTGATATATTAATAGGTTCATAGTCTTTACGAAAATTGTTACTGGAGACAAACTACATATGACATAACAAGTAATTTCATTATGTTGACATATAACTATTTATGCCAATTCTACCACATAAAATATTATGTTTTGTGTTATAACTTCAAAAATTGGTGCAGATCCAATTATAAATGTATTAACACAGTTATGAATATTTGTATGTCAAGAGGTGTTTAAAGAGGAATATGACGTGTCTGCAATATCAGATAATTCTTCTGTGTCTAAATTGTATTGCTCTATGATCATGTAAAATTGTTTTTAGAGTTTTCAATTGATTCTTTCACTTCTCACACTATTTTGTATTTTTTAAGTAGGTGCGCAAAAAAGTATGCGACATTATGGTGGTTAATGTCTAAATTGGATGTCCAAATAGTAAGTTAAGTACCGTGCACCTCAGCCTGCTGGTTAAACGATCAAGTATTATATTTTGGCCACGGGTGTGCTGTCGATTTTCTCCTTTACCTTATTTTAGCTGGCCACGCACGAGTTACCTGTACTGTACTGTAATTCTCCGTGCTCCCGTACTAAATATCTAGTGCGGCCTAATTCACAGCCTGGACTATACCTCACCGTAGTCTCTCGACGGCAACAAAACTTTATAATATATACACAAATGAAAATGATTAAGTTTGGAGACGTTTTAGAACGTCCAACAGATTTTTGGCTTTGAAAGCATTTCAGAGACCTTGGACGTAACCTTCTCTTTTGTACATCTCGTACAACTACAGTGTTCTGAAATAAGATTCACACTGATTTTACATATACCAATAACATTGTATTTGTATAATATACATAATATGTATTACAAATAACGGAGATTATGACCAACTTGACAATGAATATTAATTACCTGATACTCTTCATGAAGTAGCAAAGATAATACATGTATTGCGTGTTTGGAATATTTCACTGCCTTTCTTCAATCAACAGAAAAAATATACATAGAATTTGCGCTGTGATACATCTCGTATTTTGCAGCAGGAAAGAAGTCTAGTAGATGACACCAGTCATCGTATTTCAGAACCAGAATTAGACACTTCGTTAAAGCTCGATATGTATATCGATGGAGACTGTCCGGAAACACACCTTGAACAATTCCAAAAACGTCACCCCCATGCAAATCGCGCGTTTTTTCTTGAGAAAGATCAGAATTCTCCACAATTTCTTCCACGGTTCCCGAGGTGATGAAGTATGTGCAGTGATCAGATATTCCTGAAATCACTATAATGTTTCCTGGGAAGTACAAAAATCGTACGGCTTTGTCAATCATCTGGCGAAGGAAGTCGCGGTGAAGATGACGGTAAAATCCATGCTTCCTTATTAGCGGCCCGTACACAGTGTATTTGATCAACTGTCGCATGAGATTAGGAGCTCGGGCGACCATTTGCGGCTCAGGATTTCCCTCACAAATGAACCATAAGAATCGTCTGTGAGACCAGGCCTCCTGTACCAAATCCTTGGGAACGTTGTGGCGTTTTAAATAGCAATGCAGCGCATGAGACCGACGGTCGTATCTCTCCTTGGAGTAGTATAACGAGCGAGTAATAGAGAAAAACTGTATCCCGCTATATATCCACAAGGCCTGGGTGACCACAGACACGATAAGCATGTGTATAAGTTGCAAGGTGGTCTCCGTGTCCGTACATTCCCAGTCTGCCAACGCAAATACGTGCATAGATGAAACAAAACCGGCCAAATAGTGATGGAAACCGGGCTCTTCTTGAGGATGAAAGAGAACATACAGAGAGGAAAGTGGCATGATTACGGAAAAGATTACAAGAATGGTACGTATGATAAGTTTCGAGGTAAATTTCAAATTCAGTCTATTCGGTTTTATTTGTACATATTTAAAAATGTCCCTAATTCTCAGGCAGCGATTGAGTCGTATCCAAGCGGTAATGTATTCCACTCCAGTCGCTAAGTAAACAACATCAAGAGGTACTACGGAGATTACATCAAGTACAAGTTCCC
>JAHLJT010004567.1:33889855-34091570 GCA_031308135.1 Acheta domesticus | reverse complement strand
ACATCCTACACATCCAGTCACTCCCTGAATCATCCCGCCTCCGCCCCCCCCGCCTTCACCGCCACCTCCGGTGCCCCGCCTCGGGCACGCCGCATCAACACGCAGAACCTTCCCCCTGCTCCCACTACCCCGTTTTTCACCACCCTGCCTCACATTTGCCTCATATCGCGCGCCCGTTCCCGCCTCCGCTCCTGCCTTCACCGTCTCCTCCCTCTCCCACCTTCACCGTCTCCTCCCGCTCCCACCTTCACCGTCTCCTTCCTTCCCCGCCTTCACCGTCACCTCCCGCTTCCACTTTCACCATGTCCTCCCGCTCCCGCCTTCAACCGTCTCCTCCTCTCCCGCCTTCACGTCTCCTCCCCTTTCCCGCCTTCACCGTCCTCCTCCCGCTTCCCCTTTCACCATGTCCTCCCGCTCCCCGCCTTCACCGTCTTCCTCCCTTTCCCGCCTTCATTTGGGTGGTGATAGATGGCAGCTGGCAAGAGAAATGGCAAGTCCGAACAGCCCCGCTAGCCGCGACCAAAGGAAATAGAAAACTAATCCGGTAAAGTCTGTGCCATTCTGTAGCACATTTAGTTTTTCATAAATTCTACGAAAAGTTTAGGCGCTAGTATTGTTCACAGATAGGCAGAAAATTGACGTTTTGAAGAATATTTTCTTTAATTAGCGGATCCAAAGTAGTGTTTTTTTGTTGAAATCGCCAAATCGATTTTCGCAGTATTACAAACATTTTTTCCAAACTACGTATATTACTCAGCACGTGTACAAGAAGTAACTAGTGATGCTACAGAATGACACAGTCTTTCGACTCGTTTCAGTTCTCTTTAGACTGAAATAACTTTTCTGTGTGGTTTCACCACCTTTCCAGCAGCCATCTAAAAGCGCCTAAAATATTTTTTTCAAGTTTTCTCCTATTATTCAGACTCCCAATGGCAGAATTCATGTATGGATTTTAGTATATTATAGAAGAGTAAAACTTTGTCCCACGTGCAAATTTTTGTTTAATCTTTTTATTTTCGAAAAAAATGTTTGAGAATTCAATGCTGTCTGAGAGTTCGAAATGTTTGAGAATTTTTTTTAAAATGCGCAGAGTTCAGCACATAATTAACTTTGGTAAAAAATATAACAGATTGTTAGGACGGTAGAGTTCTTCACAGCCTGACGGGAAGACGGAGAGGACATACGAACAGACAGAGCCGGAAGGTTTGAAAATGGAACCTTTTTTGATATCAGAGGCTCCAAAATGTGTATTTACGTTGAAAACATGAAATTGATTTTACGCAGCATTACGTAACTTTCTCTATCTTATTTATACTACTCTGTTTATACCTATGTATACGATAAAGTATAAATCAAGACGGAGTAGTGATGAGATGTTGTGATAAGCAAGAAAGACATCCAATTTTATGAACATAAACGTCATTAGGATAATCATTAAATATTATATCGATACGTTTAATTTATGCATACAGACAATTCTATTACTTCTATTACTACAGGTCTAACAACTACGTCATTAGCTGCATGTGTGGTAAGAGTATATATAGGCCGGCTTGGACCATATTCTACAGCCATCTTGCTTTAGCTTATGCTATGATGGTGTTAGAGCTTCTGTGCCGGGGTTATCGACAACTTTATATTTAAATTATTACTGTATTTAAAACCCAGAATATGGTATTTAAAACCCAGAATAATGGGTTTTAAATGGTGTTGCCCTAAATGTCGGGGAAATTATGACAGGAGACGGAAAATCGAGCATCGATGTTTTCGTTTCCGGCTGTGAAAGAAATAGAAATGCGCCAAAAGCAGACAAATATTTCTATCAAATCACCATTCCTAGGTAAGAAAACGTTTCTAATTGATTTTAGAGAAATAATTGTGAAATAATTTAAAATAAATGACTAGGGGTTGAAAATGAAATCTCAATTATGGCTTGAAAACCGCCGAAAACTTCCTTAGCAATCGAATAATTTTCGTCCAATTTCTCTTGAATTATTGAGCAATTGCTGATACGGTTTCTTGTTTTTCGTCTAGAAAGTAATTATAGGTTTCTTTCTGCAATGTAACGTTCAATTCCAACGGTTGTTTTTACGTTAAATAAATGCATTTTAAGATAGAATCTCAGCGTGATCCGATGTTAGGAGGTTATGTTTATTTTACTGTCGTGATTTCAACATTTCGCTGAAAATTGCAATGGATACAAGGAGAATACGAATGATTAAGGTTTATAATGTGCTGTTTTAAATACTGTTAGTATTAATAATTGCATTATAAATTCATAACAAAAATGTTTTAACAATCTTCATTATTTGTAACGTTCATTAAATTTTTGTATGTTTGTGAAACCCATTTTCGTCCAGATGAACTCCAAAGAACTCTTGAGTACTATGATGAAAATGCAAAGAAACTCCAAGCATCACCAGGAAAATCGAAATTAAAAGATGCAGTGCCATCAATTTGCGAATTGTTCTAAATATTTATCTTCAGCAGTAACATCAAGGAAGAGTGTAGAAGATATACGAGAAAGGTTGAAGTATCAAACTTTGTAGCGTGTAATTAATGTCAGCCTTTCAGTGAAAGCGAATGCAAGAACAATTTTTTTTCTTGAAAATTTTCAAAATGTGATCATCCAACAAGTTAGTGTGTTTAATTGTGTCAATTCATTGTGTTGGAGAAGAGTGAAGTGCCAATTTTTGATTAATGATACAAGAAAAATAAATTTTCTACTGTAAATTATTGATTTGTATTAGCTTGTTTTAAATATGCAAGAAACTTTACTTTTTGGGTCACTTATGTTTGTGTTGTAGTTTACACTTTAATATTTCTTTCTCATTCTTATTTCACTCTTATTCTTTCTTATTTCTTTCTCATTCCACACATTTGAATAATTATATTACATTAGGAAAGATATATGAATGAGTTTAACTTTCGTAATGCTAGAATTATTTGTTAAGTAATAATATTCATGCATTAATAATTTTAATAAGTAGTGTATTAGATACATTTATATTATTGATAAATTAAATATAGAACTTCAATTAAAATCATACAACTTAATTTAATTTTCTTTTGAAAAGTGATCGAGACTTCAGATAAAACTTAATTTCGATGACACACAAATTACAATCTTTAGGATTATTTTGGAATGATACTTCACACTACGAGTATTTTCTTTAAGCTAATTTTAACTCGCATTTAAGAGCACACTTGGAATAATGTATTTTCATTGAATGTTCACATTACAAAATACGCAATTTAGCGAATAAAGAAAACACAAAAGGAAGGACAGAAAGAAAGAAGATAGAAAGAAAGAAGACTGAAAGACATAGACAGGGAGAGAATCATAAGGAAAGAATATAGATATACAGTAACACAGACAGAAAGACGAACCGAAAGAAAGACGAGCAGAAGAAAGAGAGAAAGACTGACTGGCAATTGCAAGTGTTAATTTATTTTTGTGAAATATTCGAATTCAAACTTTATCAATCTTAAAATGCATCTCTTTTAACATTGTTTCGTTAAGAGAAACAACTTTAGAAATGTCTGTTTTCTTCACATAAACATTCTTCATGTTTCAAAATATCATATCATCACCCCAACATGATAAAAGTTTTATCCCAGTTTCTTTTAATCCAGAAAATGTTGATGTCATTGTTTTCCTTCTGAACATAATGTAGATTCACTACGATCACGTTTTGCTGAAGTCTTTATTTTGCCAAATAATGGAAGGAATACTATGAAATCAAATCTGCAGATAGTTGTGATATATTAATAATTTCACAGTCATTACGAAAATTGTTACTGGAGACAAACTACATCTGATATAACAAGTCATTTCATTATGTTGACATAAAACTATTTATGCCAATTGCACCAAATAAAGTAATTATGTTTTGTGTTATAAATTGAAAAATTGGTGGAGATACAATTATAAATGTATTAACACAGTTTATGAGTATTTGTATGTCAAGAAGTGTCTAAAGAGTAATATGACGTGTCTGCAATACCAGATTATTCTTCTATATCTTTATTGTATGATCATGTAAAATTGTTTTCAGAATATATTTTATAAATACTCTAAAGAAAAATTGTTTTTATAGTTTTCAATTGATTCTTCCACTGCTCACACTATTTTGTATTTTTTAAGTAGGTGCGCAAAAAAATAAGCGATATTATGGAGGTAAATGTCTAAATTGGATCTCCAAAGAGTAAGTTAAGTACCGTGTACCTGAGCCAGCTGGTTAAACGATCAAGTATTATTCATTTTGGCCACGTCAATGCTGTCAATTTTCTCGTGTACCTTATTGTAGATGGCGACGCACGAGTTACCTGTCCTGAACTGTAATCCTCCATGCTCCCGTACTGAATATCTAGTGCGGCCTAATTCGCGGCCTGGACTATACCTCACCATAATCTCTCGACAGCAACAAAACTTTATAAGTAATATATATACAAATAAAAAAGATTAAGTTTAGAGACGTTTTAGAACGTCCAACAGATTTTGGGTTTGAAGGCATTCCAGAGATCTTGGACGTAACTTTCCTTTTCATACATCTCGTACAACTACAGTGTTCTGAAATAAGATTCACACTGATTTTACATATACCAATAACGTTTTATTTGTATAATATACATAATTTGTATTACAAATAACGGAGATTATGACTTGACAATGAATATTAATTACCTGATACTCTTCATGAAGTAGCAAAGATAATACATGCATTGCGTGTTTGGAATATTTCACTGCCTTTCATCAATCAACAGAAAAAATATACATAGAATTTGCGCTGTGATACATCTCGTATTTTGCAGCAGGAAAGAAGTCTAGTAGATGGCACCAGTCATCGTATTTCAGAACCAGAATTAGACACTTCGTTAAAGCTCGATAGGTATATCGATGGAGACTGTCCGGAAACACGCCCTGAACAATTCCAAAAACGTCACCCCCATGCAAATTCCGCGTTTTTTCTTGAGAAAGATCAGAATTCTCCACAATTTCTTCCACGGTTCCCGAGGTGATGAAGTATGTGCAGTGATCAGATATTCCTGAAATCACTATAATGTTTCCTGGGAAGTACAAAAATCGTACGGCTTTGTCAATCATCTGGCGAAGGAAGTCGCGGTGGAGATGCCGGTAAAATCCATGCTTCCTTATTAGCGGCCCGTACACAGTGTATTTGATCAACTGTCGCATGAGATTAGGAGCTCGGGCGACCATTTGCGGCTCAGGATTTCCCTCACAAATGAACCATAAGAATCGTCTGTGAGACCAGGCCTCCTGTACCAAATCCTTGGGAACGTTGTGGCGTTTTAAATAGCAATGCAGCGCATGAGACCGACGGTCGTATCTCTCCTTGGAGTAGTATAACGAGCGAGTAATGGAGAAAAACTGTATCCCGCTATATATCCACAAGGCCTGGGTGACCACAGACACGATAAGCATGTGTATAAGTTGCAAGGTGGTCTCCGTGGCCGTACATTCCCAGTCTGCCAACGCAAATACGTGCATCGATGAAACAAACCCGGTCAAAAAGTGATGGAAACCGGGCTCTTCTTGAGGATGAAAGAGAACATACAGAGAAGAAAGTGGTAAGATTACGGAAAAGATTACAAGAACGGTTCTTATGATAAGTTTCGAGGTAAATTTCGAATTCAGTCTATTCGGTTTTATTTGTATATGTTTAAAAATGTCCCTAATTCTCAAGCAGCGATTGAGTCGCATCCAAGCGGTAATGTATTCCACTCCAGTCGCTAAGTAAACAACATCAAGAGGTACTACGGAGATGACATCAAGTACAAGTTCCCAAGAATGGCAGTAACGGTCCATTATGGCGTAAGAATCCATGACGAGTTCTCCGAATGCATTGTGATATGCGCAATTGGATTTATAGAAAATAACCCAATACTCTAAAACATCAGACAAATATACGAAGACACTTGATGCTGTAGAAACATACTGACAACCTATTTGAGACCAAACTACAATGTAAATAATAAATTCAAAAATTAAAATAAATATCCATAGCACTCTCCAGCCAGTTCTTGAAGGATTGTAAGGTACAAAAAAATACTTCTTCAAAAATGAAGTTACTATTCCATCTTGAATCATGCGTTCGCGCTCCTTTTGTTTAATCAGTTCCAGAGTTGCTGTTTTCTCTTCAGATGAGGAATTTCCAGGAGGAATGTAATCGACGTGATATTGGGTGTATAATGCCATAACATCTTCGAACAGAGGGAAATTTTTCAATCTTTGATAAAAATCAATAGTTGGGAATGCAAGGACTTCTACATGATCTACGGCAATGATAGTAACACTTTGACGATTCCATTTAACTGGTTCAATATTACCAAACATCATGCCAACGTCATATGCAGCAAAGACTTCACGGCCGGGACCTTCCACTAGCACAGAGCCTTTTACTAATATAAGCGTTTCGTTGAGAATATCGTTAACTCGACATAACCGTGATTTTTTTGTAGCATGGATGTAACGGGCTAGTGGAAGAATAACACGGATAGCCTCATCTCCTAAATCAGATAGTATTTGGCATTTTTTTAATTTTTCCCCGTAAATATCAAAGAGAATCTCTATACACAAGGATGGATGTAGTATTTTAAACATAGAAACTATTCCATGTTTTTTGTTCGTATCCAATTAGCAGAGAAGTAATCCAAAATTGCATTCCTGACTTTTGGCTTAATTTTTCCTTGTTTCATGAAGTCAATCATCAGTTCGGTTTGTTGATGGTTATTTACAAGGGATGAATAAAACTCTGTAGAATCATAACGGCTTGTGAATATACAATATACTATTAATCTGAAAATATAACTTGCATTTATAATAAATATCATTAGCGTAGAGTCTAGCTGTTTGGAAACAAACCCGTCACAACCATTATCACAGAGAATCGACACAAACCACGTTACGTGGTAAATATAGTTATACAAAGGTTTATCTTCAAAATCTGGGTTAACAAAATTAGTAAATGATTCACAAGTAATAGAATTTTCATTCATATCACAGCCAGTTACGAAAGTATAAGTGGCGAATGCGTTAATCAAAATTAGGCCAAAAATCATATAAAATATTAACGATAATGCAACGTTTGGTTTGAATTTTAATGCTTTTAGTATTGAAGGTATTTGTCGCATTCGATATACTTGGATGACTCTGTTTAAGAACAAGAATCCTTGAATATAGGACAATCTTCCCGTTTTAAGAAATTTTTCAAATAAAAAATCAAAAGGAAAACAGGCATAAAGATCAATGGCCAATGAACGAGTGAGGTAATGAAGACATGTTTTCATTGGACTAGTAACTAGATTTCCATTGTTATCGTGATATGCATGACGAAGTCGTAAGAAAATATCAATATAAGCAGTAATGTCTAATATTAAAATGGTGTAAAAATAATTGGTGTAATAGTATATTCCTACGAGTCTTCTCACCGGAAACAGAAAAGCGCTGACAATACTGAAGAAAATTCGCATAACTTCCATATAAATTATAAAATTTCCATGTGGTAAAATAGCGTCGCGGGAAAATAAACGAGCAAGGAAGTGCAGCGTCTTTCCTTTGGGATCCTGGTTTGAACTGAAAAGATAATGCGTCTTTTTATAGATTGATACAAGATCTGAGGTTGGAGTGTCCTCCATTGAATCGAATACATTTTCCAATTCTCCTAAATATTTTGCTGTTAGTGTATTTCGAAGAGCTTCTTCAATATCGCTTCCAAAATCAGAGTATTTTGAAATACACTCCTGAAAATTATAGAAGTCTATCGCTATTAGTCTACAGAAGGATAAACATTTTACAGTATTTAATACAGCAAAATGCCCTAGGGTTTCTATCAAAGGAAAGACATCCCCTTTGCGCAATAGAACCGTCGGAGAGCAATTTAAATATTTGCAAAGTCCATCCTCGATGATGAATAAATGGGTGGAAATGTGACCTGCAATTACAACAATTTCTCCTGGAGGTAAAATATGAATTTCTGAAATGTTCAGAAGTTCCTTGATGAGAGCCTCACTGCAATTTCTGAACAATTTGACACGTTTTAGTATTTCTATAATTGGTTCTTTAAATATCATTTTACCGATGTATTCTGGCAAATACTGAATGTACGTTTTCCGATAAGCGCTCAGGTGATAGTTTGTGACAGATCCTATTGCATCTATGCAACTGAGACATCGAAGTTGCAAGTCTTTTCTCACTTTCTGTCCAGACATCGTACTCATTATATGCTGACGGAAGTTTTCAAACCGTAAAAGGTGACATCTATTTAAAGTAAGCCTTGAAGTAATGTCTGCATATACGTATACAAAAATGAGAATAAATATAATAATAGCTATTATAAATAAAATAAATTCAAACACATTCTTAAAAACAATTTCTACGAAGGATACACCCGTCGCGGTTTTAGTCGCTATCGCAAATGCCTCCAGCAGAAGAGAGGGCATTAAATTCTGTTCGTATGATGCCCAACTTTGCGTCCCGCAGGATTCGTATGTACATGTCAGAGCGTAAAGTGTAATGCCCCATATCCACCAGGGGTACACGAGAATTATTGTAAATTTTATAGCCCTCCAACCATTGTAAAAATCGGTGTCTTCATAGGCTCTCATTGCAGAGTACTGAAAAATCTTAAATATCTTTAAGCAATGTATTATAGTTGCTACTGCAATAAAAGGATGAGCAATGGTCTTATAAACATCATATAAAGCTAGTACAGGAAATATAGTTATTATATCAACGTAGAAAATAAACTGTTTGCAGCGTACTCGGAGTATTTTTATGGGGTTCTTAATTACCCCTTCATTATTTTCTATTGAAGAAATCAAGGAAATACCTAAATCCACTGAGTAAGAAACAAGTTGAATTCCAGTAAAAATAATAAAATATATTGAAATTCTGTTTTCCTGACAAGCAAAATAAGGGAGAAGGAAAGCACAAATAAAAATAATGACTGTGGACACTCTGGTCCACATATTTAGGAACACACTACCTGGCTGTAATATTCTATGGAGAAACTGGATCGCTGCATGTTTGGACGGCAGAGAAAACACGAAGTCGTTAATATATTTGTCTGTGTACAGGAATTCGTGCAAGTCAGTTTCTTCATTTACCACCTTCTGTTTTTGGTTTTTATTTTGTAAACTATAGTATCGGCGCTCCAACCATATGATCGGCGACAGTTTCGAGATATCTATGACACTTATTCGTTGCTTCACTAAGTCAGCCATACGTTTAATTTCTTGCGCATCACCAATTCTGTCCCTAATAGCAACAGTGCACTGTTCTCGAACTTCAGTGTTTGCATCAGCCAAAGTCTGAAACGCCTCCCTCTCAATATAATCGAACTCACAATACGTAACACACTTAATGGTAAAGGGACACGGAAGTTTATAGAACAGATTAGCTCCTCCAAATGATGTTCCTTTGTCAAAGTACACGATGTCTTTGTCCCCCTTCATAAATACAACAGTTCCGTTAATAATGTACATCATTCTGTTATATGAATCTCCCTCGTTTACAACAACATGCCCCGCTTGTATATAACATGTTTGAGCGATAAGGGCAAGATTTCTACGAACCGTCATGTTCGTAAATCTGAAGAAACTTGTGCTTCGTACCATTTCCCAATGCATATTCATTGAAATTTCAGTCCGTAAAGTTTGTGGGAGATATTTGAAGCCATTAATCTCTGCAGGTACTCCTCGTCTTCCGCGAACTTGGCGGTAATGCGTAACTATTCTTGGAAACAGATCCATTTTGTTATGAACTTGAAGAACTGCAGTCAAAAATGGCAAGAACGAAGACAGTACAAATACTGTTCTTCTTCTTTCAAAAAATGCAGTCGCAGTCAATGGCATCATGCGATAAACTATAAACAACACGTGGAAAAGAATGAAAATAAAACCACAATTTCATCGATGATGTTATTTACCTGACGAAAAGGAAATCCAACACGAGTCAATTCCTTGATCATGAGGTATTGACTTTTTGTGTACCAATACCAAGAACTCTTATCTTCTGTGTAATTTTCGGAAAATCCGAAAGTCAATAGAAGATTTGCACAACCAGCATGAATAACTTTTTCGCACGTAACACCATAAAGAAGGCGCCCTCCAATGCAGCCCACCAGGACAATTACCATGACTAATTCTGCTACCTTTTGAAACACAGGCCTTAATGCAGTTCTTGATCTTCGTCTAAGGATTATCATTTCGATTCTGTAAACTCTTATTACGCGGATAATTTCCAATTTATGATCGAAAAACTCCAGAGGAATCATGGTGAAGAGGTCTATTGCCATTGCCACGGTTCTTCGTTGCTGGTATATTATATAGTCTTTCTCTGGGTGTATTATTAGCAGTAAATGGAGAATCCAATCCATAATAAACAATATATCAAAAAGGTACACAAATATTATTCTCTCGCCACGACTAAACCCCACATTATACATTATCAATATCAGATGTACCACCAGTGTAATTGAAAACACCATTTTCCAATGGTTATTGTGAGGTAGCAAAACAATAGCATCTCTATATACGGCTATATCATCTTTCTCTATTATAGAAGAAAAACGTCGAGAACGGGCAAATGGTGTTGTAGAATCTACAACTATTTTTTCTTGTGTTTTAAGAGTTCCCATTATAATCTTGTTCTAAGTAACACTTGAAACACATGTATAATCTTTATATCAATCTGCAACTTCACATCACTGCACTTCCAGTCAACAATGTAAACAGTGATGAGCTATTAAAAAGCGACAAAACACTAAATAAAGCGCACATGGAAAACAGATTTCTGTAAAACGAGTGTGTAAATGTCAAGCTTACAAAGAGAACAATTATTTATGTTAAGAGAAAAAAGAAATTAACAATATATTTTGTCATTTTCAAAATTATTTATTAAGTGAATTCGCCAAGTTATGCCTTTCGAGGGTTTTATTATCCTACATGAACACATACGAATACAAATGATGAGGATATGTAGGATAGAACCATTAAGTATTTCAATTTGTGCACGTACATATTTTTAATTGATTGTGTGAATGTAAAAATTGTTTTACTTTATTTGATAGATTTTGAATACATGATAATTTTGTACGATATTACATCAATTTGTTTTGGGGGGGGGGAATTTCAATGGATGTATAACGTGTTTGTAATGACGACTTTTATATATTAAAGAGTATATTAAAGTAAATATAATATCACAATTGTCTCATTTAACTTGTGAATATATTTCACATGAATTTGAAGATATTTAAGTCGGAATAAAGTTTGTGAAGTAATTGAATCAGAAACGTAACTAAGTGGTGCTGCAGAATGACATAGACTTTCCCGCATTAGTTATCTTTTTCCTTAGGTCTCGGCCAGCTATTCGGACTTGCCACTTACTCTTGCCAGCTGCCATCTATCGTCGCCCAAAGTACTACATTTTTTGATATTTTCTTAAATTTTCGGTTTTCTAATAATAGAACGAAAATACTATTTTAAGATTTTTAAATAACAGTAAAAGCTCATCACAATGGCAATTTTCTTTCAAAAATTTGGAATTATTTTTAAGAAAATGGCGTTTAAGCGCAACTGTACATTCGCAATTTAAAGCTGTTTTTCATAGAAAAGTTTTGCGTTTTAGAAGAACTTTATTAAAAGTGAATTGAAGCACATTAACTCACAAATACAATGGTGTTTACAAATTGCTGAAAATGTGCATATTAACGGTCTGAGTGATCTTAAAAAAATACACTTATGTAATTTTTGAAAAATAAAAAAATACTCCTAATTGAACTTTACGTGATATTAAAGAGTGCAATTAGTTCGAAAAGTTTAAAGAAAAAATTTAGAGCAATTTTTGAGAAAATGGCGTTTGAGTGTTTCTGAAAATGCGGAATTTTGAGCTAGTTTTCACTGAAAACGGTTGAGTTTTGAAGAAACTTTATAAGACATTATTTAAAGCACATGTACTCATAAATAAGTTCATATAAACAAATCGCCGCTAATGTAAATACTAATGACGTGAGAAACAAGTCGAAATTACATATTTGTAATTCTTGAAGAAACAAAAGAATAGAGCAGTATGGCGTTTATGTCATCTCATGGAGTACTTTAGGCACTGTCCTTACCAAAAGTTTAAAGAAAAAAGTTGGAGCCGTTTTAGAGAAATTCTTGTTTTTGTATTTTTTAAAAATTGCAAATATTGCACCAAAACGACTAAAATTTCCAAACAAATGTACATGGCCTTAATGAAATTACTCACTATAGAGATCAAATTTTATTTGAAGGAAACGTCTCTATCTTTAATATTTTAATTGTACGAAGAGGCCGAAGAAAATTCAAACTTTTGCAGTTCTCGAAAATTTAGAGTTAACCGTGACATTAGGACTATGTAACATTAATAAGTGTATTTTACTCTATTCCTAAATGAAATTTAAAGAAAAAAATTGGAGCCATTTTTAAGAAGATTTTGAAAATGTTCCGGGAAGAGCTATGTAAAGTACACCGAAATTTTGAAGAAAGTTTTTCAAAATCTCAAAGCTTCGACTGGAGCATGATCGACAGGGGTTTCTTCAATTTGAAAAAGATCCTATAGAAGTTTTAGGCACTAGTAGTGTTCACAGACGGGCAGACAGACATAAGGACAGAGGGACGGACAGTCGGACGTTTTGCTTTCAATGGGTTTTTCTGTATCATGGACCCACAAAACAGGAATTCAGCCTACACCAGGTGTTAGGGGATATTTTTCTTAATTTATCCACTTTTACGTTATGAGGGCATGGCAATGCATTTTTTCTGCCGAAAATTTGCCGCTTTTTTGCGCAGCATTACGTAACTTTCCCTATACTACATATATTACTTCGTATTACTATGTATACGGGAAGGTAAACATCAGAAAACTAACTAGTACAAAAATCTGTGCCATTCAGTGGCACCACAATTTTAGAATATTGTAATTTCTCACTGACATGAAATGAAAGGTTCAATTCTGTTTCAAGAATACATGTTATCAAGAACATAAATCAAATTCTACTCAGCTTTACACAATAAATGAAACAATTTAAAAAATATTTCCTCTGCCACTTAATGAATTTGGGGAAGTTTCATATTTTTTCCAGGTCTGTTTCGCTTTATTCTCTGGATATTTCTGTTGACTCGGCTCACTGCGGAGCAGTGAGCTCTAGTGTCGACTGGAGAAAACATCTGTGCTTGAGATATCGTGACGGTCTGCCATGATGGTGAACGTCTTTTCTGTCTTCGTTATATACTAAACAGCAGGAATTAGCGTTAGAAACAGGTAGTAGGAATTAGCGCAGAATTATCAAAATTAAAAACATTTATTCTCTTTTATGTTCACGTAAGCTTAATAAACAGTACGTAAAGAAACAATGTTTAATATTTTTAAATTGCAATTAACGTTTCTTGGAGAGTGTTTTGAATAATTTCTTCAGTTCAACTTACGGCAAATAATAGTCGTTGCGAGGAAAAGAAACATAAAAATATGATTAAAATAATGGCTACCAAATAATATGTAGTACTGCATTCTTATCAAATGAATTAAACAATGTTTAAATGTCAGTGGAACAGAATCCCATTTTCATTTTATTGGCGTTCTTAGAACAAGTCGAATGCTACGCATTTGCCTTGAGAGAGACAATTTTAAGCAGCAGTAAGAACACACACGACACTCGGTTAGAAAATCTGTGGGTATACGTCCACTGCAGCCAACCTAACGAAAAACGATCGTCATACGTTTCAGCACTCCAAAATATAGCAGTTGTGCATCCAGTTAAAATGTTGAGATCACTGATGCGGAGAGATTTTCCTGGCGCACGGTATGTAGTCATGGGCGTAGCTGGTTGGGGTGGGGGTGGTTGCGGGCAGAGGGGCCCGAGGCGGCGATGGAGTGATGTGGCAGGAACAAGAGAGTGTAAAACATTTTGTTAAGGCGTGGGGACGTGTTGAAAAGTAGGGGGTCGGATCTCTGCTCTCAGCAGTTGAACACAGTTTTCGCTTCCTGGAAAACAGCGCGTGCTGCGATCCAGCGCGCACGTCAAGCTGCCTGCCCCAGCCAGTCGTCCACTCTGGATGGCCTTCTTCTTCTTCTTCTTCTTCCTCTCCTTCTTCTTCATTTGGCCCTACAATCCGGTGTGGATCTTGGCATGTTCAAGTATTTTATTGCATTCCTTTCTGTCTCTTTCTTGTTTCTTCCAGTTCTCAATGCCCATAAATTTTAGACACTGATGCACGTCGTTTTCTGATCTCAGCCTTCCTTTTGTTTTCGAGTTGTTAGGCGCTTCCAGATCGTGATTTGTTTAGTACCTCAGTCAGCATCCATTTTTCCAGATATACAGGAAAACTTATCCTTCTAAATTTTACCTCTGTTACAATATTTTTGAGTTGTCTTAAAGACTTCTAATTCATAATTGTTTTTCTTCTCCTGATTTGTTCATTTACGTTAGTTGAGTTGAACATTTTTCTGAGAATTTTTCTCTCGAATATTGCAAACTTTTGCGCTATTTGTTTTGTAGGACCTAAGTCTCGCACTCGTATGTCTTTACTGGCTTCATTATTGTTTAAATAGTTGCATTTTTACCTTCAGGCCAGGATTTTGGAAGTGAAAATGTTCTTATACATGTAGTAAGCTCTAGTGCCATCTGCAATTATTTCTTTAATTTCTTCTACGATCTCACTGTGTATGTTTACAATTGTTCCTTGGTATTTAAACGATGTACCATTTTATATTTCAATACTTTCTATTTCGATGTTTTTATTGTTGCAAGTATTTCGAGAACATTTCATATATTTGTTCTTTTTAATTAACTATTAATCCAAATTTCTCAGATTCTTGCTTAAGTTGCAGAAATTGTCCTTCGGATATCCTTCTTTCCATTATTAAAATTTCATCAGCATACTCACATACCTGTTTTAATCATGTTGAAATATTGCATCTGATATCCATTTTACTTATTACGGTGTATCTTCCACAAGACTGAACAATAGGGCAGATAATGGGTCACCCTGTCTCAGACCTGTTCACAGCAAAGCTTTCAGTTAAGATATCGTTTACCTTTACTTTTGCTGTTATGTGTATTAAAAAAAGTTTAATCAAACGAATTAATTTATTTGAAACTGAGAACTGTTTTAAAGTATCGTTTATTGCTTTCTTATTGATTGAACTAAAAGCTTGTGTATAATCTATGAAAATGTGTTTATCTCATATATTTGTTTCTCTATATGTATATTGTCTATGGGGGTATATCAGGTCTGAATCCCATTTGGAAATCTCCCATTCTCATTTCAACTAATTCCATTAATACATCATATAAACATGTCGAGAAGATCTTATATGCTACATTTAACAAAGTAATTCCACAATAGTGTCTGCAGCAGCAGGGTTTTCGACACCAGCTTGTCAGCTAGATCGAATTCAGTCGCTGTCGGGAGGAGAATTCTAGCGGCCGGCTGCTCTGATCGGTAGTTTTCCGTGGTTTCTCCGACCAAAGCCAAGCGAATGCCGGAGCAGTATCCTAACAAACGGGCCACGGACCGCGCGCGATCTTTCCTTCCTTCCTCTTCCTTGTCCTATCCCGATCCCTTACACACACACACTTATTTCGTACACTAACATGCAATTCACCACCACACGTGCCAGGAGGCCAGTCGGGAGCTTGGAGCTTGTCCCGCCTGGGGTGGTGCCCCGCTGCTGGGAGATACCTGGTTGAGGGAAAACCCCGCTAGTCGAAGGCAGGTCGGCGCCGGATCTCGCCATCCAGCGGGGAAAAGATCACCGCCACCTCCCGACGAAAACACACACTACACTTACGGGACGAATGACCTCTGTAGTTGACGAATCACGAATCCGCAGACTTTTGGGTCTCCCTTTTTATATACAAGTCAAATTATTCCGTTTGACCAATCTTTCACCGGATCACCCTCAGGTTTAAACCACCTACTGCCAACTGGACACGGAGGCTCCCGCTATCGCGGTAAAAATAGATTCGTGCCTGGCTCGCGCAGCAAAGCGTCTTCCCGCGTTACCGCGAAACTGCCAAGTGCTTTCGACGTTAGAAAGTTTTGAAACAATGGTTACCAACCTTTTCAACAGTCGGTTCAGATTTTAAATATGAGAATACTGCTGCACAGGCTGCACAGGCTGCGCA
Organism: Acheta domesticus; assembly: GCA_031308135.1. Classification (NCBI taxonomy): domain Eukaryota; kingdom Metazoa; phylum Arthropoda; class Insecta; order Orthoptera; family Gryllidae; genus Acheta; species Acheta domesticus. Next base: position 34,075,395 of record JAHLJT010004567.1, on the reverse strand, counting down.
GGCTGCACAACCATTTTTTCATTATTAAAGCAAACCTTGAATGAGAAAATAAAAAAATGAAAAATAAATATTAATTTCGATCTCCTCCGCGATATTATTTATTTGATTTTCTTTGTGGGCCACTAGGTGACTCATGGAGGGTCGCAGGCGGCCAGTAGACTGAGGTTGCCCATCCTGCTGTAGAATATCTTACACAACACTGGCGTATAATTTTGGCTAAGGCATGTAAAATTTGAACATTTACTCTGCTTGCGGACCTTTCTTCGGAGGCACAAATTGTTACGTACTTTTCTGAGGAATTAGTTCCAAATTCACAATGTTACTCACTGCATCTCTATGTTCACTATTCACTAAATTACTTCAAATACACATCGAGAGAGATGGCTCAGTGCTTCAACTAATGGCAGAGCAGTTGGCCGAGAGGTTTTAGGTTCGAGTCCCGACGGTGGCAGGATTTTTGACACTAGCTAGATAGCTTGGTCAAATTCAGTAGCTGTGTAGAGAAGAATTCCAGCGGCCGGTTGCTCTGATCGATAGTTCCGTGGTTTCTCCGATCAATAGCAGGCGAATGCCGGAGCAGTACCCTAACAAAAGGCAACGTGCGATCTTTTCTTCCTCTTCCTCGTTCTATACTGCAACTACCCTCGGGTCTTCGGTTGGGCGCCTCAGACGGGTAGCCGGCCCGCTCAGTCGACAGATTACCTGAAACGGCGAAGATGGAGGAAGCCGGTGGCCTAGGTTGAATGAGAAGTCAAACATGTGAATTTAGAACAAGTTGAATTTATTCATTAAAAAAAAAGAAAACGCTAATGGTCTGGTGATGATAACTCTGGCGAGCATGCCCCCAAAATCGAAATAAAACAAAAAAATGAAATGTCATGCACATAAGAGAACAAAAAATTACAAAGTGATTACAATCAGATGAAACTCTTCTTCGCGCGCGAATTCCCGCTTGACGGCCATGCGCGGCCGGGAACTCCTCTTCGTCGCCCGGTCGAGAGGAAGTCAACACTGATTGTCTGATGTACTGTTCACACCTCTCGATCGCGGGTACGACATAAGACACTCAAACAGAAAATACCTCTGTTAGGCGGCCTGCGCCACCCACTGAAGTTGAACGACCTCAGGTCAGCTGGCTGCGAGGTTCGTGGCGAGCGAGGGGCGCCGCTCGGAAAATGTAGGTCAGATCAGGTACTTGCGAGGGTAGCGGCCAAGGCGGCCGGAACACAAAAGCGCCGTCTGCTCGCTGCGGTGAATGGGTCAGCACAGTTCATTCACTGACACGGTCGGTTCATTCCCGGTCGATCTCACAATACTTTGATACTAATGAGCCCGTGAATTATCGCACAAATTCACTAAGGAAAAGAGAGTCTCGAGTTCGCACGTAAATCGGACGTAATATAATACGAATTGCTGTCAAATGTTCATAATACTGTTCTGCGGCCTGCGTTCGTCACAGAAGTCTTGTACCCAAACTCTACAAGAAACTTAATAATTTTTCTAAGTCCATCGAACCGAACGCCACAACAGAATATAACAGGTTCCCCCCTGCGGCCGCCACTTGCGTCCGATTCTGAACACAGCTCCCCAGCTTCTCTTTTGTGCCTCGTCGCTCCAAGTTTCAGGAAACCTCGTTCCCCCTACCAAAATTATCCCTGTGACTCTGGAATATTCTAGAACAAACCCGAATTCTGGTTGCTATTGGCGAAAGGGTACTGCGCATTAGATATTTTCTGCCCAATCAGAGGATGTTTTCGAGGCCGAGAAAAGAGTGAGAGAGGGGCTGGTTATCGCTCCCTCTCGCTTTAATTTTGCGTCGAAAAGGGGCAGTTATTAACGACCGGGGGGGTGTGAGGGGCTAGGAATCTCTAGGGAGGTTGACGGAAGAGTTCCAGGCGTCGTGGAAAAATACTGAAGGGGTCGTGTGCAGAGCGGCTACCCAGAGTTGGGGCACACGTGTCCGCGACGAATTATGGAGCGAAGGGTGCCGACACCGTGGCGCCTCGCCTGGCCCTCGGGTCGCCCCCGTGGCGCCTCGCATCTCTCGCGTCGCCGCCTGCGTGGAGTTATTTTGCGGCAGAATAAACTTGAATCTATTCGGTATCACTACATTGGCCTCCCTTCCCGCAGTAGAGATATGCATCGTGTTTTAAAATTCGTAAGGCGTGGTGAGAAGTTTTGAAACCTGAGATGCTTATCTCGTCAAAAAAAAAAATTTAAAAAAGTGGTACCGAATTCTAACGACTAATTTCTGTGATAACAATTACATAAAAGGTCTTATTCAAATAATTACCCTTAAATTAAACTCATTAACCCTAATAATGGTGGAGTAATAAAATAAACTAATAAACTACAAGAAAATCTGAATTCCCTAATCTACGGTTACAAATATTATTTCTTAAACAGTGAAGGCACGGCTATCACGAACTACTCGGTAAGCTGTACGGTTCTGGCGAGTTTATTTTAGAGATTAATAAAGTTTGGAATTACGTTTTCATTCTATCATTTGATTGGTAGAAAGGCATTCTAACAGTCGCCTTAAATGACAAAGATGTTCCTGAAAATTTCGAGATGAAATCACAAGGTCGTCAATATAAGGCGTAACGAAGAGTTTGAGTTCGTCACCTAATTTTCCATCTAAGCATCGAATGAAGGCTGCGCCACTGTTCTTTAGGCCGAAAGGCATCCGCTTCCAGACATAAGTGAGGCCGTTGTAAAAGAATCCTGTAAATTTTCTGTCGTCTGGGTGAATAGCAATTTGCCAGTACGAACTAGAAAAATCCAAAGCTGAGAAAATTTTTGTTTGGTTAAACTTCCAAAGAATATCATCAATATTCTGCGGCGCCTCATTTTCTGGAACGGTCACTTCATTAATTCTGCGAGCGTCTAAACAAATTCTGACCCCTCCGTCTTTCTTTTTTACAACGACAATCGGATTTAGATAGGCGGTCACTGATCTCTCGATGATGCCCTCGTCAATCATTTTTCTGACGGTCTCATCAACTTCCCCCCTTAAAGCTTGTGGAATAGGATAGTTTTTCATCTTAAACGGCGAGTCATCGGTAACCCTAATTCGAAAACAAAAGTCTTTAATTGGATGAACGGGGCGACCGAAGACATGTAAATAATCAAGTAGCACTGTCTGCAACTGGGAGCGTTCATCATAGTTCAAAAAATCACATTTTTGCACATTTTGGCAAATAATCCCCTTCGTCGTTTCCCCCCCTTCCCAAGTTGCACTAGAAATGCTAAGATCAATCCTATCTTCCCCGCCATCTTGAATAATAATTTCTTTACCGGCACCGAAGCTCATAACATTTCTGGAAAAATCTATTATTCCACCGTTTTCTCTTAAAAAATCAACCCCCAAAATAGCATCATGATTAAGATCTTCAATTACTAGACAGGGCACATCAAACAACATATCTCCTATATTAATTGAAATCAGGACCTGCATTGAAATTGGCTTGCTTCGTTTTCTCCCAACCCCTATGACATAGCATCTGACGGTAGGTAATGTCGGTACTGGAATCCGCTCGCTTATAAGTCGCGCATAAAATTTCTTTGACACAGCACTAATTTCACTACCAGTATCAATAAGAGCTTGGACACATAAATTTCCCATAAAGGATTCAATAATAGGGCATTTTCTGGCACGTTCTTTGATAGTCACATCCTCGTCTTCGTTAAAATCAAAAAAGGCATAATTCACTGATATGATCGCATGAAATGGTATCTCTAAAGAAACTCGTCCGTCACCCAGATACCGAGACAGCTGGGACGTTTCTAATTTGTTGAAGCCGGCCGGGATGAATTTTGCCGTCCATCTCTCTCATCGCGATGTCCACGGTTCTCACGGGATTCGGGCGGCGCTCGCCGATCATCTGCCTCGTTCCCTCCGGCCCTATTATCTCTATGCCACTGCGGCCTGCCTTGGTAGTTTCCGTCGGGCCTGCGATTTCTGTCGCGGTTCTCATTGTGATAGTTGTCCCGCGTTCTATCAAATTGTGCCAACAGTTCTTGGAAACGTTCTAAATCTCTACACTCCACGCTGTTGACAATATTCTGTACATACGTTGGGAAATGAGCTGTCAGTAACCAGATGATTTTTCGGTCGTTTGCCTGCGGGTCACACAGCTTGATGGTGGAGATTTTCTCCATGGCGTAGTCTAAATAGGACTGCCCGTGGCGGTTTTCCCATCGCGATTCTAAAATCTTCCGCTCGAACTCATATCTCCGTTGTTCGCCCCAGTATCGATTCAGAAACTTCTCCCGAAACTCTTCATAATTTTGAGGGAAAGGGTTTAAAGCGGAAATCCAATAAGATGCATTGCCTTTCAACAATTCTTGCATAAATTTAGCCTTCAAGTGTGAAGGTACCGCCTTCGTGAGATTCATGTAATTTTCCGCTCGGTCAAGGAAAACTTTGGGATTTTCATCGGGTTTTCCGGAAAAATACAGGTTTTGCGGTGGAGCCCACGAGAAGCGAAGGCCTGAGCCACCAGAATTCGGATTTGGGTAATTCTCGCGTTCCTTTTCAATTTCCTCCTTTACCAATTCTAGGACAGTACGATCAATTTCCCTTTTTAATTTGGCTTCTCTCTCCCTGATGTTTTCCTCACTAATATTGCCTACTTGCGCGAACTTTTCGTGGATATGCGACACTTCTGAATGGAGTTTCTGTCCGATTTTATTAAATTTTTCGCCCATTTCCTGCTTAACTTCAATGATCTTTTCAGTAACCGACTCACAGCACGCTTCTACTTTGTCGTCGCATGCCTGTAATTTGGTCTGAATTTCGATTTTAAAAATTTTGAAATTTTCGGTAGTTTCCGCTTGTGCCCTTCCCAACTCCTGACTGAGTTTTTCTACGTTCCCCTCTATTTCCCCGCATCTGCCTTCGACCTGATTCTTTAAAATCCCTATTTCATGGTTAAGTTTTTGCTCGAGACTTTCTAATTTATTTGCTTGGGCTTCCAAATGACTTTCGATTCGGTTAAATCTGTCCTCACACTTGCTCTCATGTGCTGTGAACCGTTCATCTAACATTTCCTGTAATTTGGCAGTGTTATTTGAGATTTTCTCCTCTAATTTCGCGGCATTATTTGAGATTTTCTCCTCTAATTTTGCGACATTGCTATCTGACTGGTCTTTAATTTCTTTCAATTTAGCGGCGTTGTCTGAAAATTTCTCCTCAAATTTGGCAACAGTGTTATCTGAAATTTCTCTCATAACGCGCAAGATCTCACTTAAGGTGGGACCTTGCGTCGACGGCTCCTCAAAACTGTCTTCACCCGTCACGTCAATACCTGATTCGTCCTGCATTTTTACAATGTTACGCGGTTTCACTTGTTTTAGTACGCGCACACGGTATTCACACAACACAACACAACACAAGACAATGACACTTACAAGGAAAACACAGTACAAAATGACATCCTCAACAGACCATAAGTTATTAACTTCTCTACACCGTGCTTCCATCCATCATCTTAATAATTTAAACAATTTAATAATTTAGGCAGAGAAATCTCAGGGCGCTTATCTGGGATATTAAAAATGAAAATTACGATTATTTCGCGTTAATCGAGCCCCACGGTGGGAAAGCCAATTGCAACTACCCTCGGGTCTTCGGTTGGGCGCCTCAGACGGGTAGCCGGCCCGCTCAGTCGACAGATTACCTGAAACGGCGAAGATGGAGGAAGCCGGTGGCCTAGGTTGAATGAGAAGTCAAACATGTGAATTTAGAACAAGTTGAATTTATTCATTAAAAAAAAAGAAAACGCTAATGGTCTGGTGATGATAACTCTGGCGAGCATGCCCCCAAAATCGAAATAAAACAAAAAAATGAAATGTCATGCACATAAGAGAACAAAAAATTACAAAGTGATTACAATCAGATGAAACTCTTCTTCGCGCGCGAATTCCCGCTTGACGGCCATGCGCGGCCGGGAACTCCTCTTCGTCGCCCGGTCGAGAGGAAGTCAACACTGATTGTCTGATGTACTGTTCACACCTCTCGATCGCGGGTACGACATAAGACACTCAAACAGAAAATACCTCTGTTAGGCGGCCTGCGCCACCCACTGAAGTTGAACGACCTCAGGTCAGCTGGCTGCGAGGTTCGTGGCGAGCGAGGGGCGCCGCTCGGAAAATGTAGGTCAGATCAGGTACTTGCGAGGGTAGCGGCCAAGGCGGCCGGAACACAAAAGCGCCGTCTGCTCGCTGCGGTGAATGGGTCAGCACAGTTCATTCACTGACACGGTCGGTTCATTCCCGGTCGATCTCACAATACTTTGATACTAATGAGCCCGTGAATTATCGCACAAATTCACTAAGGAAAAGAGAGTCTCGAGTTCGCACGTAAATCGGACGTAATATAATACGAATTGCTGTCAAATGTTCATAATACTGTTCTGCGGCCTGCGTTCGTCACAGAAGTCTTGTACCCAAACTCTACAAGAAACTTAATAATTTTTCTAAGTCCATCGAACCGAACGCCACAACAGAATATAACAGGTTCCCCCCTGCGGCCGCCACTTGCGTCCGATTCTGAACACAGCTCCCCAGCTTCTCTTTTGTGCCTCGTCGCTCCAAGTTTCAGGAAACCTCGTTCCCCCTACCAAAATTATCCCTGTGACTCTGGAATATTCTAGAACAAACCCGAATTCTGGTTGCTATTGGCGAAAGGGTACTGCGCATTAGATATTTTCTGCCCAATCAGAGGATGTTTTCGAGGCCGAGAAAAGAGTGAGAGAGGGGCTGGTTATCGCTCCCTCTCGCTTTAATTTTGCGTCGAAAAGGGGCAGTTATTAACGACCGGGGGGGTGTGAGGGGCTAGGAATCTCTAGGGAGGTTGACGGAAGAGTTCCAGGCGTCGTGGAAAAATACTGAAGGGGTCGTGTGCAGAGCGGCTACCCAGAGTTGGGGCACACGTGTCCGCGACGAATTATGGAGCGAAGGGTGCCGACACCGTGGCGCCTCGCCTGGCCCTCGGGTCGCCCCCGTGGCGCCTCGCATCTCTCGCGTCGCCGCCTGCGTGGAGTTATTTTGCGGCAGAATAAACTTGAATCTATTCGGTATCACTACAATACTCACATGCACTTGCATGCACTACACTACCACTCATACCCGGAGAATAGTCGGGGGCTTAGAGTTTGTCCCGGCTGAGGCAGTACCCTGCTGGTGAGAGATACCTGGTTGGGGAAAACCCAGCTAGCTGACGGTAGGTCGGTGGTGGATTTCATAATCCAGAGAGAGAATAATATTGTTTCCTCCAGAGGAAAAAACGCACTATGCCCCTACATGCCCTTCACTTTTCGTTACCAGTTTTTTTCGCAAAACGTTTTTCTGCCGAAACTTTGACGTTTTCTGGCACACGATTACCATACTTTTTTTCTTACTTTCGTAAGGACGAAATAGTAATAATGATTAACAAGGTATAGAATTTTCACACTGGTTTAGTATTCCAAAACAAATATATTTCTAAAAAGTAAGTTTTAATTTAAGCTGTTTTGCAAGCTAGTTACTTAAATACGCAAAAATGCTCTTGTTTCCTAGAAAGTAGTAGAAAATATTAGAGAATACAATATCTCTAGCTCGAGATAGGCTATGTTTGTAAAATGAATGCAAATCAATTCTACGTGTTACTCACCAACCATACTCCCCTTCCCAATTTCGTGTTGGCATATGACTGAAAGAAACGCACACTTGACCAAACATACTGTACAGTGAATTGAATTTCAGCAGTGCAATTTTCATTCAGACTTTGAAAAATTAAAGATATAAGTGTATTATTAATTTTTTTAACGTTTTTGAGGGGAAGGTGAAGTGCCAGTTCGATATAAGTTGCAATATTATTTTACTTAAACGCCACTTAAATGCCACTTTTTTATACGAGAAAGTAAGTGCTGTTGTAGAAAATTTAATTTTGATCTGTCATGAACCCATCGTTTAGGAAGTACGTCGGTTTTAGTGTGTATTATTTTTCCCGCCCTTGGAGATTACTAGAGTGATTGGATGATGCCAATCAATATTGCACCTTCCATCACGCTGATTACAATATGTGTATGCGTAAGTGTCAATAGTGCGTGTCGGGCATAAATGTAATTCGAAAATGACAATGGCAACCAGGACGATGTTAATCTGTTTTAAAATAATTGCGCGGTGAGTAACGACAATCACAATTTTTTCCGCTCATAGCAATAAGGAACCTATCTTTTCTCATGACAACTGTCCAGAAGAACGGCTATCGAAAGAATAAGAACAAATCGCGCGGCATAGAAAGGATTTGCGAGAAGGAAATCCAAAGGCCGCGAAATTTGAAAAAAAGTCAAGGTATAACACTATTACCTTTATTACTTACGCAATAATATTCGCAGCTCCGAACGATGTCACCGCATAGAATGACAAAGCTAAAACCAACATGACAGTATACACTCAACACCGATTGATAGATTATTTCGTGTGTACGGAAGAGTCAACTGACATGGTCACTAGCCCCGTAAGAATAATTAACGTTTTTATCACGGTAAGTGACGTTCTTTCTCCGCTAGATGACGAGAACCGGTGTCGACCTACACATCAGATTGAGGGGTTTCCCAATTCAGATGTACCAGCGGGACCCCGCTCCCTCTAGTAGCGGATCCAGCCAATCGTTTAAGGGAGGGCATCATAGATTTATGTTAAATAATAAGCATTTTTATTATATTGTATATTATTTGTGTAGTGTATATATGAAACTATACAATATTATTATTTAAATATGTATATAATTTTAACAGAAGTATTTAAATCAATTTTGCCAAATGAAGGAAAGTAACCAACGAAAACTCTAGGTCTTTCGGGAAGGGGGGCTATGGCCCACATGCCCCCCTCCCCCGGATCCGCCGCTGGCTATATCCGACTCCCAATCTAAGCTCCCGACTGCTCTCCCGACATGACGATAGTGTGATGCATATAAGTGTGTGTGTGTGTGTGTGTGTATGTGCGGGTGTAAGTGTTAAAGATACGACAAGAAAAAAAAGGAAAAATTGCGCTCGGTCCGTGTCTCGTTTGTTAGGATCCTGGTCGGGAATTCGACAGGTGTTGATCAGAGAATCCACGGAAAAATACCGATTAGAGCAGCAAACGCTAGAATTCTCTTCCAGACTGCGGCTGAATCCGACCTGGCCAACTAGCTAGTGTTGAATCTTCTGCCACCATCGGGATTCGAATCCTAGGACCTCCCGGTCAAAGGCACTGCAGTGACATCAGCTGATACCCTGAACCACCTCAGCCGGTCAATACATTTTATCCTTTTATGTTCTGTATTATAGAATTCAACTGTTGAACAATTTTAAATGCTTTGCTGTAATCGATAAGAGTATAAAAGATGAACTATAGTAAATTCTTCATTTCATAAAATTGCACAGTATTGATAGTATAAGAGTTACCAAATTACTTATTGACAGTGTGAGAAATTTTAGCATGTCTTCTTAACACTTTTCTCATAACAATAATCAGTTGACTGCAGATGTGTTTTTCAATAACTTACACGTTGCATTTTAATTTTCTCTTATTTTCTGCGGCACATCTAACCAATTCTTTTGAATTTCCTTACTCTCCGGAATGGAAACTAAAATTACTTGATAAACTGTAGACGAATTACTACTACTACCACACATTGAAAAAAAAACTCGACCCTTTTTTCCAAACTCCTATATTTATTTTTCCACTCCGGTTATAGTTAACGAAGCCCATGTATGTATCGTGGAGTCTGCGTATACACCGGTATAAAAATGAAACCGCGCGTTTTCATCTTCTTACATCGCCCGCCATCTTCTTCAACAACGATCCAAGTAGTCCCAATTTAAATGAAATCGGTATTCAATTTATTGTGTATTTTGTCACAATTATTATTTTTTAATTATTATTGTTTTTTGACTATATTTTTATTACTATAAATTTTATGAAACGTCTTGTCGAATACGATTGAATTAGATTCGTTTGGAAATCGACACTTTACTTGGTATTAGGTTCGAATCCATCCTTTCAAATCCGATATAGACTCTAAATCAATTCTTCTCTAGGAATCGAATGCCCTTGTTCGTCGATGTGAGCGACACGGGAAAGCCTGAAAAAGGGAGTGTTTCGTTATCGCGCCAATGACACCAATCTGCTCCTGCGTCACGTCACCAATTCTGTCCAACTACAGCCTGATGGAATGTTTCCGTTAGCTGTAGCGTCAACCGTCTTTTCGACGTTGTTAAGCTCTCGTCACCAACGAAATCGTCGTTGACCCTTTTGCGTATAGTTCATTCACTGATATCTTCTGTAAGTGGATATATGCACCCTTTAGTTGTCTGATGTATTCCCTCACCACATTACACGGAATATGAACATGTTTTCGTTGGTTAAAACCTTTTTAGAATTTTATTTTTGAATTGATTCAATTGATCAAGTAATATTATACCCAAAATTAGGACATACAAATCATAAATTTAACTCTTTGTAGTTCTTAACTCAACGGTCGTCAGGTAAGATTTAGCAAAGAATGTCAAACAATTATTTATTTCTCATTTTAAGACTAGGTTAAACTCATTCTTGACGCTGTAACGCTAAATATTGTAACTCTAAATAAGAATTAAAGAAATAGTACCCGATATGTACCGCCATAGTAAAGAACTTCATTTCTTCTTCTTTCTACGTGCTGATTACGTAATTACCAAGCAACAGAGCCAATTTACTTTTAATCTTCTACTCGAAAACTAGCTCTGAGAGAAAACAAAACTACTTGTAGAAATACCGCAATTTCTTCCTTTCATACAAAAAAATAATAATTACACCTACAATGCAAAACATTTAAGGAACAAAAGTCCAACATCGTTAGGCGTGAGAAAGCGGCGCGAACATCGCGTGCCGACGAGTTTCATTTTCGCCGGGTCTCCACACTCGCGCGGGTTACCTTCTCCGGCGCACCTTCCCGCCCAATTTTATTCCAATTTGGCTGCGGGGCGATGAGGCGCCGGCGGAGGGCGCGAAGAGTGGATTAGAGAGAGCGGAAAGGCGGTGCGGGGAGAAGGGTTGTGCAAGCGTATGCCGTGGAGCCACGGAGGTGGGGGCGGATGAGATGGGACGAGGTGGCGAAGGGGTTTGAGATGGGGTTGAAGGTAGGTTGGGCTGTAGAAAGGGCAGGGTAGAGATGGGGTGGAGACCGGGTTAAGGTGAAAGGAGATGGAGGAGGTGGGGAGGAGGATGGGGAAGAGGAGGAGGTGGGGGCGGATATGGTGGGACGAGGTTGCGAAGAGGGGTTTGAGGTAAAGTTGAGAAGGGGTTGGGCTGTAGAAAGGGTAGGGTAGGGATGGGGTGGAGACCGGGTTAAGGTGAAAGGAGATGGAGGTGGTGGGGAGGAGGATGGGGAAGAGGAGGAGGTGGGGGCGGATGAGGTGGGACGAGGTTGTGAAGAGGGGTTTGAGGTAAAGTTGAGAAGGGGTTGGGCTGTAGAAAGGGCAGGGTAGAGATGGGGTGGAGACCGGGTTAAGGTGAAAGGAGATGGAGGAGGTGGGGAGGAGGATGGGGAAGAGGAGGAGGTGGGGGCGGATATGGTGGGACGAGGTTGCGAAGAGGGGTTTGAGGTAAAGTTGAGAAGGGGTTGGGCTGTAGAAAGGGCAGGGTGGGGATGGGGTGGAGACCGGGTTAAGGTGAAAGGAGATGGAGGAGATGGGGAAGAGGAGGAGGTGGGGGCGGATATGGTGGGACGAGGTTGCGAAGAGGGGTTTGAGATGGGGGTTTATGGTAGGTTGGGCTGTAGAAAGGGAAGGGTGAGGATGGGGTGAAGACAGGGATTAGGTGGTTAAGTGAGATGGAGGAGGTGGTGAGGGAAGAAGTGGGGGAGGACGAGGTGGTGAGGATGTGTTTGGGGAGGATGAGGTGGGACGAGTTTGCAATGGGGTTTAAAGGTAGGGTTGAGACCGGATTGGGCTGTAAAAGGGCACGGTGGAGATCGGGAGGATACAGGGTTAAAGCGAAGTGCGATGGAGGATGAGGTAGGGGACGAAGAGGTGGGAAAGGAGATGGGGAGGATGAGGTGGGACTAGGTTGCGAAACGGTTTAAGGTGGGGTTTAAAGTAGGGTTGAGATGGAGTTGGGCCGTAGATAGGGCACGGTGGAGATGGGTAGAGACAGGATTAAGGCGAAGTGAGGTGGAGGAGGAGGTGGGGTGAGGTTGGAAAGAGGTTGGAGTTTGGGTTTAAGGTAGGCTTGAGATGGTGTTAGGCCATAGTTAGGACAAAGTGGAGATGGAATAGAGACAGGATTAAGGCCAAGTGAGACGCTTTAACCGTGTCTGCACCCCATCTCCACGTTTAGGGCGAAATGAGGCTGGAGAAAAGCGAAGTTGTGACAGGGTTGAAGTAGAGTGGGAGTCACGGCAGGGCGGGACGGCACTAGAGAAGAAGTGCAACGGGCTGAAGACGGGGTTCTAGAATAGTTCGGACGGTTGGAGATGGAGTTTAGCTGCCGTGAGCGTGGCAGGGAATAGAAGCGGGCTTGGGGCAGAGTGAAAGCGAACTCTGGGCAGGATTTGAGCAGAGTGAAGGCAGCATGGGGTGGGATGGGATGGTGGTAGAGTTGGTGCGGTGATATAGCGTGGAGATGTGGAGCGGAGAAAGGAGCGAGTAGGGAAGAAGGTGTAGGTGGAGTTGAGTCATGAATATTGCAGGGTGAGGACAGTGTCCACGAGGTTGGTGCGAGATGGTACAGATTGCAAGGGAAGTTAGGGAAGCGTCAGGGCAGAATGGGCTGGGATGCACGCGGGGTGGGGTAGGATGTTGGCGCCGGTGGGGCGGGATCGTGTAGGAATGATGTGGAGCGGGGAAGGGGGGGAGGGGCGGACGCAACGCGCGGCGGCGGGGCACGGGGTGCGGGTGGGCGGCAGAGCAGGGCGGGGTTGGAAAGGGCGAGAAGACGAGAGAAAACCACGAGCAGTGACGCGGAATAAACCGGTGTGTAATCCAATTCGCCTTCTTTGCGAGGGGGAGAGAGAGGGGCGGGCAGGGAAGGGGGAAGGGGCGGCGGCCTCATCCCGTATGCGAGCCGTGGACGTGTCGCGCTCTCCGGGGAAGTCCCGTATCAGGTGAGGTGGCACGTGACCTCCTGGCGGCCCTCGTGCGACTTCGGGTGACCTCGGGCACGTTCGCAGCGGGCGATCCCGCCGCCTGCTTGCGCGAACGCGGGGTGGGGGTGGGGGAGAAGGGGGATTAAGGGCATTCCGGTTTCCGAGCGCGTGGAGGCGGATTTCCAGTGTTCGCCTGTAGAACTGCTTGCCTTTGTTTTCGAGGTTACTTTAACTCTGAACGAAAAGTTCATATTTATACGCATTTCAAAAGCTTTGGACCGACGAAATCAAGTGGCGTTTCGCAGCTTGACTTCTTGCAACATTTGGCAGAGCTTGTTTTATCACTGAGGCATTTGGCACTTTCCGTAAATCAAATTACGTCGACCTCATGTGAACACTCAAAAACCCCAGAGTTGTACTCAAAATTTTGAATCCACAGTAATCAAGTCTAAATTATCACTAACTCTTACAAATGATAACTCGAAAAAATAACAAGCGACGTAAGTTTTTTAATATTATTTATTTCCTGTTCAATTTTATATAATTTTTTGTATAAAATTGAACAGAAAATAAATAAAAGAACAAGCGACGTAAATTTATTGAGAACGTAAAGTATATTCCATCACAATTCTTCAATAAACAGCCACCCACTTCATAGTTGAATTCTATTAACGAAATGACGCTCTAATCGGAAGTCTACTATGGAAATTCGCGGTTTTAATGCGTATTAAGTGAAGGACATGATCTTGGAGGACAATGAGCTACATTTCGTTTTTCAACTACTCTCAAGGTCTCGCACCTTGGAAAATACCAGTTTCCCCAGGTGAAATATTAAACAATGCTCCATAATAGCAAAGTTACAAGTTCAAAATTAATATTTTTAACCCTTATATAAAAATACTATATAAAGAAAATATTTTCAAATTCAAAGATTTGTTTACATTGTATCTTTAGTTTCTGAATCAAAAATAGTAAATCATCTTTGAATATTACTAATAAAATGGGTGCAACTAATAATATATCAAAAGATTATGTTTAGAGATGATTGGCTTTTATTTTATAAGTCGTAGGCACCAATTCAGTTTGATCTTTTCGCGTTCTGATCCATATTATTTTATGTCAGTGTTTTCAATATACTTTTCATTCAAAAGTGATACTAAAAATCGGATTTCACCTGTTTTTTATAAGCGTTCTTTGTGCTACTTCAAGTAGAAAATTTATGATAAAGTGCTTAACGTAGCTTGTTTTAAGAAAACTTTAAAAATAGGATATGAGCTTCTTGTAAAGTACACCTTAGAGTTAAAAGATTTATTTGAAATTTACTGTACTTTCATTGAAGTCTAATCGAATTCCGAATATTCACTTTATTTAAAAGGTATTGTTGTGTTGTTTACAAGGATATTTTGCTGTATCCCTTCGTTATATATCACATCTTTTGATCCCATTATGAGATACAGTTAAAAAGTTCATACAATTGCATGTATTTGTCAATAGTCATATCTATCGAAAACTTAATATCTCTAAATATCATGATGAACTGTTGAATCTGAAAACATGTTATTTGATAAGTAAAATGAGTTGAAATATCCAAACGAGTTCGCGCAAGATATCAGCGTATTCGACGGCTGTTAAAGTTTAAGAAAGACATGAGTAGGAAACAACTGCGCATGCGTCGCAGATTCATCTTCGCGGAAGATGTGGCTCAACGTATATCTACGCAGATTACCTGATCGGGAGGTCCTGGGGTTTGAGTCCCGACGGTAGCAGGATTTCGTCACAAGCCAGTTCACTGGGTCGAGTTCAGTCGCTGTCTGGGGGAGAATTGTAGCGGTTGGTTGCTCTGATCGGACGTTTTCCATGGTTTCGCTGCTCAAGTCAAGGCGAAGCAGTACCCTAACAAATGGGCCACGGACCACTCTCGTTCCTTGTCCTGTCCTCACCCTTTACACACACACTAAAATGCACTACACTTCCACACATACCGGGAGACCGGTCGGGAGCTTAGAGTTTTTCACGGCTGGAGCGGTGCCCCGGTAGTTGGAGATACCTGGTAGTGAAGAACTCCGCTTGCCGACTGTAGGTCGGAGCCGGATCTCGCCAACCAGCGGGACAAGATCCCCGCCACCTCGCGGGTAAAACACGCACCACACTTACGAGACTAAACGTCAGTTGACGTGCCCGAAATCATTAGTAATCAATCATCATACATCTGCACACTATCGCTTTTCAGCAAATACCAGCCACCACCTTGTTTTTTCTCAGAGAGAGAAGTTCACGGTTCTCGGAAAAAAATTGTAGGAACAGCGTTTTTCGCAGACCTTTTCGTAACGATGTACGCTCGCCCACGAAATATCTTCTACAAACATCTCTACATCTCTACATTGCGTTAATACACTGTACGCGCATTTTGCAAGACCTGGGACCCCAATTTCTCGGAGCCATTATCTGTATCTGTAAACAGATACATATATTAAAATCATCCTATAATTACTCTTCAATGTGTCATTCCGTGCAAGCTGTCCTGGTATTAAAAACACAGTATTCGTTAACAAAACGATAGAAATAAGCCAATGATAGAATAAATTTAACACATCTCTTCACTTTCCGGAGGAAGCCAAAAAGGTCGTTGAAGTCTTTACAAAAATGTTGGCTTTCGAATGAGTGTAATTTGGTATCCAACATCTTTTCGAGTTTTGCCGTTGCGACATGAAAACTTTTATGTTTACAAAATGCAGTAAGGACACCAAGTGGCCGTGAGTAACGCAGTCTTCCACTATGTGGCGTAATACAAAGATCAACACGGAACCTTTCACTACTATGGAAGAGCATGTACTCTGCCACCGGCTTTCGCTAAAAGAATGGAACGAAATTTCATAGTAGACAAGTCCTCCAATAGATGGCTCCGCTGCTTGCGCATTTTAGAAACAACATTTAACGCTGTGCTCGATCTTTGAGAGATCTAGGACTCCTAATTAAAACTGAAAGAGACCTACTTTCTGACATACGACAGCTTCAATAATTTCCATGATATTTGGGAGTAATACCAAATCATGTAAATTGGAGTTCATTTGCAAATGTCGTGACTGAACACGCATCTAATGGTTAGTATCGTCTAAATACATAAAAGAGAGAGTTGAATTTTCCATGTGTAATGAGCAAAAACTAAGCAATATCGCTACCAGGCCACTTATCACGCCGTACACTACACTATCATATCTACTCCCTAGTAGATCTCGAACTGCTCATTTTGTTTTTCGACGTAGTTGAAGGTCAGTGAGATATTTGTGTTTTTCATTTTACATTCTATTGCCTTACTGATTAATGATAGGTGCTTAGTGTAGGTTAGTGACGGACATAAGTCGTTAATCGAATTTCAGCGTATAAATTATATTTGTCAGTTACGACACTATCAGTTTAGGAAATTTTAAGAATGTTCATTCACCCTACGCTCTCAGTATATCTGAGGGAAGTACTTGTCTTCGCGTTCCTATTCTAAGAACATGCCTTGAAAGTCGTTTCAAAGCCGCCAACGGTGCTTTGTTGGATTGAAAGGCCTGACATGCTTCGTTAAATGAGAAGCGTCTCAGGCATTGAGTAAAAGGCTCGATATCGAGTACTTTTCGGAGTTCTTTCAACCGACTTCGAAACCAAGTGCGCGCTATAAGCCATAGAACTCTGTGCTGAACGACCTCAAGTATGTCCTCGTATTTCTTCGATGTGGTCCGCCAAGACGCCGCAGGGTAGGTGGCCACTGACCGAACGTGTGTTTTGTACAGGGCAAGGCGAAGATTCTTTGGAAGTGAAGGTTCTTACTGCTCACTCCTCGTGGTTCTTGCTCCTCACTCCTCCAGCGTGGCTCATTTATTCCCCCTCAGGGCTGAGGGCTCGCTGACTGGGTACGGTTGGTGTCGACCACGAAGTCTACAGGAAGGAGACTCAACTCCGGTGGTAGGGGGGTGTACCGAAAACGTCGGCAGCTACTTGAAAAATAAAACATAACTAGACTTCCTGGGCTTCAGCGACATCACGCCGCGAATGGAAGAACCACGAAGGAACCTACCAAATGCGAGGGGCAGCAAAGCCAAGGGTTTCCGCGGGAAGCAATATTTATTTACGAGACACACTCTTGACAATAATAATCATATTTAATAAATCAATTATTAGAAATTTCTCTCATAAATACAGCACAAACTGCGTAAAGACCCGTCAAGAGTTCTGCAATTCACTGCCTTACAATCTTCTAGATGAAGTAACAATGAAACCGATTTGGTTCCACGTCGGCTAGCACTATAATACTGCACCATCACTACTTCTTTTCCATCTTATTATCTCGGATTGAGGCACGCCCACAGACCGCCCCAGCAGTGCCGAGCGCCAACAGGCCAACATGCGCCATCATGCAACTGACCGGCGCCTTCGTAAGTTCCTTCACCCACCGCGTGATGTCGCTGAAGTAGGGAGGAGTCTAGTTTTGTTTTATTATTTTTCAAGTAGCTGCCGAATTTTTCCGTACATACCGCTCCAACCCCGGAGTTGAATCTCCTTCCTATAGACTTCGTGGTGTCGGCACTGCGTGCGCCTGCCAGAGCGGGGCGACCGTCCCAGCTCCGCCTCTGAAGACCTCTCCCGAGCGCTGTCGCTTCGTTGCGGCGGGTCTTTCAAACGGTCGAGTGACACCATGCCACCATGCAAATAAATAGAAAAACTACGACTTTTGGTTACAAATGTTTCAATCGTTAGAGGAGGTCTTGAAAATGAAACAACTAGACTTTCAATTAATGAAAATTTTCTAAATTGTGTAATAAATAATACAAATTTATCATTTAATTAACTTAGGCGAGTAAATTGAAACATTTCCCATCACTTAAGTTCTTGACGGTTAGAGGACGTTTTATAGTAAAAATATATTTTAGCATTATTAGTAGAAAATGAATGAAGAAATTAATGAAGAAGAGTGTAATGAAATTTACTTAGTAATTCGTAAATGAATAGGAAAAACTAAAAGTTATGGGCTTCCTCTGAATGTTTTGGTGATAGTAGTCGGTGCGTGGTTTTAAGTGACAATGATTACAATGACAATGAATAAAAAGTAAGGTAATCAGCAGTTTGTGTGAAGTATTTACATCGCGGCATTATTTAAATCAATTTCTGGGGTGGGGGACCATTATGTGTTAGCTCAATTGCACAAACAACCATAATTTAATGGTAAGCAAACACTTTTTTAATTGCTTTGAGTTTAATTAGAGATTTGTAATTATATCACGAATATACTTATCATCTCAAATATACTTCTTGTTTCAGAGATAATTCAATGTTGTGCTTTCCGCACTGGAAAACGTCCTTTCCAAAGAGACGAGTGGTTGAATTTTTTTATTAATGGGTCAGAAAGGAAACCTGTAAAGAGTGATAAAAAAGAATCAGATTCAACATTTTGGTGTTTGTATAATTAACTCTATTTCGAGGATACACAGGTTCATTCTTCCAACTGATTCCTCCGGTATGATAATGTCCAAAAAGTGCGTGCGGATTCAAACGAAAAGAACACTTATTCTCTCAAAGTAAAATCACTGCCGCCTCAATTGTGGCTGTTATTTTCTTTTTGATTTTTTATATATTACTGTTAATACTGTTTTCATAGAAAATATAAGTTGTTTGGTAAGGATGAAGGGCTGAAGTTTAGAAATGCGACTCGAAAGGTCGAGAGCTTTTGAAATTTTGAATTGTACTGTGTATTATATTGTATTGTAGAAATGTTATGAGCATTACAAATATAAAATATGTTTATAAACCCTCTTTTGAAAACCGTTTCAAAAGGTTTGGTTCGGATGAATTCGGAACGGAGCTGCTGTTTGGCACGCGAAATGTTTCCTACAAGCTTCAGAAGGAAGCTGGGCACAAAGATACAGAGACAAATAGATATTACGTACGTTACATCCTTAAATTAGGTTACTTCTAGTAGCGTTTTATGGACTGTTCGTGGAATCGTATCTTCTCAAATCCGACAACAATATTTCGGATCGGCAAATGCAGAGCTGAGCTACGTCTCCATGAACACCACGCAATAATAATTTTAGTTCTGATTGCCTCATGCATCATGCTGCAATGACGCTTAATACGCTCGCAACATATACGTGATCAAGTAATGGCGGCTTTTCTCTTCACAACGATTCCGAAGTAAGATGAGTAGGTAGGTAGTAGAGTTGCATAGACATACTAATTACGGCAATATTGAGGCTGTATGCGTGAGTGGCGTTTGCGTGCGCATGCGAAGTTGTGAAATATAATAATATAACGTGCTCCCTTCGTAGAAGAATGTCATTTACTTTTAAATCAAACACCTTTTCTCCTTTTGTTCATTAATTCTCCATATACCTATTGTTTTTTTCACTTTCTCGCATACTTCTTACCTAGCAAAGAAAACAGTATGCATTGAAAACGGCGATTTCTTGGCAGAAAAAAGGAATTGTAAGTCCCTGATACCAAAACGTGAATAAATCGTGTTCCAATATAAATTAAATTACTTCCTCTAGCACGTTGCGTAGTCAAAATTCACGTTTTATGGCTCCATAATACCGACAATTAGGGTTACGTCAAAACGTTAATCTGTCTGTCCATACGACAGTCTCTTCATCAGTCTGACTGTAGGAATGGTTATCAACTACGCCGTTGGCAGGATTTCAACCAATTTTAATATTCCCCTATTGATCTGGCTGATGTTGCGCCATTATATTTCAAATGGATATTTGTTTTTTGAAGTTATTATACAAGATACCTCAAGGTCATTTTCAAAATTTTCTCAAAAATGACTCCAATTTTTTTTCTTCAATTTTTTCTCAGGTAAATTTATAAAATATAAATTTATATCTCAGGTATGTTTATAAAAATTATATACGTCCGATTTGTGTTGAATTCTCTGTTTTTGCGAAAATTGTTTAAATTAATAGATCGGCGACTTCCTTCAACTACAGTATTGAACAGAAACATTTCTTCTTAAAGCAGATCTTTAAATAAATCATGTACAATTTTTTTCACGATAAGGATAGTTTTGGTGAAATAAAAACAATAATAAACATACGATTTTCTCAAAAATGATCCCCAATTTTTTCTTCAACATTGTTTTCGGAGAGGGTAAAATATTCTTTAAAAATATCCCAGATCCAACTTTCATTGAACTATTGAATTGTATGTTCATTGAATGTTTGAAAATAGCAAAATTTTTAAAATTTAAATGAAGTTAAAATTTGGCGGCTTCCTAAAATTACAATACATGATCAACATTGAGATTCTATAAGATCGTTAAGTAATATCAAGTTATTTTTATAAACTATGAGTTGCGTTTGAGTACTTTTATGTGAAATAGTGACAATGTTTAAAACTAGGTATAAAAATTCTGAAATCTGCGAACAGTTTCTAAGTTTTTTATTTTAATTCCTAAGATTTTAATAAAAATATTTCAGAAAACTGCAACTATTAGCTATTTTAAAGCGCCGGAAAGATTGTTTATGGCAACGCAGATGGCTATAATAGCGATAATACGTGCTATTTGCTAACAAAAACTACCCAAGTTTCAATAGCAGCATGGTGAAATCTTTTTTGAGTATTGGCATAATTTTTGCGGGTTCAAATGGAATCATAATATTACGGAACAGTATGGCGTAAACGTTAAAATAATACAAGTGCTGTTGTAGCACCACTGGTTTCTCTGTTCTCGGCGTCGTACAGTTTGTTATCGTGCCTTCCCACCTTCCCTGCTCGTTGAGTTTTCTCAGACAAAATTTCGGATGAAATTAGTCGGCAACACATCTGTCGCAGATGAAAGGAGACAATAATAAGAAAGAAACACGGAAACGGGAAGGAGGCTTGGCACTCGCTGCTTCGGAACGAGGGAAGAAACAGAAACGTGGGAATGAAATGAGCAAGAAAGCGGCAGGGGAGGGGTAATGCTCCAAAGCGGAAACAGGAGGAGGCCCTTGAGAAGCCATCGACTTTGAAGATTAAAACGAGATGCGCCCCCTCCCTTCCCATCCCTCTTCCCTTCCCCGCCGTGCTCGATGCGCTCTTCCCGCCCTGCTTTTCCCCGCCTCACCCTCCCAGCCCGTCTCTCACAGTTCTTCCCTTCCCTACCCCGCCCTACCACTTCTCTATCTGCGCCCTGCTGATCCGCAACCTGCATCCCTGCTCACCATCGCCTCCCGCCTTGCCCATTCACAACCACCCAGTTCTTCCCCTCCCCATCCTTCCCTTTTCATCCCCCGTCGTAATACTTCTTTTTTTATCTCCGTCCTGCCCATTTGCAACCTGCATCACTCCTCTCCATCGCGTCTCGCCATTCCCGTTTGCATCCATCCATCACTCCCCATTCTTCATCCTTTGAAATTCAACTACGTACTACCTTTCATGCCCGCCCTATCGCTTCTCGTTCTGCATTCCCTTCCTGCCTACCCGCACGCCATCTGTCACATCCCGCGCATCACCATCCATCACTCCCCGCCATTTTCTGTTCTTCCACATACTCCCTTTTATCCCCGACTTACCTGCCCTCACCAAATATCCCCATTCGCACACTACTCTCCCTCCTATTCTTTGCCTCCATCGCACCAAGACCACTCCGTCACTCTCTAGCTTGCCCATGTCTGCCCCGCCGCGCCAGCCCTGCCATTCCCACCTTACTTCTTTTCACTTTGTTTGCACATCCTTTTCATATGCGTCCTAGTCCCCTGATCTCCTCTCAATCTCACCCAACCGATCCCATCACTCCTCGCTCTCCCACTTCTTAACCTCTTCTTTTCGTTCCGCCGAAACCTACATCTCCGCCCTGTCCATCCGCACCCTCCATCCCCTCCCTTACGCCACAACCCTCCCCGCTGTTCACTGTCGACGGGGAGGC
Organism: Acheta domesticus; assembly: GCA_031308135.1. Lineage (NCBI taxonomy): Eukaryota > Metazoa > Arthropoda > Insecta > Orthoptera > Gryllidae > Acheta > Acheta domesticus. The sequence continues at coordinate 34,053,412 of JAHLJT010004567.1, read as the reverse complement.
AGCAATCTCCGTTCGAGAGGCGTTTCTTTCAAATATTCTCTTTGACGCAGTTTCAAGTAGGCGAGCGCGGGGGTTTAGTAAACAGAGCCCAAGTTTCTGAAACGTGGCAAGTGATGAAACAGTAAAATTCCCTTTGATTGGTAAATACACCACAGACAGAATCGTAGGTAGAGAATCTGAGCTTGTTAGTAAATTCTTTAGTACTTGGCTAATTTGCTTTGCAATCCTTGCTCCTTTTCAAAAAGATTTGGAAAATGCTGTCTTGGGAAGTGGTTACTTTAAAGAATGTTGATGAAACTTTAGCAACGTGTAACAGGATTCAGAGCATATCTTATTTATGAGGCAGAAAAAAATGTACAGAAATGAGATTTCAAATAAAACGACAGAAACTGCTGCTGAAAATTGCTCTTTAGAAGTGTGTAAAAGATGTCAGAGTTTCATGCGTTGATGTATTTTTAGTTAGTTTCCGAGATCGCAGTAAATTATATTTATAAATATTATTTTTGTAACATTTAATTCTTAAATATGCACCATGCATATGGAAATATTTATATGTATGTGATGTAAATATGAAGTAAAACTAATGAACAAAAACAGGATTTGATTTTCTCGTACATTTACATTTTGAAATTGTACTCCTAAGATATACTACACTAAAATAAGACTTTTAAAGAAAATCCATTGTACAATCCTATAACTCACTAGAATGCGCTCACAGAATGCTGAGTCAAAATGCATAGTTTTCGATCTCATTGTTGAAATTATTCACTATTTTTAAGAAAGGATGGAAAAGGACATGGATAAAAATTTTACATGCTTTATTCTTGCTCGTTTAAACGTATTTTCCTTAAACGAGATTATTTCCCTGATCCGATCAATTCTAGATGAATGCCGAAGCAGTCCCCTAACAAACGGGCCACGGACGTGCGTTTGTTCCTTCCCATTCCTTGTCCTGTGCTACTCTTTATACATACTTACATTTACAGGCACACTAGGTTACAGGCACTACAGGTTTTTGTCCAGTTTCCCTGATCCATAGAGCAAATGCTGAGATGGCCCCTTGTTTTGCTTCTGGATGTAAATGTAGCTTCACTGTGCGCACGTTTTGTTGAGCACTTCTTTTGCTTGTAGTTCATTTACAGTTGAAATTGATTTTCTATAATTCCATTTTCTATTCTATTTTCTATTGATTTTTCTCGGGAAAAAACATTTTTCAAATATCTTTATTTTTCTAAAATAATTATTTTCTAAAATAATTATTTTCTAAATTAATTTTTTCGTTTTCGTTTTTTTTTTAATAAAATTCTGGCCCTCAAGAAAATGTGCGCAGATAAATTTCTTTCCCCACACGTCATATACAGTTTTTACTGTTTTTTTGACAAAATAAAAATAAAAATAAATAAATAAACTACACACATGCCGGGAGACCTGCTGGAGGCAGATGCGCTGGAGGGAGATACCTGGTTGGGAGGAAAACTTCGCTAGCCGAAATGGTAGGTCGGCCCCGGATCTTACCATCCATCGAGAGAAGTTCACCACCACCTTCCGATGAAAAATTGCATTACCCTTACGAGACTAATGACCTTAGAAGTTGACGTGCCCGGAATCACTGATCAATCAATCGACTGAAGAGAGTCTTTGGGAGAAAATCATCTGGATGGTTTAGGTGCAAATGTAAGGCTGATAGACGTTCTGCGTAAACCAATCATCCGATATCAAGAACCAGCTAAACGTGGTTTCGGACAATTCAATGTTTTAGAAACAGTAATTCACGACTTATAGGAATGGGAATCTTATCCAATTTTCCGTTGTCAGGAACTCATAAAACAAGTTTATATCGTTTTTGCCACTACATTACAGTACTTTCTCTATTCTACGTACGTGGTACGAAAGAAATTAAAAACATTCAATCAACTTTTAACCTTAAAATGCAAGTCAACCGTAGAAGCTTTCCTTTTTTTTTCTTTTCCCGGTCACCAAAAGACCGCGTTCTAAAATTCATTTTCTGCAACGTTTAAACAAACTATGTACACGATATTTTGACGTACATTATGGCATTGTGGAGATAATGGAGGGGACTGCGCATTGCAAGCTGCACGAAAAGGCTGCGCTGCAAGCTGCACAAATTGATTGCAAGTGGATGAGTTGCAGTGCGGTGGCTCCTTGCCCGGGAGCAAAGCATTCCATGAACGGCCACAGAGAAGTATGCGTGGTCGGGCAGGGCGCGGTAAAGGGTGGGCGGTGGTGGGGTGAAGGGTAGACGGACGCGTTTTACGCGCATATCGCCCCCACCCCCGCGCACGTCCCGTGGTGAACGCCGTTTGTTTCGACCGCAGCGCTCTGTGATTCTCACTGGACCACGGTTGCATCCTTCGCGGTCTCTGGGGGCCAGTTCGGGCAATGTACCTTGGAGAAGCCGCCCTCCCCCGCCTCACTGCCCTGAGAGACCGCTGCTTGGAATTCGCTCTTCTCTCAGAGAAAGGGAGAGATAGAGAGAGAGAGAGACAGAAAGAGAAACAGAGTCGGAAAGAGAGACAGACAAAGCGAGACAAAGAGAGAGAGAGGGACAGAGAGAGGGACAGAGAGAGGGACAGCGAGAGGGACAGAGAGAAAGACAGGGAGACAGAAAGACAGAGAGAGACAGAGAGAGAGAGAGAGAGAGAGAGAGAGAGAGAGAGAGAGAAACTTACAATAATTAAAGTCACGGACAATTAACTTGGGCTCTTTAAAAGGTATCTTGTAAAAATATTAGAGAGTTAAGAATTATGTTTAGGCAAGATGTTAAGAACTGTATTATGTAGTTGTTTTTTTTGCCAATTTTCAACTGCCGTAGAAGTCTTACTATACAATTACCGGTATTGAAGACTTGAAACACAACACCAACATTCCTTCTCTGGCTTATGCACATAGTGTTTTATTTTTATGTTCTTTTGCGTAAGTTACTACACCGAGAAGGGGTTGTTTCCCTTCCCCCTCAGTCTTCCTCGCCACCGACCGACCGACCGACCGGCCATTCCTTCGACGTTCTGTTGGCTTGAGAGACGGTGGAGTGGCGTCGCGTGGCGTTGCGTGGCGTTGCGTGGCGAGGCGAGGCGAGCCACTGGACTAATCCCATATGAAAATTTTCATCAACTGAACGGTCACAGAAGTGGATTGGGATTGCGCTCTAGGGCGAAATGCCAAAGAAATTGTAATTTTTACTATTTTTTCGTAAATAATTCTACTCCTTGGCTGCCAATGTGATAGTGTAGTGAATAGCTAAGAGTTTTGATGTAGTTAGAAACAAATGCTTAAATTGGTGTATTGCTGTTTTATGCTAGATTACTACTATGTTCTATGATAGCCCTTAACAGCTGTCAAGTAGCCAGTTGATTTTCAATGTGTTACCTCAAACTTTTCAAGGTTGCTGTTATTATTCTTTGCAATGTCTAGGCAGCAGCAGTGAGGGCTAGAAAAAGACAGTTTCGTGTTGTGGCCAAGCGAATGCAAGGTTTCTCGGGTAAATAAATGTAATTTTGATTTATTTGGTCAAAAACAGAAAAAACTGTATATGAAGAATGGGGGAGAAGATTATTTTCGCGCGTTTTCTTAAGTTCCACAATCCCTTCCCAACATTTTAACTATAAATACGATAGTTGAAAGATGAATAAAATATAAAAAAGGTATAATAAAATTTTTAAAAGCGAGAGATTAGCAACTTTTGAAAAATAATTATTTTATTCCTGTGTTATAGAAAACATACTTGCAACGGTAAACCAAATGCCGATGCGATTTTTCTGCATTGCTAACAAAATAGTAACCCACCCTCAGCTCTACTCCTACCACTAAAATCAAAAGGAGTGCTCCACAAAACGAGCGCATAGTGAAGCTACATTTACGTCCAGAAGCAAAAGAAGGGGCCATTTCAGCATTTGCTCAATGGATCAGGGAAATGTGCTGTTTTGTTCTTTTTGATATTGATGACCGAATTCCGTGTTCTTTCCCTTTCTCTCCGAAGGTTTAGAAAATTATACCAAGTTTTCCCTCTTCTTAACAAATAATAATAGTAATTATTATTATTATTATTATTATTATTATTATTATTATTATTATTATTATATAGTTATTAATTGAAAATAAAAAACAATTCAGGAAAATAATTTTCGATGAGCATCTCAGATTCACAGAAAAAACAAAATCTAAGAGGTGCAAAAGTGTAAGTAGAGAGAAAACAGGCAACATCTGAAAGAATAATGGAATATTGGAAGAAACGTCAAGAAAAAAACAATTGAGTATTGAAAAAAGCAAAAGAAGTAATTGATCTAACGTACTCCAGAGTGGGTGATCCGAAAGTAGAAGAAGAATGACTGCAAGAGAACATGGAGTTTACTGAGATACATATAGGGACGGTTTCGAATTCGGAATTCGAATCACTTATTTAAATGAGAAATCTATCGAATTTCTTGCTACAAGGGCCATATTTCAATGTTTATAATCTTCTGTACACTGCTGTGTAACGGCATTTTATTTATTTTTTTACTTTATGCACATTGTAACTCATAAACAATATTCTCAAGCATTGGCCTCTTTTCAAAATTTATGTAATTCTAACTAACAAAAATGTACAATTTAGTAATAGATTTTTCACCAGGAATGTGATAATCTCAAAATGATAGAAAAACGAAGGTAAGTGAGAGCAGTCTGTCTCATCGAGATTGGTATAAAAATTAAATATAAGTTATTCCAATAGGAAATGTTTGGCAGCTCATATATTTGTGACCATTTTCCTTCATTACGCAGCTGAATAAGAGATACCAATAGGTAAACCACGTTTACTATATTTTATGGGCAATCACGACGCTATTGAGTCTTTTTAAATAAAACGCAAAGAGCTTAATCTGTTTTATACAATGACGTGAACTATTATGAATAAATAGTGTTTGTTGATTTGAAATTAGACATATATAATGTAATCTTGGCGGAAATTAGAGCAGAAAGAAATAATGATTTTTAAAGAATAAGATTTTTTAGCTTTGATAGTACCGTCTTAATCACTTAACTAAGGGTTTATGAAAAATAATGTATTACTGTCATCATCAAACAAATATTCAATATTACAATTTTATATTAGCAGCATGCTAAATTTGAGATTTCATCGTAGCAAAGCAAATTACATTATCTGCCCTGCAAGCAATTATAATACTGGTATCCAAATCAAATATGAGTGCCAATTTGATTTAGATTCACATTGTCATACATTGGCAGCAAACATTTCCAAAATTAAAGGTAATGATACTTTGACGGACTATTGCATACAGTTCTTCTCACAATTGTTCTTTCAATTTAAGCGCTACGGTTGGAATTGATCGTGCTCATTGGTGGTCCCCACTTCTAGAATAAGTCTTACCCCCACCCACCCACGCGGTCCGGGTTTGCACTCAAGTTGTTCTCGCGCGGCTCCTGAGGTCAGTCAAAGTGCAAAATGCTGTGCAGACCTATTCTAAAGAATGAAGCGATAACTCCTTACCTAAACAGAGAGTAAAACATTGTATTCTGTACATCGTTGACATCCATTGGTGAGCGTCTGTTAAAAGTATCTGTCCTTTTAAAGCTAATTAGCTAGCACTTCAGGTTCCTACTTTCCGTATTGGCACTTTTCAAGTTGGTGAGAAATTGCGTAATCTAGTATACGTTCATTAGGTTGGATTTATACATGGTCTTCCACTTCTGATGACCCTTTGCCGAAGTAAACCATTGGCTGATTACAGCATTTTCAGTTTGTCCGACCACCATTTCTTCTGCCTGCCAACATTTCTCTTTCCAAGACTTGGATTCCAAGCGGTAATTCGGTGGGTCCAGCGGGTATGGCGAAGTCGCATGATGTGACCTGTCCAAAGCCATTTCAGATGTCTTGTAGCCATACCTGTTTATAAACGTGAAGTGATATTATTTTCGAATTTTTGGATCAAACAATCGTAGTAACATTTCAGTTTTGAACCAGTTCTTGCAAAAACGGGTGGGAGCGATCTGCGACCTCGTAGAAAGCGTCGCAACAATAGAAAATGTTCCAAATACGTATGTCCTTGACATAACTGCGAAACTCAAAATATTTTAACAAAAACACACATCAGATTACTTTTTGTATTCCAGCATTATAAACGACAATTTTTGTTACAAGGAATTATTCACAGAATGACAACCAAGGGCACATATTATGACGTAGTATTTGTCGTTTATGGCACATATAATTGCGTCTTCCCACATTCAATCAATAACAGTGAAAGAATCGGGTGGAGGTTCCGGTAAACCGGACAGCCGACCACAATTTTTTTGCACAGATGTCAAAAACACGCGATATCAAAATAAAGTTGTTCAAAATAAAGTTCCGAAAATTAACTTTGATTCTCCTGAAAATTTATAAAACTGTTATACAAAATATAGCGTATGTAACTTCTTTATAATGTTCCTTTATTTCATTCGTTCAATTTTTAAAACTCACTCCCAAAGTTGCTTGTTTTCAAAACATCTACTCATGCAATAAAGCTTATTAGAAAGTAGTTTAATAATATACTGGTAATATATTGTTAAATGCCTGTAGCACTAATAAATATATAAAATTATGTAAATATGTAAAATGTATGTAAATAACGTCAATACATACAATTTTCTTTCAATGATATTGCAATTTATAATTGACCTCGTCCTTCGTCTTCCGTCTTTGACATCCGTCTTCGGTATTCTCCTCCGGAACGACGATAGTATTTGACTTAAAGTCTTCAACTCCGCACGATCCCCAAGCATTCCTGACAACGATTACACTCAGGTTTAATATCCTAGTAATATTCTAGTAAACACCCTTCTCGATGCGACGTCAGTTCTTGGAAACAGTCGCTGTGAGAGAGCAGCCTGGCGGAATAATCTCGTCGGGCAGCTTCTGTTTACAGACAGCACTCGTGCAAGCGCGAAAGCCTCGCAATGTAGTTGAAAGCCTCGATGGCGACGGCGGAGAGCGTGAGATGGCGCCACCTGCGCGGGCATTTCGGAATACCCGCTGCCTTAATTCCGCCTCCGCAATTAGCAATAACCGATAGAATCGGTAAGCCTGCAAGTGGACGGCGAAGGGCGCGGGCAAGCAAAGGTGGCTCGAGGCGGAGTCTGCACTCGACGTTGTAGCGCAGAGGGGAGTATTTGGTTTTAGAAAGGCGTAGGAAGGTGAAGAAGGGATGTGGGAAGTCGTCAAAAATTTTTTTGAATTTTTGCCATTTTCGAAATATCAGAGATTTGAACACAAAATAGACCTGCGCCATTATTTTACTGAATCCAGCTCTGGACAACGTTTAATCAACTTGGAACCATTTTTGAGAAAATTTTTAAAATGTTGACGAGACGTGTAAATTACAACATTTTAAAAATTTTTTGAACTTTTGCCATTTTCGAAATATCAGAGATTTTAACACAAGATAGACCTGCACCTTCTTTTACTGAATCCAGCTCTGGACAACGTTTAATCAACTTGGAACCATTTTTGAGAAAATTTTTAAAATGTTGACGAGACGTGTAAATTACTCCCAAAAACCAAAGTATCCGTTTAAAACTTCCAGGGCCTCGAGTTCGATCGTTCAGATCGATCACGGGATATCAATTTTGGAGAAAATCGGCTGGATTGTTTAGGCACTATTGCCCGATTAAAATAAGTTGGTGATTGACAGTTGTGCTTCTGTAACTGTAGCTTCATACAATATGAGTGAACAATTTGGTTAATTTCATAAGTATTTATTTCAAGTGATTACTTTCGTGTCCCGGAATCACGTTCTCAGTGGTACGCAAACTGTCAATGTCGCTCCCTTCCATTCGCAACTGTCAATCACCAACTTATTTTAATTGGACCATAGTGTTCACCTCACACAGACGAACGGACGGAAAGACAAACGAACTCACGTTTTTGCCATCAATCAATTTTTCAGTGTCAGGCACCCATAAAATATAGGTTCTGAATACAAAACATGCTAGAAGATATAATTTACTAGAAACAAGAGTTATCCATTTTTTGTCACCAGGGGTTGGCAATAAGACTTTCTATTGTCGAACTTTCACTGTTTTCCGACGTACGAGTTCAGTACATTTTCTTCTTACGAAGTAAGGACGAGAAAAAAAATGAAGTTTCATTTGTACTCATATCAGTAATAATTGGTCTCAAAAATGATTCAATCGCAGGTAATAAATGTCCACTTCTGTCGTACATTTACACTCCTATCGTTAAGGAAGGTCTCAATATTAAATTCAAAGGAAAGAAATGTGACATAGCACTAAACGTCATCATTTTTTAGGAATAATTTCGGGATAGTATATTTGGCAGTGAAAATGTCGACTGAGTCGATGGATTGACTGTTATAAGTTTTCTGGCGCGCCAACTGCTAAGGTCATTTGTCCCCGAAGGTGGCGGTGTTCCTCCCCGCTAGAACGTGAGATCATGCTCGGTCAGTGGCCTTTTTCTTTTTCCACGGCTCCGGCATTCGTTTGGTACTGAACCACGTAAAACTGTCGATCACAGAAGCAACCCTCTAAAACATTGTTGTCAAGATCGATGCCACGAGCGGGAGTACCCGTATCAAACGGGTACCCGTAAGGTTCGCCCTTATATACGTTACGGTAATACGGTTCGCCCGTATAATATGGGTCGCGGATAGACACGAACAGAAGGGATTTTTTATAGACACGAACAAAAGATTGATCATTACATTGATTGATCACGAACAGATCATTATAGTTTGTATTTTAAAGCATTTACAAAATATTTATTTAAATTGTTATTTAAAAAAGTGAAGAAATAAATTAATTTGTTGTTATGTCTGTTTACGTTTAAATTAATTTTATTAATAAATTGTATTTATTAATAAAATTTATTTATTATTAAATTAATTTTAATTGTTATGTCTGTTATCATAAAGGTACCCGTATGAACGCGGGTGAGTCTGACCCGCACTTTTCTGAGACGGGCAGGCGGGCGGGTTGACGGGTTTGCGGGTATTCAGAGCTCTACTAAGAACTAGCTAGTGTCGAAAATTCGCACCGTTGAGGCAGGAACTCAACTACGTTCTGGTTTATGGATTTGCTGTGATAATTATACTGAGATTTGGATGTGCCTCAAAAGTTTGTTTGAATTAAATACTTTTGAATTGTCCCAGTTTTCCTCTGAACATACAAAGTGCCTCAAATACTTGTGAATTCATCGAACCCTTTAGTAGTGACAGGTATCCACTGAGCATGCGATGTGTTCCACATGCGGTGTGTTCCACTATCATCAAACACTTTCTAGTTTTTAGTGTTTTCCACTGAGAAGCTGATGTGCTTCTTTTGCTTGAGCAATCATCAAATACTTTTTAATTACGACATTATTCCACTGAGAATGCGATACGTTTCTAACCCTTGAGTAATCACCAAACACTTTCTTATTGTGACAGTTTTCCTTTGAGAATACGATTTATTTTGTTTGTTTGAGCAGTCATCAAACACTTTCTTGTTGTGAAATTATTCCATTGAGAATGAAATGTCTTTCCATCCCTTGAGCAATAATCAACCACCTTGTAGTTGTGTCAATATTCCACTGATTGTACGATATGTTTCAAACCCTTGAGCAATCACCAAACAGTGAGAGTTTTCACTGGGAAGGCGATGTGCTTCGTTCTCTTGAGCCAACATCAGACCCACTGTCCGTTGCCTCGTAGTCTTTCTTCCGTCGGTGGCCGTGTGAGACGTGGCGAAGTGGCACTCTTTGCGGCCGTTGAGCGTCTTACGGGATGCGAGTTGGGCCGGATTTCGCGATCGCGGGGGCAGCCGGCGGTGGAAGAGCTACAGCCGTCCCCGGGGGGCCAGGTAAAAGCTCTGGCACACTCCGCCATTTGCCGCAGCGCCACTTCGAAGGCTCTTCCACGTTGGGCTGACGACGATCTTTCAACTAAGCTTTCATAGGAGACGTTATATATACTTTTCTGTTGTATTTTGCATCGGAAAAAAATATGCATATTATTAATAATATTTATTATATTATTAATAATTACATTATATTAATAATCATATATATTTATATTATATTATAATTTATTATATTATTAATAATTATATTATATTAATAATTATATATAATTATATTATAATTTATTATATTATTAATAATATTTTCTGTTGTATCAAAAAAATATTATGCTTATTAATAAACAAATATGTTAAGACCCAATTTTCTCAATTTTTTTCTCCTTTGGAAAAATTTAACTGCGACACACGCTTGAAACAACTGTATAATTGTCAGTACTAACCCTCCGACGGGCGCGTCCCATCATTTCCCACCACCAGGCGCGTGCGCCACTCCCCATCGCGTTTTTCAACTTCGATTTTCGAGTCAATAGTTATTACTTTTGTTATTGAATGTGAAAGAAATATTATTTATTTATGTTTTTATTCATTTTTACTTCATAATAACTTAACGAAATAATATTAATAAGAATCTGATCCAACACTCGCTCCCTCCGTGTCTTGGTACGTTACATGTCGGGGAATGAATGCGGTGCAAACATGCCTTCTAACGTTTCTTCGGAAACAACGCATTTAAATTTGAATTAGTGATTTGTACTGCAAAACCTATGTCATAAAGCAATAACAAAACAGCAGTACTTACATGACAAAGGGCGTGCGATATGGAGTGCCGCAACCATTGCAGAGTTCGAATTATTAATAAATAACGGCAGTGTCTAAAATCGTGATTTGAGTGTCATCCGGTTTAAAATATAATGAATGAAGAATAACTATGAGCTCAATAGTGCTACCCCAATTATTTACACAAAATCAACAAAAATGTAAGAATGCGACACTGAATGCCGCTTAGCCGGAGGGTTTATAAACAAATATGTTAAGACCCAATTTTCTGAATTTTTTTCTGCTTTGGAAAACTCTTACAGCAACACGCGCTTGAAAAAACTGCGTAATTGTCAGTATTAAGGATGGAAGGACCCAACTTCAAGCGTCTAGCCCCTAAAATGTGCATTAAAGCCCTGTATTGGGCGGGATTAACCATTCTAAATTTATTGAGCGTTGAAATTAAATTTCACCGAAAATCAAACAGTTCGTTGACTTTCATCATAAAAGATTGGTTCTGTCGCACGAAGAGAAAGGCAGACAGGGAGAGTCAGACAAGCAAACAGAGACAGACGGGCAGATAGAGACGACAAGCGGACAGACTGGCAGGGGGCGGACAGGGAGGCAGAGACGGACAGAGAGACAGGTGGACTAAGAGAAAGACAGGAGGTAGACAGATGGATGTTTACTACTACCTTGTTACGATTTGAATGTATACATTCTGTATCAGTTGAATGTATCTCAGTTGGGGAAAGAATCTGTATGCATCGTCGGTTACCATGGACGTGGAGTGGTTTAGAGGAGAACTGGGTATAGTTCACTAGAGAATGGACGCCTGAATGTAGGTTTCTTGAATATCCGTGTGATAGACTAACTAGATAAACACGAAATATTAGCAACTTCGGGGAAGATTAGATAATACACTATTACTAGAAAAACCTTGGGGAAGAAGATTCCCAAATTAAAACAGAGAAGGTAAAATTACCGATTGATTCCTAGATATTTGTATTCATGAGCAATATTCTTGTTTTGTGTTTCGAACTTGAAGTGCTATAAATACCTACCTCAAGAGAGAGGCCAACCTACTCCGACGTGAAATTGGCGTGAAATTGATGTGGCTGAACATGGGTTCACCCCCAAAAAAATGAAGTCACAGACAGTCGCTCCAACTATGGGGTAAAATATGTCAACAGTACAGGTACACAAGTAAACTGATAGAGTAAACATACTCTTAAATTGATCGCTGATTCTCTCTTTAAACCAAAGATATACTAGAATTAGAAAATAGTTATACGTTTGCAGTAGTCAGGGGCAAACATAAATATGAAACTTTTAAAGTTGCAACGGAGTGTGGCTAGATCAGCCTATAACCTTAATTGGTCGGTGCAGCCCAGCGTGTTCGTCACCATGCATGGCAATGATAAATGCACGCTTCGAAGTAATTCAACGTCACGAATGTGACCTTTCCAGCATTCTCTGCCGTCTAAATATGAAATTGTATCGCGAAAATATAGTAATTACTTCTTTTTATTATAAACAGTAAAACTATTCTTTGAAAAATGAAACCACGTAAACATAATTTGTGTTTTCATTTTAATTATTCTCTGATGATAACGTGTTTTGTAAGTATATTTTCAAACTGAATATTAAACGCAAATCATTAATTTCTTTGATTTTAATTCATTTTTTTATAATTCTTTGAGAACTAATTTTAGAAAATTTGAAACCAAAAAATTCATATCACATGTTTTGTTTAATTTTCAAAAAATACATACACTATTATCTTCGTTCTTTTTATTTCGGTTCTCGGGATTTTCTGAAATGTCTGCATGAGTACATGCACTAATAATGATTTTCTTTGCTTTCCTCTTAAGCTTGTAAGAAAAGTAAAAACAATTGTGATTGTGAAATATAACAGAAAACATTAAAGAACTGAGGAAAGTTTGTTAATATAATCGTAGCCCATGGATATCAAAAAGAGTTAACTGATTATCTAAAAAGGGGCATTATAAGAGGAATAAGTTTACAAAAATTATGATGACAATGAATATTTTGAAAAAGAAAAATACACATAGCTTACAATCTTATATTTACAAATGTTTTATATATTTGTTATCCGTTCGATGACATTTCCAGACATTCCAAATTAATAATATATTAGTACAAAATTCAAAACATCGTCTAAAATACACAAATCCAAACTATTATTGAATCATTTCCAAATAATGTTAAACCTCAGTGCAATGGCTTTTCAATTGACGGCTAAACAAACGTCAATTACGCCGTGAACAAAATGACATTAATTGTACGAATAAACGTTTGATTTGTTAAAGAGCGATATAATATTGAATTATCTAAACTTTCAATGGTTAATTAAATTAAATTAAATAGAGGGTGAAAAATCTTTCATAAAGCGGAAGTCTATGAATGGTTCCTCTACTGCGCTTTCTTGCAATTTCTTTGCCATATTCCGGGCCCATTCTGTTTGCCGTCCAGAGAAATGAAATTTAAAAGTTAAATTTGGTTGACTTTTGCCATTGTTCTCTTTTTTCGCTTGTTTTAATCTCGCTCTTATTTTAAAATCACCGTTTTACTTCGCGATTATGATTTGCCCCAAAAACGAGCGGGCGACGAAAGCAGAACCTAGATAATGAAGTCCGGTTCTCATAGTAGAAAGTTTTCGTAAAGTAAAAGGGCATTCAATTTGGCGTGTGTAATTGTTCCCTGATCTAAATCGCCTTTGATTTCTCTAAAAATTTATATTTCCTGATCAATCCGAACAAATTCAAGGCTTTGCGTTTTTGAAACTGATATTTTGAATTTTGTGGGTACTTTACATGCAACCCCAACATTATCCAAATTGTCTCAAAAATGACACCAAGCGTTTTGATTAAACTTCGTCGTCGGATAGTGAAAGCACGCTTAAGAAAATGGTGTAGGTCTCATTTTTGTTGAAATCTCCGATTTTTCGAAAATTGCAAATGTTCATTTTTTTCGGGTCTTTGGAGATTGGAGATGCGGATGTTTTCTGAATAAAATCTGTTCTTTAAAGACTTCTTAAAAAAAAGTAATGTCTAGTTTTCTGAGTAGTTTTTGTAATGTTAATCCCGAGCTGGCAACATTTCTTATTCTACGAATATTTTTGTATTGGCTTGTACGTGTGCATAGCCCCACGCATTCGACAGTTTTTCTGTTGTTAGAGAACGACCTTCAGGAATAAACTCTTAACGTACAAGAGCCTGAGCACGAGAGAAAACTTCCAGCATTACTTTGCTTTTACTAATGTCTGTAACATTCATTTTATTTACGAGGAAGGAATTCAAAAGACTTACTCACATGAGTAATAGGATTCCTGTCTCTCACAAGTCTTTCTTTTAGGCACTGGGTTGTACAAGAAGCGTCCGTTTTGTCTGCAGCGATTTTGGTGTTAAAAATGTATCTACTTGGTCGACAATACCTTTCAGATCTCCAGAAAAAATCAGTTTTGTTTCTTTGCTTTTAGGTGACAGCAGTTTTGGAACTAACTTGAGGGATATGTAGTGCATTTAAATGTTTGTGAAGAATAGTGTAAATACTATTCATTTTGATCTTCTGTTCATTCAGACATTATACTTCATTCTGACCTTTTGTTATATCTTCAACATACTTTCTTCGGTCAACCCCTCTCCCCCGAATCAACCACGCGTATACTTGTGTGGCGTCATACAGATGTAATCAAAACACAGATGAGAGTGAGTTGTAAGTACAGTGAGTTTATTCATAAACTAGCCCGTAGTCACAAATAACAAATTTCACTGCTTACAATTAACTAACTAAATAGATCCCACTACTAGGAGAGATTTTAATAAAACGGCTAACACACCGCTCTACATCTGAGACCTAATGCACGTTTCGCTCGTCACGACAATAAATTACCGCCCCTTTGCCCATGTGCGCCACTCGCACAAACGCACAACTACCCGTCGACGCTGCTGAGAACAAGAAGAGGGAGGCCATGTCTCGCGCCGTTATATTCGCCTTCCGCCGCCCCCATTGCCTCCGCGCTGTATCCGCCTAGGCAGAAATTCCCAATGCGTCATCTTCTACGCCCTTTGTTTAACATCCTGCCATCTGCCGCGTGTAGTCACCGTTTCAGCGCGCCACGACGTTACACTTGTTTAATTGGTCTCAGTTTTTGTCGGACCATGCTCGCGTCGTATTTTAACGCTTTCGTTACTGAAACATTTCATTGACACCTTTATGACAGGTATTTTCCCCGTGTTTTGCTACTTCACCATAAGCCTCTTGTAGTTGGAATGTCTGAAGAGCCTCAAAGTTGGAATGTCTGAAGAGAATTTATATCATAACACACCCAACTTTGTTTGAGCTTTGCTGTATTGTGAACATAATGCTTCATGATAAACAGACACGCACAAACAAAACCATGATGCTGTGCAAACACAACCATCTCTTATGATCATTGGAGGGACGTCGTTAACGTTACCAACGTTATAATAGAAAAACGCGATTGGTAAACTAAATATTAAAATTAATAATTAAATATTTCACATGAATAAAGTTTTTTGAATAATGATAATATATTACAATGTTCATATTTATTTTTGTATTATATATACAAACAATAAATGTGAAAATTGCATGGACATAATGTGGCTGTTCTACAGTTCTCTCGTCAGAGTTGTAATGTTAATCCCGAACTGTCAACATTTCTTATTCTACGAGTATTTTTGTATTGGCTTATACATGTGCACAGCCCCACGCATTTGACAGTTCTTTTAATAAAAAAAAATCGGTTGTTTGGATGTGTTCGTGAATATTAGTACGTCAACTCGCTCACTTTATCTGAATGTCACTCACATGTGCAAATAAAAGTGAGCGACAAGTACAAGGTTAAAGCGCAATTTTTCCCGAGGCAACGTGTATTGACGTTGCGTCACTTCCCCTGGGGGTGTTTGTGTTTGGACAACGGTCGCAAAAGCTTGAAAAACGAACGGCGCACTTACCTCGCTCAAACTCGGGCAAGTGGCCTGTGCATTAGCGTTGCTCTTTGTGGAGTCCAACTGTTCTGTTGGTTTTCGAGGGGATATTTTTGCTCTCTTTCCCTTAACTTTTTAAAGTGAAACGACCACAACAAAACTCAAGAGACGTTTCCAGTCTTCCTTCGTACGCTCAGCTCTACCACTCATCGCCGTTGTACCACTCATCGGCTAGTAACCGGCTCAGAGCATCTACTGATGTCACTGCAGTGCTTCTAGTCGGGAGGTCTTGAGGTTCTGAGGACACTGTCAGGATTTTTCGACACCAGCTCTTTATATGTAGCATATATTCAGGCACTGTCTGTTAAAATATTCCAGCGGTCGACTGTTCTGATCGGTAGTTACCCGTGGTTTCTGCGATAGGCATCAGGCGAATGCCAGAGCAGTACCCTAACAAACGGGCCACGGACCGCGGGCGATCTTTTCTTCCTCTTCCTTGTCCTGTTCTCACCCCCTTACTTACACATTTACATGCACTACTTTACCATACACGCCGGAAGATCGGTCGGGAGCTGAGAGCTTGCCGTGCTGATAGGAGATACCTGGTTCGGAAAAGGCTGCAGGTCGAAATGCAGGTCAGCGTGATATCCCGCCATCCAGCGGGGGAAGATCACTGCTACCCCTCGCCATAAAATCATGAACTACGCTTACGGGACTAACGATCTTAGCCGTTGACGTGCCCGAGATCAATCAATCGTAAATTCAACCTCGAGTTTCATTTGTTCAGTTTTGTGAACGCACCAAAGAGCAATGCGCGTTCATGCCACTGCAGTACGACCATTCCTACCCTTACGGGCATCTATGGCCAATCCTGCAACATAATGGAAAAAACAGGAGGTCAGAACAACTTTAGCCAACTGGCGCGCGCAGTGCGTGTGCAGTAAATTCAACCTGTGAGCTGTAGTCAACTTTCGACCACTCGTCGGCTAGAAGATGCGGATCTAATTCTTTTTCGTTTAATTGGCTATCTAAAGAAACTCCGTTTATCGTCGAAAGTTTTCCTCACCAGCTAACTTTCTTTCGTTAGAGAACTTTAAGAACCCATTCATTTGAACTGAAACCTTTGCCTCTTTAACATTAAGTTATTTCCTTGGTATATCAAAATCTAGTTGTTGACTTGTCATTGAGTAACTCTTTCAATGAACATTTTTTTACAATTCAAAAAATGATTTGGCATACCTGTTTAAAATAAATGTTCTAAAAGATTTGTCTCACGAAATACATGTATATTTTTCTTCAAATATACTGATTCTCCAACTTTGGTTTACTCAGAATAAAAACCTGTTTCAAAAAATATTCTGCGAAGTGTATCTGAACGTCATAAATAACGTTCATTTTATGAATAATTTCGAAATTCAGCATGTGTCCTAAGTACCGTACATGTTCTTATTAAAGACATTGAAATCACAATATTTGCCCTCTTTTCCCATCACTTCAAGCACTGATCTCTTCTCAGATAACCAACTTCTCCTAAGGGAAAGACATCTATTTTCTATTTTCCTCTTTCTTTAGTACGTTATCTGACTCAGAGTTAATTATAGTATATTTTTCAATGAGTTCAGAATGTTAGCTATTATTCACGATATGATGTTTATGACACGAGCGAGAGAAGCGTAGGACCGTAGGAGCGAGTGTCGGAATTTCTACGAAGGATTAATAGCCATTCTAATCGAGTAGAAGACTATACTTTCTCTACGACTTTGAAATTAATATTTTAAAAAAATATTAAATGGGCGAGTTAACCTTACAGAACGGCGTCAGTGGTCCACCTGTCTTACGACAGTGGAAACTGCCGCGGTAGAGCACGCAGCGCCTCTGGAGGTGACTGCGAGAACCGTCTGCCGTATGTAATGAACTAAGACGAATGTAATTGGTCGACAGCCGTGCAAGAATAACGTTCTCGCATGGCTTGTGGAACGGCATCATTACTGCATCTGAAAACGTGGAGAAATATTTACATTCTGCAGAAGTCGTGGAGAAAATTTATTATTTTATAGAAAATTCATTGCAACCACATTGTTTAAAGAAACGTATTCCTTACGTTCATACAACAATATAAATATCAGTATGCCATAAGCCTTTCCTTCATATATTTGACTTTTTTCGTATTTTCACGTGCCGTTGTTCTAAAAAGAAAGATTAAACTCGTAATCTGAGGTACCTATTTAGGCTAGAAATAAGAATTAAAAAGTAAAATAAATGTATACATTCGTGCATCTTTTATAAGAGAAAATAAATTGTATGAAATATGAATTTTTGGGATAAGTCTCTTTTCCTTCACTCATCATTGGGTCTGGAATAATACAACTACAATATAAGCAACATAACTAAAAAAATTTGAAAACTCTGCGGTTAATGTGTCAGTAATGCGTTATAAATGTGGACAGAACTAATGAATATGACCAGCACAACAAATTGGTGCGGGAGCAGTTTGAATTTCCAAGCAGTTTAATCGAAGAACCGTTTCGCTAGAAATGGTAAGGAAAACATCAAAGCTTTTAAAACATCGACATTTTCACTACAAAAATATACATGTTAACATCGAAGTTTTGTTTTATATGCTTTATTTGGATCGATATATTTTTCCAAAAACATCGATGTTTGCGAAACAAATTTCTCGTGCTATAAAAAACTTTTCCAAGATCTATTTTTTTTTTGGATTGTTCATAATCAACATCTACTGACATACTTGTATGCCAGTGTTGTGGATCTCCACACGCCAAGAAAACAGTTTACTATTCGCAATCTTTCTCCAGTATTGCCAGGTTAGGGGATTTAATTTGAATGTGCCTTAATTTACCTTTTTTAGGTAATTTAAGTAATAATAATTTAATTTACCTTTTATAGGTAAATTAGGCGGAGAAGGTAGAGATTTCTTTTTGGGTATTGTAAGGGTTAGTTCAGGTGTTCTCATTATATTATAAAAAAATATTTAAAGTGTAAAGAATAAATTATTACCATTTTGAGAAAATGTTGGAAATGTTGAGGTTTCATGTAAAGCACATAAAAATAAAAATATCTGTTTCAAATTCAAGAGGCCACGACATCAATCAGATCGATAAGAGGATGTGGTGAAATTGGTTCTTATGGTTCAGAGATTAGCTTTGTTCACAAACAAACGGACAGATGTTTTGCCGTCAATCGATTTTTCGGTATCAAAGGCCCTCAAATCCTGGTTTCTGACTACACAAAGTATTAGAGGAAGTAATTTACTATGCATATGAAAATGATTTACTTTTTCGTTACCAGGGCCCGCCAATAAGAGTTATTCTATCGAAAGTTCGTTTTTTAAGCCGTATTACAATACTTTCTCTACATGCGTAAGCGGTTGCGAGAAAGTAAAAATGGAAACAGGATGAGAAAATACGATCAGTTTTATCATAGCTAAAATATCAATATTTTAAACATCGATGTTTTCCACGAAGTTTTCATCGCCATCAAAAAAATTTTGATGATCGAGATATTGATGTGTTGGTAAAATTTCCCATCTCTAGTTTCTGCATAACCCTTTGTGCTGTACATTCTAGTGATATTTATTTGAACTCGTATTAAGTTATACATTGAGGTCAAACAAAGATCACCAACCGAGAAAATCAAAAAGGCTTGTCCCGAATTAAGACGTTCGTCCATTCAACTTCTCAATTCACAAAGGTGAGACTTGAAAATCCTGCATAAGTAGATGTGTTAGCAATGTTTTAAACAACTAAATATTGTACAGGCCTCTTGAAACATTTGCAAAAACCAAAAGAGTAATTACCATGGGATATTATCATAATATAACGATATTATCATAATCAAGTATAAATTGATACAAACTGCAAAAATTGATTTGAATGTGCATCCTAGATACCATAGAAAAGGCCTGTCAAACATTTTTTGATGAATTGTTTTATGCATTGAGAATCATGCCACGGTTTTCAGTGAATGAACAGGTCGGTCATTTAGAGGGAATGAGATTACGGTTTGACACCACGAAGGCCGACACATACCACCAAAGTCGGCTGGTGTAGAGGAGTATCCTTTTGCCAAATACAAGACCATTCAAGTCCAACCGCACAGCGAGATAGAGAAAACCTGAAGAACGAAAAGTCCAGGCGATGCGCGCGTCTCTCGTGGCCACGGCCCGCACTCTTCACTCCGGAAGTCCATTACCTCGTTACTCCGCTTCCGGTGGCGCCTAATTACGCTCCCTTCCCCTTCCACGCCATACGCTCCGCTTTTGTCGCATCCCCACCCACCCCTTCCCTCAGAGTGTTTCCAGACGCAGCGTTCTTGCCGCCGGGTTTTTCTCGCTGCTAACTCACTTTTGAAGACGCCACCAACGTGCTTGCTGCCTTCCCATTAACATAAAGGCGGACGGAAGGAAAAGTACTTTGTGATATTTAAATTTTGTACCAACTGTTTCTGTAAAGTCGCCCTGTTTTGTTGGATTCGTAACGAAAGCTAACTAGGAATTTATTTGACAATACTAAAGTGAACTCGTACTCAAATGAAAACTATTGTAAATTGTAATTTCCAATGGAAAGGTAGACATTTTAAAAAATATGACAAGGTAAATGTAACAAAAGAACTTCATTGCATTAAACAAAATTAATTGTTTTTAGTTTCCACTAGGGAATTTTATTTAATAAACGAATTCCTCATAACATATTGACAAGATGTTTTATAGGTTTATTAACATTTTTCTGTTTTATCCTTACTGACTGATCTTATTTTCTTATAAATCCTATTATTTTCCATTTAATATTTTCATTTCCATTTTTTTTTTGTCATTCGCCTTTTGCATGATATTTTATTTTCGAAGAAAACACTTGCGTAAAATATCCATCTGTCATGACGTTAGGATCCTAAGCAACTATTATTTCAGTAATTAACCGCAAACTTTTTGGAACCAATAAGTTCCAAAAATAGCTCCAAAAATATCTCCTGCAAAGGATGTGAGTAGGTTTAATATAAATAGATCGCAAGAATCACTATTTTATAAATCATTTGTAAGCTTGTGAGAATTATGCTCTCTTTATATTCCTCGTTATGAAAACACATATAATATGTAAATGAAACACACTATATTTATAATGTTTTCCCTCGAGACTGTTCAATTTTTCAGAAAAGCTCCAAGACTGGTTAACGGAATTGAGAATGATGTGGTATCAGAGTGGCGAGCTACTCGTCGTCAGATAGAAGGAATGACAGACTCATTACTGCGGATTAATCTTAAAAAGAAAATTCCGACATCAAAACTGATTAACTTAATGCGGCAATAAAACGCACTAGAATGTTCAAATAAAAATTTTACCTAAACATGATGTTATATCACACAACATGATGTTACAGCTAAACAGAATATTATACGTTATTTCGTATATTCAAAATGTCTTTTGAAATTCAGTTTATTTTTAGCAAAAATCAAGAAATATTCGAAAAATTAAGAATATGCAGTCCGAGAACCAAGCATAATGGTCATGGGCTCATGAGATTTTGTCGATCAACGAGCATACAGCGTTTGGACTAGCGCATCGTGCTTAGTTCGTTTTTAGACCTATCGTCTCTTATCGTGCTCTTCTGCATTAAGCCTATCGTGCTTAGTTCTGTATTAGACTGATGGTACCAGGATACACGTATGTAAGATTGGTTCTGCAACCCCAACTAGTTCTTATGTCACACTAGTCTTATCCCCACTCAGATATCTTCTCGGGAAGGCGAAAGAAATTAAAGATATGATTGAATTTCAAAGGTTAAACCGGATGTGCTGGGAAAGTACAGCATGCCACAACACACTAACGCAGTGGCGTCAAGGTCTTCTACTGATGGCAGTGGCATGCATCGTGGCACCGTAGCATGCCACGAGCTTTTCTGCGCAACTAGCGTCGAGAAAAGGAGCTATTACGAGTAGTAGTAACCCCGTCGTTTTACAATAGGGATGGCGTTGTCTCTGATGGCGGGGTGATGAACTGCGTGGAGGGGCGATTTCGTCGTGGCACTCGTGCCACGGACTCTCGCTCGTGGCATCGACCTTGACAACACTGCTCTAACATCTGTGGCCAAAGCGTGATTCGATCCCTCTACTCGTATGTAACATATTTTCTTGGGCCCAAATGCTTCAAGCTCTAGCGTCACCTACTCTGATCGGGAACTGCAGAGACGCATTGAATGGTGATGGTTGATTGAGAGAGCCCTTTCAAGCCACATCATGCAAACATCCACACCCGAGCTGGAATTCCAAGCTGCAATCCAAAGGAACCCAAACCGCTAAGACCCGTCCGCGTTACCAACCTCGGCTACCCAGATCGGGATACGTGTGTTTGACAGGTGACTGGATAGATGGCCAGCTTTTACTGCTACAGGACAGAAGTGATTTATATAAGAGAATAATATTATAACACACCGGTTAACGTTTTAGAAGATTCGCAACCACCGCAGTTTACCGGGATGAAAATCATTTACACCAATTCCACACTGTTGATGAGTCAACGCTCATATTTAATTCTAATAACATAAGCGTTCATGTCAGCTTTCCGGATTCTATACATCTGCATTCGCACGACGCCGCCCGTCGCGACTGCTGTCGGCCGCAGCCCAATAAACGAAACGACCTTGACGCTGGCGTTCGCAGCTCGATCGAGTGAGTTATGACATCAATTAGCCCGCATAATTAGCAGCGCCGCAAAACCCCTCCGCAGTTTCAGTAATTGCCCGGAGAGCGCGCCAGCGACAGCGGCGGCGGCGGCGGGGGCGGTGGCGGCGGCGCGGGCAGGTCGCCAGTGTTTTGTCCGGCGCTGGGCAGGCGGTCGCCGCGTTGCCTAGCAACGTTCATGTCGCCGCGCGCCGCCACTTGCAATATGTTGTCTGGAACCAGCGGTCCCTTGTCGCTGGGCCTGCTGTCCCTTTCCTGCGCTATCCACGTCGCTTTCAGCCTCTTGCGACCACAACACCACTCTCACTAGCGCCGTCTCTGTTGCCACGTCCATGCTGAAAACGCACTCGATATAGCAATTTGCGGACCATCAGACTGTTCGGAGAAAAAATTTCCCAAATGGAGAATTTTCGGAAATAAAAACCAGGATAGACTGGAGTACACCACTCGTTGTAAAATATTTTGAAAATGATTAAGAAGGAATATTAAAAACAAAATACATATTACATTAGCAAAATCAAATAAATTCAATAAAATCAATTAAATAATTTTAAATTTTTAGAATATGTTAGCATTGACTTGTTGTACTATTATTGTTATTTTATATTAGGCCAGCTTTACCATGATAGGGTAATATTAACTTTCTAAAATTTTATAAAGTAATATGTAAATATGATGTTTGTTTATTTATTTTGTGTAACTTGTTTGTAACTACTGAGAAAACCCTACCACTGGAAATATTTTAAGTATTCCTAAGTATCAAAATAAATATTCTATTCTATTCTCAACAAACATAAGCAGCTAAAGAACATTTCACAGTAGTGTTTACATCAGAAATGATCAGTAAAAACAGAGTTGTATAATTTAATAAATAACAACGGTGGTACATAACATTATTATTGAAGAGGTATAAACGTGCAATACTGGCACAAATGTGGAATAACACGTGATCTGGATTCGCAGGTGCTGCTCTGTGGCGGAAATAACTTGAAACGGTGCAGTGTCATGCTTTGCGTCAATCTAACTTTGTTGTTGCCGAAGGTCGTGATTGACAAGTGGTAGAAATTTTTCGTTTAGTAAGGTAAAATGTTTGTTGTTAAACACAATATATTGTGTAACATACAAATTATTGTCTTTGCGAATGTGGAATATATTTTAGTTTGGAACTTAGTCTTTGGGTTTAACAACCATGCATTTCTTTCTGCTTTCCACATGCTCTGTGCGTGTTTTGAGGTTCCGAGTGCAAAGGTAGAGGTGTCACAAATTCGTGATACATCGGTATTACAGAAAACACTAGCCGTTGCAATTAAGATGCAGAGCGCCTGTTCTGCTCTGTAAAGTGTTCAGCAAACACTAGGAAGAACAATGGATTATGAGTAAAATGTGCGCGACGTTCTCGTTTGCAGACTGCGCCGGTTATGACAAAGGGCGTTACATTTGTGATTATAAAATTGTATTGTGATTGTAAAATCTCTGTTGTACAGAATTATGTATTTGATCCATTGTTCTCAGATTTCAAATAAATAGAAAATGTCAGTTTGTAATTTGGACTAATTATTTAGCATTTGTTGCATACTATCGGCGGTAGTCCACATTTGCAACTTTTTTTCTAAACAAGAAAGAATGCACATTCGTGAAAAAGATTGTTTTTTAAAGCACTGCTAGTTGTATTATGCAGTTGGCGTCGCATCATATATTTGTATGCCTTCTCATTGTGCAACATTTCAGAATCATTTCTTTCTTTACGTAGTAGCAATCAACAGAAAATTGTATTCCATACTAGTACCTCTTCCTTTATTATTATTATTATTATTATTATTATTATTATTATTATTATTATTTGCTCTACATCACGACTAAAGATGTTATGAGTCGGCTGAATATAAAATTCCCAGGTTGCAATCAGCTACCTAAGGAGCAGATCTGGAGGCTGTCGGTGCCTATGCAATACTTTGCGTTATATGTGAGCTGTTCCAAGTAAAACAATTTCTTGCACTTCCCAGTCTTTTGAATGACCTGAAAGTTTAGGCAAGTTCTTACACAAATTTTTCGGAAAAAATCCCAGAGCTCCGTTAACTATCATCAAGACCTGTGCTTTTACACCTAACATTCAGCTGTTCTCGATTTACAAACTTTTGTATTTAAGACGTTTCTCTATCTCCTTCATTACAACGTTTTGATCACAAGGAACAACAACATATACAAGTAAACATCGGATAACAATATCCGTTTTTGCTATTATTATTAATTTTATTATTATTTTAGTATTATAAGTATTAATAATAATAATAATATTAATAATAATAATAATAATAATAATAATAATAATGTTCCTTTCATTACTATTGTATGCATAATTACTTTATGTATTTTCACGTGAAGCCGGTAACAATCCCTGAACGCAGTTTCGCGCCCTACGTTCCACCTATATACCGAACTTCAAACGCATTCAGATAAGCGATCTTCGATTGCGAGATCAACATAGCACGCTGAATACATGAATGCAAAATAGAAATATGCATGCTCTGGGAGAGATTCAAATCCTCTCACCTTATGACGGAAGTTGATAAACTTGATGATGACCATCTTCTAACCTCTTCAGATACATAGGCATCCACCCAGAGAATTTACCTTTTAATAAGAGCACAAATAATATTCGCAATACTTTCTTTCGGTTTGAAGATTTTATCAATAATTGAGACAGACACAATTATTTGAAGATATTCCGTTTCCGATAATGCAAAACTTTCAATTTTGTCATGACTATCTTCATATCCCTGGGCACAATCTGTTCGGCTCTCCGGTTAGCATTCAAGACCACCCGAGTACCCACAATAACAAGCGATGATGAGCCGCTACACATCTTTATCACATAGCATGAATTGTAGGGGATATGGCACAACAGCCTCAGTGAGAAAGAAACAACCGGTAAATGTGGCTGAAGGCATCAACTGATGTCACTGCAGTGCCTCTGAACGGGAGTTGTTGGAGTTCGAGTCCCGACGGTGGCAGAATTTTCGACATTAGCTACATAGCTACGTCGAGATATGTCACTAGCTGGAGGACAATTCTAGCGGCCGCCTGCTCTGATCCAGTAGTATTCCGTGGTTTCTCCGATCAATATCGAGCGAATGTCGGAGCAGTACCCTAACAAACGGGTCACTGTCCGCGCGCGATCTTTCCTTTCTTTTCCTTGTCCTACCTGGGAAGGCCGTCGGCTCTCCCCGGTATCTTAATGTCGATATTCAACGATGATGGCGAAGACGATCAAGTGAGTAATAAGTATGATAAAGGAGAAGATATAGGATTGAGTTTATTTAGTGTTTCCAGACTCATCAACTACTGTAGTCATTAGTTTTGTAAGTGTAGCGGGAATTAAATCCCAGAAAGTGAGTGTGATTTCGCCCCCGCTGGATTGTGAGAATCCGACGTCGATCTACATGTCGACTTCAGACATTTCCACCAACAGGGCACCCGCCAGGGCAAAACAAGCTCTAAACTCCGAAATGCTCACCTGACGTGTGGGGTGCAAGTAAATATAAGGGTGTGAGTTTGTGTAAGGTAAGAGAAAGACACACAGTTGAGAAACGAAAACCGGAGTCTCCTGTAGAACGTTGTATTGTAGTGCATGTAAGTTTAAATGTGTGTAAGAATAAGCCGAAGACGAGGAAAGAAATGTCGCACGCGGTCCGTGTCCCGTTTGTTAACCTACTGTTCGGGCATTCGTCTGGTATTGATCGACAAACCACGAAAAAACACATAGAGTTTTATCCGAAGCGACTCTGACCGGAAGGAACCAGGGTTCGAGATCGACGGCGACGGAGTTTTGACACCAACTATAGCTCTAGCTCTAAATCAGACACTGTCAGGAGGAGAATTCTAGAGGCCGGTTACTCTGATCCGTACTTTTCCCTGGCTTCTCTGATCAGTAACAGGCAAATATAGTAGCACTAAATTCATAAACGGGATACAGACGGTGAGTGATCCTTCCTTCTTCTTCTGTGTCCTATTCTTTCCCCTTTCATTCATTTGCACTTACAAGCCTTACATGACTACCCTTTTTGGGAGGCCGGTGGGATACTAAATTCTTGTCTCAACTGGGGCGGTGCCTCGCTGGGAGAGAGACCTGAGGAAATCCTCCACAAACCGACATATAGGTCGAAGGGGAATGAACACTCCCATATAAAATATGCAATATTCTAACGGGAATAATACGTCGGGTTATCACTTCGGAGTTTAGAGCTTGTTTTGCCAGGGCAGGTGCCCTGTTGGTGGAAATGTCTAAAGGGTGAAACCCCGCAGGAGTAGATGACGTTTCAGAAAACATCAACTCATGAATTAATCAAAGGAAAACTTCCAATCAGTGCAGCCGGCCATTGAATACTCCTCCAGGCAAAATAGAGGCGTCGTATCCAAACTGTTATGCTGCCACTAATCCACTGCCGATGTTGGTGGAAAGTGAGGTAAGGCAACCACTAGGCAACCCGGCGCCAAACTGTTTTATCCTTGCTGGATAAAGCGAAATTTCCTATCTTTCCCTCACTGCGCCTTGACGCCGGCGAAGAGTAATCTCTTTCCGACGAGGCACTTGGTATTCAACCATCCCCTCAGACAGACGGTAGTTACACAAGAGAGTAGCACCTCGAGCCTGGTCATTTTATTCAGGGTCTTGCAACTCTCCATCAAAACCGGAGACAAATCTCGAGGGTGCTACTACAGGAGGCGCCAGTGTCGCCGGGAACAGCTGCGGGTTAGGATCGCCAACCTTCGCACATAAAAAGTGGCTAATTTGTGAGATATACGAAAAGTGTCTTCTAAAGGTTCAATTATTCATAATACATACATAGAAGAAACCAATGAAGAAAGCGCGAGCACCGACGCTATCTTTTGTAACATTACGCGCCTGCTTGCGTCTCGCAAACCCATGCAGCAGCCACCCACGTTTTAAGTATCGTTGGCTGAAGTTCGTATTTTAGTTCCTGTAGGAAGGTGATAGAGGAGAGCGCGTCACTGTAATGGTCTTCACCACGTTGTACGGGAGTTAAAAAGGCACTGATTTTATTTTCAGTTCGCCACGATCCGACTGAACTGGTTGCGTGCGGCGCTCAGCAGTCTTGGACACTGCTGACGAAGCACTGCGCTGTTTCTGTGGCGATATATATTTCTTGCTTGTTATGCGAGACAGATTGTGTATTTGCTGCACTTCATGAACAACCACGTGGAGCCATTGCATTGCATTTTAAAACGAGGACAAGCTTAAACTTTTCTAAACTGTGAGATGATTTTGTTTCATTTAAATTGATGTTAGTGTCATTCAAGTGGCAACCAGAGGCGGCCAAGATTTGGTCGCAAAAGCGGCGTGTAAATAGATGTGCTAATGTAGTGTTGTCAAGGTCGATGCCACGAGCTGGAGTCCGTGCCACGAGTGCCACGACGAAATCGCCTCTCCACGCAGTTCATTACCCCACCACTAGAGACAACGCCAAAACGGTGAGGTTAGTACTAATAGTTTCCTTTCCCGACGCTAGTTGCGCAGAGACGTTCGTGGCTTGCTACGGTGCCACAAAGCGTGCCACTGCCACCAGTTGAAGACCTTGACACCACTGTGCTAATGGAAACGGTAATGCTAATGCGTGAGAATATAATTATTCTCCCTCTCGCCATCTTCAGTTGGTGTGGACATTTCCTACATTTGCAATCTTGTCGCTAGAGTTTGCAACTCACTAGTTTTTGTCACTCAGTTCTCACTAGGTTTAATCACTAGTCTTTCAAACCCATCATCCAAAGGCAGCTGGCATTCTAAAATATGATTTTATAAAGTGACTTTGTAATATGTTATTTTGACATTTAGTGTGTAATGATTTATCATTAGATGTGTATTTCTTTTTATAATGTGTTATTTTAGGATTCCAAAACTGTTCTATTAGAAACCAAATAGTAAAGAAAAAGAAAAGAAATTTCAATGTAATTAAATACCGCAAAAAATAACTATTGAACTATTACTGTAGTAAATATTATTATTAACAACTTTAAACCAAATGTATCATTATTGTAATCGATAAACTACTTCTTCTCACTTTGGATTTTTTCAATTCTGTGTCATCGGATTGAAAAGTTTTACTGCCTCAAAATATTTTTTTCTTCAGTTCATAAGCTGGCGGGCATTCAATTCTTCTCAAACCTCTAGATATTCTCACGGGGATCGATCGGTTGACGTCGAGTAATCTGTCTACTGCATGGCGGGTCGCTTCACCTGGTTCACTACCAACATGGCGAATTTCGACTACTCTGTTTATTGAAGTACTGATGAAGGGAATTACATTGTTGAATTAACTGTGGGTGAATTTGCCTATTCATAGTTTTCCGTCACATCCTTGCCTTATTTCTATATTATATTATATTCTTAATATTATTTTATATGTAGTAAATTTGATTATTATTTTTGGCTCTTCCAGAACGATTGTTTCACTTTTATTACGGCTTAATATAAGAATAAATTGAGAATCATATTTTTTCACAAACGATTGTAGAAGTCGATTTCTAAGCTATCCAATGCGGGACAATATTGAAACATTTGGTCTCTAAGAAGACAGTATAAACAATATGTTCCTCCATGTCTATAATACAACAAAGAAAACTTATGTCAGAATGAACAACATATATCAGTTCTTACATGCCAGCGTCATATAGCGTGCAGGGAAAAGGCACTGATTTTATTTTCAGTCCGTCGCGATCCGACTGAATTAGTTGCGAGCGGCGCTCAGCAGTGTTTAGCGTGCAATTCATTAGACAGTTTGATATTTTTATAAGAAAAAATACTATCACCTATCACAAACTAAGAATTTTATGATTTAATAGTTTTAAAGCAGAAATCGCACCATAATAAACTGGTAGTGAAAATAGCACTTACATTTCAGGAGAGAAGTGCATTTTTCCGCGAGTTTAATTGCTGTCTCGGGTTTAAAATACACAGAGAATCATGCACTTCTCTCCCTGGTGTGTATTCTAATATGTGTTTAAAGGCGTAATAAGTCAATCATCATATCATAAGCGAGTTTTACACACATTTCAGTTACTATGTTATATATTCATTATGAATTTTCTACCAACGAGAAAAATTCATCGCACTACATTAGTTCAGAATATTAGCTTGAAATTTGTATAGATATATTTAAAAAACATTTTCTGTAATTCTTATAATATTGCTACATCTACTACTTTATACAAAAAATAATTTGTTAACTTTGAGGGGACACTAACAAATATTATAAAAAATTCATTAGTTGTATCAAAAGCATCATTTTCCTTTTCTTTCGATGTATTATTTTCATTTCATCATAACGCCATATTAATAAGAAATTATACCTTTAAAGAAATTCCATTAAACCATATAGTTCATAAGAGTACTGAGTCTCAGATTCAGTCGTAAGTAATATATTACGTTTTACTGCTTTCCTCCATGGGTTTATTTTAACTGTAAATGAATGTATTGTTTGTTATGCATTAATGTTACAAAATTCATACCATTTTCAAAACAGAGACATTCACACTTTTTATCAGTAATTTATTTTATTATGAGGATAAACTCGACGTTTCGTTTTGCATTTATTTTTGGGGTCTTTTGACAAATTATAAGTAAAAATAATTATAAAGTTATCAAAGACTTGTCTTAATAACATTCGTATCTGTCTTGAAGATCTAATTGTAATAATTTTAGTAATTATTTTTCTATACAATTTTTGAAAATGCATCAAAACTTTGTAGTAAGGATAAAAATTACTAGTAATATGTACGTTTTAAATAAATATAAGAATCTTTCAACATTAAACCTAGAGGCTTGAGACTCCTAATTTTGTGAAGTAAAAAGTAATCCATAGGCGGCCTGTCTGCAAGGAATTACGCTATCAGCCTGCTTCCGCGCTGGATCCATTTGCGGCCTTCGCTCTCGCCGCGGCCTCCCCCCACCCACGCCCACCCCACCCGCCCGGTGTCTTTCCTGTATCGCTCGTCCCACCCCCGCCCCGTCCCGTCCCGTCACCTCCACAGCTCTCATCACTTCGCCGCCTTCCTCTTTCCTGCCGTCGCCTCCTCCCCGCCAACGCCATGTTGTCCCCTCGCGCCACGCTCTCACCCCCGCTGTCGCCTCCGGCCCAGCCTCCCTCCTGTCGCGCTCACACTTCCGTTCCTCGCACCTGTCCCCGCTTTCTCCCACCTCCGCCCTGCCTTCACCTGCGCTCGTGCCACTCTTTCGCTCCCGCCACAGCCCCACCACTCCGACCTCGCTCTCACCAACTCTATCTTGAACTCTCCTGTCGCCAACCCCTCCCCCCTCCGCCATGTTCTTGCCTTTGGCAGCCCTCTTGCAACCTTGCTACTTCCACCAGCCCAGCCTGCCCGCCGCTTTCTCTACCGTCCTCGCTCCTTCGCTGTTTCCTCCCCGCCTCCGCCTTACCTCACTCTTTGCCCCTCTTGCCACTCTTACCCTCCTGCTACCCATCCCCGAGAAGCGGACACCGCCACCACACCTTTCACCGTCCTCGCCAGTGACGTCTCTCCTATCGCCACCCTCCCTCCACCTTCACCCTGTCACACTGTTACCCCACCATCGCTCCTACTACCATAGCCTCCTCGCCTTTGGCAACTCTACCGTCCTCACTCCTGTCTCCAACCCTCACAATCACCCAATCATGGTCTTTTCCCCCCATCAGCTCTGTCACCATAGCCTCCCCGCCCTCTACAACTGTACCATTCTCACTCCTGTCGCCAACTCCCACCTCCACCCTACCATGCTGCTTTTATCCCCCCATCGTCCCCACCACAGCCTCCCAACCCTCGCCAACTCTACCATCCTCATTCCTGTCGCCAACCCCCACCTCCACCCTACCATGCTTTATCCCCCCCATCGTCCCCATCACCACAGCCTCCCAACCCTCTCCAACTCTACCGTCCTCACTCCTGTCGCCAACCCCCACCTCCACCCTACCATGCTCTTATCCCCCCCCATCGTCCCCGCCATCGCCACCGTCGTCGCCCCCGCCGCCACCCCTCCTCCTCCTCCCAGGCTGCCTCGCTCTTCCCGCGCGCCGCCCTGGCCTGCGCCCCGCCACTCTAATCCCGCGTCCCGCGAGGGCGCTGGGGCGGGCGCGCCGGCCGCCGGAGATTTATTTGTCTCGATCAATCAAGACGAGCCGCAGGGCCCCGCGGCGCCTGCGGACGCTCTCAGCTCCCGCTCTGCGGCGAGAGAGGAGGTGGGGGAACGGAACGGTGTCTCAGAGATACAACGGGGAAAAGGTTCGTACATGAAGTGTTTCTATGACACTGTAGCATTGCATCAGATATAATTAAAATAATATTAATAATAATGATTGTGATAATGATAATAATAATATAATAATATTAATAAAATAATATTAATATAATAATATGAATATTAATATAATAGTAATAATATATATATATATATATATATATATATATATATATAAATGTATTATAACCTATCCTTTACAGAATGAGTCATTTTAGGAGCAAAAAAAAGTTTATGTACAGCACTATATCGATGACATCTCTTCTAATAAGTTCTTATATTGAATTACATTTTTGAAGATGTTTTTGAGGATGGTATTACAGAAGAAAAAGGCTACTTTTGGAGGTAGAAATCAAGATAAACGCAAATTTGTGAATTTACGAAATTGGGGTTATAATTACGCCAAGGCTCTGCCGGACGCGCCTCTGCGATCACGCTCAATTTTAAACCGTCAGAACCGTACCTCGCAAGCCGGTCGTCAGAATTGCAGAGTACTCATTCACAGACGACGCTAATGGTCTCCCAACAGTACGAAACGCGCATTAAGTTTCGGGTAAGTACAGGTTGCGACGTATTAAAAATATAAAATAGTCTTTCTATGGGAATCTATGCTTCTGTATCCAAAACGGCAAAGGAATTAGTTATTGCTAATATAAGAAACATTCTCGCGTTTTTCACCGGAAATGATTCACTCTGTTGGGGCGAGGTTGCTAGAGTGGACATTTTCTATTCAGAATGCTGTAACTTTAATTCTTTCTTTAAAGAACAGTCTGTGGCTACTGCATATATTCGAATTTCATCTTTATTTTTCTATATAAAAAGTTTTAATATTTTCTTCCTAAATAATTTTAAAAATAATTTTTTTTAAATATATACATTTGTCTACTCTAGACCACCTTTGTGGGTTAATGTGGGCAATAAGTGGGAGCTAGTGTAAACACACACAAAACGTTATACTTTGTTTCGTATGTATTTTTAATATGCTCTAATCCCAATATTATTTCATTAGAAAAAATCTGAAGCCTGTCTGTGCAATCACTACTTCCGCACTGATTTTGCATCTTTGGGTTTTCCTAACATACCGTCTGAACCATCTGACCACCTGAAATGAGAAGAAAAAGAGGCAATTAATTAAGCATTTACTTATTTAGCAAATATTGTCTCCAAAAGTTACAGATTATTATTTTTAGTCAATCTAAACAAAAACTCTAAAATGTTTCTGTTCACTTAATGTGGGTCAAGTCCTATGTTAATGTTCTTATTAAACCCTTCCCTCCGTTTTGAAGATCTTGTGTCAGAGTCACTATGTATTAAAAATGAGAAATCCATTTTCTTATGTGAGGAAGAAAATTAAACATCAAGTTTTCATATGAAGTACATTTAAAATCAATAATTACCTTAAGATCAAAACTCTGCACTTACTTTTTTAATGAAATCGCATGATGATTTTAATGAATCGCTTACTTTTTTTAATGAAATTTGTTCGACTCCAACCACAAAACACACTTTCCACCATTATACAACGATCACTAAAGATCTATAGGTCAAACTAAGCTTCCTTAAAGAGGACTGTGAGCCAAACGCCTAAGAAATAATTTTAATAGATTATGTGCGTTACCAATTGAATAACCACGTTTGTCCTCAGTGACCCCCAGTCCACACCAGCGCCTTTCTCTCCTACTCAATAGAATTTTTATTTATCGTTTAGGATTGTTTGCGGGAAGATAGCCCTTAGACAGTGTTCCACACCCGAGTTTTCGATTCAGGCTTCCTTGGACGCCTACCTCCGAGGCGGGTCTGCGGTCCCCTGATGCGCCTCAGTTTTGACTCTCATTTCCTCCGCCAAATGTCAGTCTCAGTTAACTAAATCCGAACTGCCTGGTTGAGAGAAAGTGGGAACTCGTTAAGGAGCGATGTTGTCGGAGGGATTTACTTTTGCTGAACATCTGCCAGGATTCTTTTACATACCACAAGAGTGACATAGCTACTGTGGATTTTCCGCCCATTGAAAATCGAAGCACCTCAGTCGGTATGGAGCTCAGAGACCTGTAAGCTAACCCCTCACTCACCGAGGCGGCTAGTCGTCAGGTAAACTGCATGTGACCGTCCGTCACGTCGTTAGACGTCTTCCGGTACACAAATTGGGGAAAATCTTGTTTAGCTCGACGCGTCTTTGTCTTCTGAGGGCGTACTGACCATTTTCTCTTTTCCTTCCAAAACATTCTAAAAGAATGATAATGAAGGCTTTCTGTGGGGAGGCGCACGTTGGGGGGTGACTGAAAGCACCTAAAAAGTGATCAAAAACTCATTCGATTACTTGCGAAAAATCTAATCAATTGAAATTGTTTCCTGCCAGATCTTTACAGAATATACTGGAAGAATTCTAGAAATACATTGTTTTAGGGACGTTTTACGACATATAATTTTTAGTGATGAAATGCAGTGTAATACTGTATTAAATTTCCGGTAAGTTTATTAATACTAATCTACTATTTTATTAATATACTATTAATACATTATAAACAAATGTACAAATGTAAACAGTATTATTATACTGTTTTAATCATTTTAAATAATTTTTAAAATCCTAATCCTGAAATAATTTTACAAAATCACAGTTGCTTCAATATTTTTATATGCTATCGTAAAATGGACTCTCACAATGATTCAGAATAAAATATTTCAAAGAGAATACATTTGATTCCTGTGATGGGTCGCAAGCTCTTACCTAACAGCGTAAAGAAAAGTGAAGACCTAAGAAAAGAACTTTGTGTCTGCAACTAACATAATATCGTAGAAGAATGCCTCGCAAGAGAACCTCTGAAGAATGCACAAGATGTGAATCGCAGAGATGACATTAAAATATCATGGTTGGGGAAAAGTAGCAGGCTCATGGTACGAGAAAATTTGTACTGTAATATCTAAGAAAAGGTGGCCACAAGAAACTAAATAAAGACTGAACACACCGGAAATTTTTTACAATGTGAAGATTATTATTATTATTATTATTATTATTATTATTATTATTATTATTATTATTATTTTACTATACGTTGACTCCGTAAAACATATGAGGAAGATCTCGAAACACTTTTAACAACATCCACCTACTTAAAGGATAATGTAAGATCAAAGAACTGAAATATGGCAAAGTAAATGAGAAAACTTTGGGTACATAGTATTCAGTGAGTTATGGAAGAAGCGTGTGCGAAGAGGTAAAATCTTTAAAGGAGGAGTGTAGCAAAAGTCCATATTCTGCCGTGGTCCAATGGGATCCCTGTTAACTCTCTGAATTGTACGCAGGCGAGACATTTTGAAACCGTGTTCCTCAAAGTTTCTATCCCTAGGGTTTCTAAATAACTTGAAAAACTTTCATGTAACTTTCTGCCATCCTCCTCTGCATCATTCTATTCCCTTCTTCACATACATTCTCGTCAAATTAAAAATTATTACACGTTGTAATTTTTACTTGATAGAAATGACCTTCACTAACTCATACGATGACGGATTTTAGTCGAATTTCTTCAATATAAACGAAGGTTGAAAATTTCCCTTTTCTTGGGATTTTGCAATTATTATTTAGACATTTAGTCAATGGTAGTCAGGCCATTTTCGGGCTTTAAAATACAGAAAAATATATCTTTTCTTTTTGTCTATAATTTATGAGTAGTAAACTAATAAGGATCGGAAAGAAAAGCAATGAGGTTTTATGCGACGGGGGATGTGTTGCTTTTCCCTTGGCAATATTTTTAGTGAAAGTTATGACACAACAGATTACTTTGCTTGTTGTTTACGAAAAATTTGATGGAGACTTTCCTGATTACTTAATTTCCAATTACTAACTTAATTACTTTTCTCAGAAACCCTGACACGACATTCGTAGCGAAACAGTGCAAAGGTAAATATAATGGGTTCAAATAACATTTCGATTTTTTAGGAATAGGCCCCGTTTTAATTAGAAGTTAATTATTTTATCTCTTTAATTTTGCTTTTGTGATTTTCCCTTAATTCTCATAATGAATAATGGAGACCAAGGATAACAATAAAATAAATTAATGTAAATTAAATATTTTTAAAGAGAATTTTGTGCATTAATATTTTGGTATTAGAAAATACTAAATAAGTAATGGACATTTCAAAATTTGTCAACAGAGAAGCTTATAACAGCTATTACGATATTTCCCAATTGTTACTGTGTGTTAATAAAATGTATTGCAAGTAAAATACCTTCCTATATATCCTTGAAGCACTAGGAATATACATCACTTATTCCTAGTGCTTCAAATCTTAAGCGCTTAACGTCAAGGTAAGCAAACGGAGAACAACATACATGAGTACATTGAGGAGTCTAATGCAGTACCTCATTTATAAAGCTCCCACTAAACCAATTTCCAGAACTTCGTGACATAGGCGAGGACCGTAATCACCTCTACGAAATCGTTTACTGGCTAAACACCATAAATTACACGAAACCCGAAAGACCACAACAGAGGGAACAAAAAGACGAGAGTCGTCGTTTGGAGCGGCGAGCGGCGAAACGACGAGGGTGGCAACGGGCACGATGGCGGGGGTGGCGAGGGTTGGGGCGGCGGCGGTGGTGAGGGCGGCGGGGGCGGCGACGGGGGCAGCGGCGGGGGAGCGGCGGGGGTAGGCGGCGCGAGAGGCGGCGGGGGCGGCGACGGCTGGGGCGGCGGGGGCGGCGGGGGCGGCGGGGGCGGCGGGGGCGGCGGGGGCGGCGGGGCGGCGGGGGCGGCGGGGCGGCGGGGGCGGCGGGGGCGGCGGGGGCGGCGGGGGCGGCGGGGGCGGCGGGGGCGGTGGGGGCGGCGGGGGCGGCGGGGGCGGCGGGGGCGGCGGGGGCGGCGGGGGCGGCGGGGGCGGCGGGGGCGGCGGGGGCGGCGGGGGCGGCGGAGCGGCGGCGGGGGCGGGAGCAGTGCGCAGCGCGGCGACGTGGCAGAGCCTTCCGTTGTCCGCGAGTCCAATCTTCGCGCGGGAATTGGCTTGTCCCCCGACCGGCGGCGGCGGTGGAACTGGGGTCGAGGATGAGGGCGGGAACAGGACAAGGAGAGCAGCGGCTCAAGAAAGCGTGGCTCGGGGAATCGGCACTAGTGGTAGGCCGATTCCACAAGCGAGGTGTTGGGAAACGAAGGAATGGCCACAGACAGTGGTGCACTTACGTTTGCACATAGAAACGTTACTTGAAATTTAGACTCAGTATTTCTTTCAATATGTTAAGGCATTTAGAAGGGTCGAAGATAATATTTTTTACCAATGTGATTGCTGGGAAATTTTATATAATGACTTTTGACAACTGACTTTTGCCTCTGATTTTTAGGCAACTCCTAATATTGTTGTTCGGCAGGTAACGTGCAGGATCAATGTATTTCGTGTAATCTCCGATCCTCACTGAAAGAGGTGTTGCCTAAAAGTAACAAACAAATGACATTTACGTAATTTCCGTCTACGAAATTTTCCAACACATTTCCAATGACAAAATGTGTTCATCTTCGACCCCTTTACATGCTCTAGAAGTTTATAACTTTTACTTTGCGGCACTCTGCGTACGTTATTGCCAAAGCTCTTAACAGAAATCGTGCGTTGAATGATTCGTAATTTAGTCACATTCTTTGTTCAGATCATAATCTATTTCGTAGTATAGGCCATAGTAAAATCTCTAAAACCTTTAGTAGATTTTCCTTTTTGTATTTCTATAATGCGTTATTAAGAAAAGAAAAACACCAATTTTTTTAAAACATTTGAATTCGTTGGGTCGAAATAGATTCAAGGATGTTGTAGGTCAATTGCGTTGACTGAAGTCCAGAACATCGCCACCAACCTGGACACGCGAAGTGTCAACTAGGCCCTGAAAGTATTAGTGTATATAAGACATCTCTGGTAGTTTCGGACCTTGAGTGAGACATTTTGTCATTCCTGAGAATTGAATAGTCAATCCTAGGAGCATCTGGGCTACAGGCTTTGATTACAACACACATTTTCAATTATAATAGATTCTCAAGTCTTTGTGTGTATTCAAACGCCGAGCACGCCCGCCTGAGTTTTATTTTCAACTCTTTTTTTCTATTTCCTGTACAAAGACATTTTCATTTTTTCACAAATATGATACATTCTCAAGTACTTGCTCATCCCAATATACTCTCTAGATTTCTTTCTGTATTTCTTTCTGGTTCATGTATTTCTTTCAGAGATGTTTAATGTATTTGCAAGCCCTTTTGACCAGTTCCCCGAACACGCAGCGACGGAGTTCTATGGCATGCTCTACTCGACAAAATCCCCTCTCAAAGTTCTTGGTTGCGGAGGTTCTCAGAAACACTAGAGAGCTCATGTCATGATGTTCGTTTGAGTTCTCAAAATCTCTGGCGGACGTTGACAAGGAAAACTGAAAAGGGAGAACTCTGTGTGCTCTTATGCTTTTTAAGGTTTGAGATTTTTAAGCCCAGTGTTTTTTATGCAGAATTTTTAAATTAAACGTCAGCCATTTCCTGGACAATTTGGAGTTCTTCATGCAGGTTGTATGCCCAACTTCACAAAAAATTGTTTTCAGGCTTTCATCTACATAGGAAAAACCTCACTTAATGTTTTAGCAGTAATGCTATAATTAAACATTAATCAAATATGAAACCTTCTCAAATTAATTTTAAAATAGGTCCATGTAAATATAATTAAATAAATTTAAGGTTAATATCCATCATTTAAAAAATAGAGCAAGAAAGTAATTTAACTACTTGAAAACTCTTCTACAATACCTTAATCATAACAAGACACAAAGTGTGGGGCCCGAAAACCATATGAACCTATAATGAATTTGGAGATCAGAAGCAGTCGATTAAACGATAAAATTCTAATCAAGTTATTCCTCACATTGTAAGAAAAGAAAAACTTGAATCCAACTTTCCTTATATATTAGGCTATATATTTCGTTATATATCCGTACAAAAACAATGTAATGCCTGGACGTAAGAAAAATGATCAATAGCAAGTTCCGCATGAAAATGTGCAGTCAAATTTTGGTGTTTCACGGAGAATTCGAAAAACCCCGTATGAGCTATACATAAATATTTGCAACTACGTTTGAAAGCAAGATATAGTATTCTTCCCGATAATAATGTCAGTTTCTGGATTGAGGGAACTTAAAATCAGTTTGCTAAGCATTACAAAACAAATCAACTCTCAACTTCGTACATTTCAACGTCCAGTATTCTAAAAATAAATTCACATTTCTGTAAATTTGTATGACAATTTTTATCCAATTCCTTTCATCTCACGAAGAGCTTTCGTCCACCCACAACAGCATCCTCTCGTCAAATGACGAATCCGCCGGCGGCAACGGGTCCAGAAAATAAGAAAGCACCGGGCGGAAGGCCGTCCAGCGCGGAGGGCGGTCTCGAGGGGGGAGGGCGGGGCGGGGCGGGCAAGGAGGACGCGCCCCATAAATTCAGGCGGCGGCGGCGGCCGCTGCCGCGAAGAAGCGGCCAGTCGCCCTGCGCAGCCGTAAAAAGGCGCGCGACCTTCCAATTAGAGCACGTGCGCGGAAGTCGCGCCCAACTGCTTTCAATGCTCCTCTCCTCCACGCCCCCTTCCCCACCCCGCCAACGCCCTCAACCGCACCCACGCCCCCACACCGCCCCTGCCCCCCTCTCCACCACCCACACCACCATCCGCTCGCACCCGCATAGCCACCCACGCCCCCACCCCGCCCGCACCCATTCACCCACCTCATCGCCACCCCTGTCCCGCCCCGCCCTTACCCCGCCTCCACCATGCCCCCAGCACTCCCCCGCCACGCCCCCACCACGCCCCACCACGCCCACAACACGTCCTACCACGCCCCCAACCCGCACCCACCACGCCCCCGCCACGCCCCCACCAAACCCCACCACGCCTCCACCCTGCCTCCACCCGCTTCCACCCCGCCTCCACCCCGCCTTCACCCCGCGTCCACCCCGCCTTCACCCCGCGTCCACCCCGCCTCCACCCCGCCTCCACCCCGCCTCCACCCCGCCTCCACCCCGCCTCCACCCCGCCTCCACCCCGCCTCCACCCCGCCTCCACCCCGCCTCCACCCATGCACCCACCCCATCGCCACCCTCTCCCATCCACGTTCTTACCCCCGCCGTCCCCGCGGTAACTGTTTTGGCGCAGTGCTTTGGCGTTTGCCCTGGGAAGGAAAGTGCCCTGTAAATTTTGTAGCTGTTAAAGGAGGTTTAGTGCTATATCCTATAGGATGAATGGAAAAAAATGAAAAGGGTTGTAAGTGTTGCAAAAATCGAATTTCCAACTTTCGTGATTTTACATTTTGGTTGATGCAAGTAAAAAATGGCTTTTCTGAGCTGAAATTCTGTTGAAAAAATTGTATGTATAGATATAGCAGGGTAATTCATTTCATTCACACAGGTTATCTACAGAGAAAAAGAAAGAACAATTTTCTCAACATAGCCTCATACGAAAGTTTGGAAATGTTTCAACGCTTTTAGAACAGTTTTTCACTGGTAATTTTTGATCATATATTTGTTTCTTAAGTTCAGGAAATGTAAAGAATTTAGCAAATTAAAAGAAATTTTTGTATAGAATTGCCTCGAAGTTGATCTCAGCTGTTAACTGAAAGCTCCGTTTTGTGGAAGTGTGGATCTCAGTCCACTAGTTTGAATTCTGTGGCAGAGTTTTGAGATGGTATATGCCAAAAAAAACATTTAAGTCATCTGTCAAGAATATTCCATTTAACACAATTATGGGCCTGAATGAATCCGCTAATTTGTGGTCACTAGGTAAATCAATTATTTTTAATCTGGTTTTAAAAATATACTCTTACACATCGCATCTTATATATTATTGAAGATCAGGCAAGCAGAAAGTCCATTTCAGCCAAAACTACTTCTCATGCACCTCGTACATGAACAGCGTCACAACTCTTTGGTGATGAACGTTGGAAGGAACAGTAAATTCCCCTCTAACTCGCTCCCCACTCCACGTCGCCCGCAAACTGCTCTCCTTGTTCCCGCGCAAAGGTCCTGCCCGGCGCGCCTCTCGCGGCAATTAAGAGAACATCAAAAGTCGGCGGCAGCCGCCTCAGGGGGCACGCAGCGATCAAACAGCCCCCGAAGAGCCCGGCCCAGGGCCTTGCAAAACCGGAGACAAAGCTCGCGGGTCCTCCAATAGCTAGTGTCACCGGGTACAGCTGCAAGTTAGGCTTGCAAACATCCGCACGTAAAATTTGGTTCATTTCTGAGAAATACGAAAAGTGTCTTCATGTTCAGTTATTCATAATATACACACATAAGAAACCGTTGAAGAAAGCGCAAAAATTGACGCTATCTTTTGTAACATTACGCACCTGCTTCGGTCTCGCGAACCTACGCAGTAGCCACACATGTTTGAATTATCGTTAGTAGCAGTTTGTATTTTAGTTCCTTTAAGAATGTGATACAGGAGAACGCGCTATTGTAATGGTCTCAAAGCGCCATTGTAACGATTTTGGAAAAGTAGAGAAGATTTGTGCTGTTATTACTTTAAAAAATTTTAACTGATATTTTTTTAACTTTTTCTCTTCGAGTCATTCTTTTCAAAGGTTTTCTAATTGTTCCGCATAGTGCTCAAAACTTATTCAAATTTATTTCAATTTCAGTATCAGGCTCATACAATATGTCCAAGCTCACATATTGAAAATGGAAGATATTTTCTTTGATTTGAACAATAATAACTATTTTTGATGTAAGGAAACAACCCATTAAAAGCGTATGATTTTCGTTTTACTCTTATAAATCGAATTTTTATTATATAAACTAGTATACATTTCATTTAAGCTGTGAAAACTCAATCAACTGTAAAGAATATTTTGAAACAAAATTGAATATACGATTTTGATAAAATATATTAAAGAAAATCTATTTATGTTATCTTAAGATTAACAAATAATGTCACAGGTAAACAGTATGTGTGAAAATATTATTAGGATTACAGCTAAAAAGCACGTATGACAATAGTTTTGGAATTACAGTTTAAATATGTTTATACCAAATTAAAGCAAATGCATTAATTGATTTATAGTCGCATCAATATTGTGATTATTAGCAACTATTACAGTTACAGATACATGAATAAATTACAGATACAACATTATGAGAGGACAGGTTAAAAAAGCAGAACTATAAACACATTTAACTCGCTAACGAGCAGCAAGAAATGTCTCCGTAGTGAACAAGTTGTTCTCTCAACAATAAGATGTGAACACTCCAAGTTAAGCCATCTTTTCTTATCACAAAAATCATCTTACCCCACGTGTGAACTGGGCAAAGTCCAACTAAATCTACATCATATTTTTAAAGTTTGTCCAAGATTCAATCCTCTATGACGATTATTTGGATTTAATCATGAAGCAATACTTCATTCTACTGAAGATCCAAATAACATAATTAATTTCTATGTAGCTACAAATATTTTTTTGACATTTGACACTATTGTCACTTGTAAATATAAATTACACTTTGTATTATTTTTTATTGATTCAATATTGTATGCAATCGCATTATTGTGTTGATTTAATATTG
This sequence comes from Acheta domesticus, assembly GCA_031308135.1. Lineage (NCBI taxonomy): Eukaryota > Metazoa > Arthropoda > Insecta > Orthoptera > Gryllidae > Acheta > Acheta domesticus. Next base: position 34,011,268 of record JAHLJT010004567.1, on the reverse strand, counting down.
TACCCAATTATATAGTGATATGTAGTGATTTAGCTCTGTATCTAATTGTAATATTAAGCTTGAATAATGTTTTATCCGTCATAAAACATTGCTTTATTAGCCTTTTAAATAGTTTATTACACATCAGGAAGAGAAATGCCCGATTTTTCCAGAGTCGTCTTGCCCCATAGTTGCGCCTCCCGCCGCCGGGCGGCGCGCCTGAAGTTGCGTCCGGATCAGACGCGCTTAGCCGAGAACTTCGGGGCGAGCGGTGGCTACGTCTAAGCGGGTCCCCGGGGACGGCCGCCCTCAAACACTGGGGCGATTTTCGGCCCGCGCGCGCGCGACTCGCCGCAAGCGCTGTGGAGTATTTGCGGGCGCGCGCGTCTGAGGAATGGCTTTGACCCACCGTTCCTCCCCCCCTCCCCCGCCGGTGGCCGGTCAGCGGCGGCGCGGTCTCGATTTCCACCTCCCCCCCCCTTCCGCTCCACGCCCACCACGTTCGCCACTCTCCTTCGGTGCGCGAGCCCCCCATTCGCCCGCGCTCGACCTCATGATTAAAGCCGGAGGTCGCGGCGTGTTCCTCGGTTTAATTGCGAAGCGCGCGCGTCGACGGCGTGTCGTCGTCTACCGCTCGCCTCTGCGAGTGACCGCCCCCGCCCACTTCGCCCCGTGCTGGCGCTGGCGCCGCCCCCGCAGCCGCTCCCGCTCGGCCAGGCGCGGACGCCTGCACTCCTTCTGTATTATACCCAAACAAAAATCTAATGATGTCCAAGGTATACATCAGATGGGTTAACGTGGAACTTACTGGGTTACTGGAATATACGGTTACCCTGCGAACATCCGTACTGACTGGAGGAGAATTCTAGAGGCTGGCTCTTTGATCAGCAGTTTCTTGTGGTTTCTCCGATCCATTCCAGAGAATGCCGCAGCAGAACCCTACCAAAGGGGACGCGCACGGCGCGCGATCTTTCCTTCCCATTCCTTATCGTATCCTACCCCTTACGCACATACACGCACTACACTACCACAGATGCCAGGAGACCGGCCGTGAATCCGAAGCTTGTTCTGGCTGCAGCGGTACCCGATGGTGGGGGATACCTGGTGTGGAAAACGTCGCTGACCGACGGTAGGTCTGCTCCGGATCTCACCATCCAGGGAAGATCACAGCCACCTCCGAGCAAAATCAATTCACCACACTTACGGGACTAACGACCTTAGTAGTTGTCGCGCCCGGAGGCACAAATGAATCAATGAGTAGCGCTGTCCCGTCTCCATTCCATTCTACGCTCTGACGATGTCCCGCCGTCGCCTCCGATGAACCGGGAGAGATGGCTCAGTGCATCAACCTGATGTCACTGCAGTCCCTCTGACCGGGAAGTCCTAGTTTCAAATCCCGACGGCGGCAGGATTTTCGACACTAGTTTGTCAGCTACGTCGAATTCAGTCTCTGTCTGGAGGAGAATTCTAGCGGCCGGCTGGTCTGATCGGAAGTTTTCCGTGGTTTCTCCGATCAACACCAGGTGAATGGCGGAGCAGTACCCTAACAAACGGGCCACGGACCGCGCGTGATCTTTCCTTCCTCTTCCTTGTCCTATCCTCTCCTCTTACACACACACACACACACACTAACATGCACTTACACCACCACACATGCCAGGAGACCGGTCGGGAGCTTATAGCTTGTCCCGGCTGGGGCGGTGCCTCGCTGGTGGGAGATACCTGGTTGAGGGGAAACCCCTGCTAGTTGACGGTAGATCGGCGCCAGATCTCGCCATCCAGCGGGGAAAAGTTCATCGCCACCTCCCGAGAAAAAACAAACACTATACTGACGGGAATAATGACCAAAGTAGTTGAGAAACACGAATCAATCAATCAATCAACCATCCCATTCTACCGTCTGGATATGTCCCGCCGTCGCCTCCGATGACCCCCCCCCCCCTCCAGGGTACTCGACGCGTTGTCGGCAGGTGCGAGGGGTGCCGGGGTTCGCGGTGCCGGGGACGCCGGCTCGGCCACGGCCTTTCACCTCCCATATAACGTTTTGTAATATAGGTATCCGAAATAAAACCTATTAGATATGTTATAAGATCTGTACAAGGGAATGTAGAATCGGAAATGAAAAAATCCCAGATCCCCGGATTTTTTCTGTGATTGATAAAATTATTTCCCTCATAAATATTTGAGTAAACCATATGAGGTCGAGGTAGGATGAAAGCTTCTCAATGTCAGCCTTGGGGAACAACTCTAAGAGGAAATAGTTAATGGAATACCACGCAAGAGACCACGCAAAATTTAGTTTCTTAATTTCGGAATAAGTCAAAACTGTTTGGAGAATAATTAAACACTAAATAACTCGAATTCTCACAATCATTAATTACCAAACAAATGAACAATCAATCAATATCAAATTCTAACCACTTTTTTATACATTCTAGAAATTATTTTTGATGTATTAAAAATATTGAACTTTTAGCTTCAGTGAAAAAAAAGTGGAAGATTTTATGCTCTTATTATAATTTTCTGGTCTGGAGAGTCTTATTTTAAGGCGCCATCTTCATACCTACAATTGAAGTCACTTTTGAATGTTCTACGGCATTTCAATGTATTTGATTTTAATTTCTTTATTGTGTTTGTCTTTCATATCCTTCAAAAGGAAATACCTCCACAGTAAAAATATTTTTATTTACAACAATAAAGGTTTTCGTTTAGAAAAAGGTTTCAGCTTTCTACTAAAACAAAGTTCATGTCTTATTTATTCAAATAAGGGGCAGGGGGTGAAAGATGTTTATTGCTTACTGTAATTAACAGGTTTTTGTGAAGATCAGAAAAGCTTAGCGTCTCATTTTGATCGTGTATTTTATAGCTAATTTCAAATGTGTAATTCAGAGATTAAACAATAATATCGTCCACAATTCCATTGGAGAAAGTTTCTAATAGTTTTGTTTTCCTTTTAGACTAAAATATTACGTAAGGGAAGAATTAAGAGAGAAAAAAGAAGAATCGCTTATTGTCCGAAGATGCAAAACAGGTTCACGCAGCATTCCTGTAATATTTTCTCAAAACCCATCTGTAAAGAACACACAAGAAAGACTATTTCTTTGAATGAATGTAGTTCTGAGGGAGCAATTGTATTCTACGATTGCCTTTCTTAAATGAATTTTCTTTATATAATACTTCCGTTTATGACTGTGATTTTGATTCGAGTGCTTATTATAAACAAAATTATGAGCCTGCATGTCATCTTTATGGATTGTTACATCTATACAAGTTGTAGAAATCAATAACAAATATCTCAGAATATTAATGTACGAATTTGATTTATAATAAAACAATAAATACAACATAAACAATTGTTAGATAATTGTTAGATAATCTAACACGCGAGTATTCGCGTAATAAAATTATGTGTGAGTAATAGCGGGTTAAAACAGATTTAATAGTCTCTAGTTGTAATTTTGGCGCGGAGAAAAATATAATTAGATAATAGCAGTGCTATCTACTAACTTCACTTCCCCGCGAAAAACTGAGTCTTAAAGCCAGCGCTCAGGATTATCTCAGAAATTCAGAGTTTCCCAAAAGAGTTCGCCGAAAAGGGAAGGGGACGAAGGGGGACGCCAAAGTCGGAACACGCCGCGGCCTCCGCATAGCTTGACGCCTCTCCGCATGATATTGTAGCGTCGTGGCGCGCTAAAACACGGAGACAAACACGAGGCACAAGGCCGGATGTTTAACAAAGGGCGCGGAACGATGACGCACCGGGACGTTCCGTCCAAGCGTGGACTTGGCGTGGTCCGGCGGAGGCAACGGGGGCGGTGGGTAGCACCGAAGGGCCTATATAAGGCCACGAGAACAAAGCCTCCTTCTTCTTGATTCTCAGCAGCGTCGGCGGCAGGTTGCGCGTTAGTTTGTGCTAGTGATGTACGAGGGCAAGGGGCCGGCAATTCATTGTCGTAACTAGCGAGACATGTAGTACGTCTCAAGGTAGAGCGGTACTCCGCAAGGGAACATTGGTCGTTTGTTGCGGTGTGGTAGCTGTTCGGTAAAATATGTCTCCTGGCAGTGGGTTTTATTTATTTAGTTAATTGTAAGCAGTGCAATTTGTTATTTGTGACATCGGCCTAGTTTATGAATAAACTTACTGCTCTTACAACCCACTCTCGTCTGTTTTCTAATTACATCCGTATGACGCCACAATATGAAAATAGGCGTAGGAAATATCGGGGCATCGGTGGCATCGCTTGGTCAAGAGATACTCTGCTCGATGAAAGTTCGTTCCGTTCGAACACGTGAATCATCTGTTACATGCCAATACTTTATCTCTTACAAAATTGTGATTATTGGACTGTTTTATAGAATTAATGATGTCTTCATAACATCGACATCGATGTCACATCCATAGTGCATACCCCAAGCGTTAGACTTATATGACAACAAATATTGATTCCAATGTATGAAAGAAGTCTCGTTTTTATGGTGATTAAGTGGAAAAATAGTGCAACATGTATCCACTGCTACAATAAAATGTTTTCCTGAAATTGCGTTTTCTTTTTTCTGACGACACGATGAAACTCACATTCTGGATGCGTCTCAAAGTACTGAAGGACATGAAGTAATATTTTGAAGGAGTTTCGATTTTCTGTGTAAACCATGTTGTACTGTTGCAACTTGGATACATAAATATCTCTATAAACATATGCAATTAGTTGGAGATAAATTAAAGATCATTAACGTTGTCTAGCATAAATAATTTGTCATGAATTGTATTGTAAAAGATTAACAACAAGGAAATCGCTTAAGAGAGCAAAATGTATTCACAAGGAAATTTATCTAAAGAGACAATTTATCCTCAAATATCATTCTATACCTTATTATATAGAATTCACTTTGAATCTCGAGATAAAAAAAAATTGTTTCATTCCTTTTTTGTAAGAAATAGGTGTAAACCAAGAAATCTGTACAGTTGACAAGATCCTACCAAGAATTTCCTACATATCTTATATTTTGTATTTGAACGAATTAATCAGTTTTTTCCTCATGCATCGTGCATACAAATAAACTGATTCTCCTATCCGTTTCGGGAAAGTTTAAAAGCAGACACCATTTGCAGTAATACATACGGTTTCGACATAGTGCATGTCTGCAAAAAGTCTATGTCATTTTTCAGCAATGTTCTAAGAATAAATTCTATATTTAATACTGCGTACTAAGTATGGTATTTAATACATTGTAATGCTACACTTAAAATAATTTAATTAACTGATTATGTGACAGTATTATAATGTAACATTGGTAGACTCACTCAGCTACCAATTGAAATTAATGTGTCAATATCATCATCCAGGGTAATTGTGAATTCAAAGGCTAATTACCAGTGCAGAAGTACAACTCACTGTAGCATTTCCCAGCCTAGCACATTTTTATCACGTCCTATTTTTTACGCGTATCTACAACTAAGCGATGCATACAGTAATGTGAGAACAGGTAACAAAATCTGATCGAAATAAATATTCCCAAATAACACATTGCTTTTTGCGTGGAAAATAATATCCCGTGTCAGCAGTTTATCGAATTTTTACTTTGACAACAAAATGCGATTAATTTATTCGGATTAAATCTGGCGTTAGTAATTTGAAAATTCATTGTTCGTTGCTTATGCAAATGCCAAAATTACATAAGCCATGCCAAATCACTGTTCATTTTCCTGTTTTTCGGGGCGGCACATGATGCTTCCCATCACATTCCATGTTTGTTTTCCCTCACATTAGTTATTTGATATACTCCTCCAATGTAATATTCTTTACATTTTGCGAAAATCTCTAAAAATGTATTTAGTGTTCTTCAGTCATTATACTATTATCATCACTCAACACCTTTTACGAAGGTATTCTAAGATAATGGAGCTTCGAACTCAGAAGTTTGACAGAAACGAAAAATTTAGGTTGAAATTTTATTGTATCGAACCAGTTATTGTTATCGATCATTCTCCACAAATGTATCAAATAAAATTAAGTACAAAGCAAATTACTAACGAGGCTTGGAGCACACAAACAGTTAATGATGACAAAAACGTGCATTAATTAAATACTCCATGAAGTGAGTATTAAAACTCAATTTTCCTTAAACTAATTAAAATACTATTACCCTTCCACGCCCCAATTTCGTACTACCCCAAGCAAAAAGAATAATTGCAGGAAATATGAATCCCTCATCAGCAATGTAGTTGTATATAATATTAATTAGAAAATGAAATGTGGACAAAAAAATGTTCCATAATATCTGCAAGGAATAGTTTCTTCACATGGTTATTAAATTCTGAATATTAAGTGAAATATCAATTTCTTGACATTTAAAGTAATATTTATCATTAACAATAACTAAGAATCTACCTGATTATTCATTTATATAACACATTTATCTATTTAGATATTCAACAAACAATTTTAGATATTCAATTTTAATGTAGAAAGAAACTAGTTATTTGCATTAAATCAAAGATTTCTAATTGGTTCTCAATAAAAAAGGCTGCAATTACTTTACATTGACTGGCATTGAAACTAATCTCCTTAGAAAGTTAACTTAAATGGCACATTCAAACAACAACAACAACAATGAGAAAAGTTCACAGAATGTGCAGAGATACGTACTGAAAAAAAAGTAGAGGTGGGATCTGAGTACAAAATGCGGAGATGTGGAGATTTTGTACATACTTTTCGGTATTAGAGGAGTGAAGAAGCATACGCTCTCTTACTATATTAGATGAATTCTCATTTCAACTTTTGCGCACATGCGTTACGTTTGTGTTCTAGCGGTAAAGCTACTCCTTCAGAATTAATGAATGAAATTATGCGACATGAGACTAGTTACATCACCATACATTAAATTTGTTCCCTACTGTGGCGGCAAAGTGTGTGTAACTCAATGTTGCTAACTCAATATTTCCCTGATGCATCATATCGCTTCTGTTTTGTTTTTTTAAGTTTCTTGTCTTTTTCGCAACGCGTCTCTTAGCTGTCTTTGGATATTGAGCATATATACATCTGGAGTATCCTCCGTTGAATTTTGTCGTTTGTCTCGTAACGTCACAGCCAGTCAATGCCCTTTATCCCTTCGACCAAGGGCTCAGCACCGTTAGTAAACGGGATTCTCAGACTGTCACCCATCCAGGAATCCGTAGGGCCTCGAGATGCTTAACCTCCGTGAATTCACAGAGCGTATCCTAACAACGAATGACGGTGACATTAATTCCACTAATGTGTATATATATTTAACAGTAAAAATTATAATTCTTATAAATATTTAATAAAAAGTAAGTATATTTACATGTTGAAGAGCAGTTGATGTTGATTTAGCAAAACAAATACAAATCAAGAAGATAAAGCATTTTTAAATCTTAGCTTGCTGCACACACTACTGTGATATACTCACGTATCCACATTGTGTGTGTACATGACAAGATTTAGTTATTTATTTATTTACGTCAAAAACAGTTTAAAACTGTGTGTGACGAGCTATGGGGAAAAGTGCGACAAAGTACTGCAACTTGAGTTAAAATACAGAGGGAGACGTACAACGCCTGGGTTTGTCCAGGACAAAGGTGCACAAGCGCCCCATTTGAGCCCCTTCTTGATGTGCCGGGAAGCTCGCGCCCCACGGCGCCCCACGAGAACCATGAAAGTTGGCGTAATCCCCGACGGCCGAGCTGTCCCTTTCTCTTTACTGATCAGATTCGTCGGTTCAGTGCTAAGTGCGAGCAAGAATTTTTATTCACGGAGAAAAATGGAGCAACAACGTGTCTCGTATATCAGAAGATGGTGTCGGAGAAAAAGAAATAGCAAAAAGTAAAATAAACATTTAAAAAAGTATGGTCAAGTGTATTACAACCATATATTTCTGAACTAAATTTATGAAGTGTGTATTATTATTAACAATAAGAAATGGTTAAATTTTCTGTTATTGTAATTTATATTACAAAATATTTTCAAAATCAGTTGCAACAGTAAAGTTTGACCGTGAAATGTGTGGAAGTTGTCGAGCAATTTATTCTGAAATAATAGTATACAAAACCTCTTCTCTCCAGAAACTATAGCCGTTATTTCAAGTTTTAGTTCAACATAATTCAACGCATTCCCATCTTAAGAGCCGCAGGGCTTTCCTCCAACCGAGGACTCGCGCAGCGGTCACTTGCCCCAAAAGTGAAAAAGTCTTCCACTAGAAGTAGGTGGGGCGCGGAAGGGCTGCCATGGTTGTCGTGGGGCGCGTTGGTGGGGCCTGTGGCGTCGTTTAATCACTCAGACACAGACACGAAGGATTCGTAACAAACAAATTTATTAGACTAAGAAATATATATATACAAGGTTGCACAATTCATTCACTCTATACGTGCTTTACGGAACCCTCCTAAAACAGCTTATCTTAGCCGCTACCTGCGACTGCTTTGCGAGTCCCCCACCCGCCCTTGCTTGACCGCAAGAACAGCGACCGCTTGAAAGCGTCGCTAAAGATGAGACTTTTGTCTCCCCGGACGAATCCGGCCGCTCACCCCCGGAGCGAAGTGCGTGAGCACTTAAGGAAGATACCACTTGGCGCCGTGCCACAATTGTATCCTGGTTAATAATACCCTTACTTTACCTTAAATAAATTCGGTCACATGACCGACCGTCATGTGACTTACTCCCACTCCGTCTAAAGTGACGTGGGTGCCCCACGTGACCTCCCCCCTCAGAGCTTCGTAGGCGCCAACCGCCACGAAGTGTAGGCGCAACCTACCACTGACGTGTCTTATCGCCCCCTGGCCTCAGCACCTTTCTGCGTCCTGGCTTAGCCTAAACCCATCTTAGACACGCCCCCTTCCTGCTCAGCTTAAAGGTCTGTCTATTTGTGGCTTCCATCGACAAAGGCACATCCTGTCTTTTATGTCTGCAAGCGTCACTATGCCACAGGCCCTTGTGCAAGCCTGGTCTAGGACAGCTCAGACGACCGCGCCGAGGCAGCGAGAGGTGGAAGGTGAAGAAGTGAGAGGCAGGTGCGGGTGGAGTGCAGATGACTGGCGAAGGGGAGGCGGCCGATGGACTGCGAGTTAGGCGCACGTCGGGAGAGAGGCGAATAATGCAGTAGTTTAAGGATGTTGAGATATTAAATGTGATGAAAAATGTGAATGAGTTATTCTGATGGAATGGAAACCCATGATGCAGTGGACTATGATCGTCTCTAAGATCTTACGGACGTCACCGACAGGCAGTCTGCGAGGGAAACAGCCAGTTGAGAGAACTATCGTCGTCACAACCAGATATGTGGAAGCTGGGAACAGTTGTTTGTTGGTATGCAAAGGCCTTGAATATTTAAATACCAGTCTAGATGTCATGGCCGGGTGAACGAGCCACGCTGTTTATCAGCAGCGGATGCCGGCGTCGGCGATCTAGCGTTCTACGTGTTTGTACACTAAGAACAGGTGTGAATCCTTGTAAGAAGTTGGTAAAGTGAGATGATCTGACGAAATCAGTGTGAATGAGTAAAGGAAGGATGGACCACCTAATGAAGCGTGAACTGAACATGTGACGGCAGCCTTCATGAAGTGTATAAAATAACCAATGAAGCCGTTTACTGCTTAATAGTATTAGTAACATTGTTTTGTTGTTAATATTATTTATACCTCGTCATATCTTTTTACCTCGAGGTATCTCTTATTTACATCCAATTAATTTTATTAATCTGTTTTTGTAATAATCTCTCGTAAGCTGACTGACTGACTGAATAAATAAAATTTGCGTTTATAGTTACTCTGTTATTTGCTGTTAGACTTTCATTAAAAGACAATAGACAAAAAAGAGTCAATATTTTGGACTTGATTGTAGCTGTCATAAAATGGTTTATATGTTGACAAAACAAAGATGTTCCATTCGCCATAGTTACGGAACACAAAACTATGACGAAAATACTTTTGATCAGAACATAAAATTACTGGACAAATATGTAATACATACGTTCTGGCATTATTAGCCTCGTGATGAATTAATCCGATTTTTTATGATTAATTTTAAATTAGAAAATTAATCTCCTTAAATTCATAATCAGCCAGTAATTTATTATTTTCATTTTTTCTATGAAGAGCTGGTCAATAGCTAATCACCTTAGTGCCTAATTACCCTAGGCAAGCTAAGGTAATTTAGTTATTGACCATGCGAAAATTCAAAGAATAAGGAAGTCACTCCCGACCCACCTCCCCAGAGGACAAACAAGACATCACGACTCGCAGGAAGACGCACAAGATGTTCAGAGAATCAGAACATTTGTACAAACTTACGCCCACCCGCCCCGCCACGAACGCCCGCTGCCCCCCGCGCCCCATGCCCCGCACGCCCCTGCGCACTCCACGACCCCCGCGGCCCCCACGCCCTCCCACGCCCCCCACGCCCACACACGCCCCCTCGCCCTCAATGTCCACCCACGCCCCCATGATCCACACGCCCCCCACGCCTCCCACCCCCCACGCCCCCCACGATCCCCACGCCCCACCCACGTTCCCCACGCCCGCCCACGCTCCCCAACGCCTTCTAGGCCTCCCACGCGCCCCGTCCATCCTGCCTGTCCGCCCTTCCCGTCCGCCCTTCCTGTCCGCCCTACCTGTCCGCACTTCCCGTCCGCCCACCCCGTCCGTGCCACCCGCCCGTCTGCCCCGCCCCACCCGTCCGCCCCGCCCCACCCGTCCGCCCCGCCCCGCCCGTCCGCCCCGCCCCGCCCGTCCGCCCCGTCCTGCCCTTCCCCCTTTCCTCCTTACCCACTACGCCCGACCCTTCCCTCTAATGGGACAGTAGGTCAAACTGGCGGACGAGCGTATCAGTTCCCGATCCGGGCACATGGCGCGCGCCCTCCCCACCCCCATTCACTCCCCGCTCTGTGCGGGGTGCGGACCGCCGCCGCCACCGCCGCCCGTCCACGCGCTAACGACCCCGAGGCGGCGGCGGCGGCGGTGGCGGTGGCGGCGGCGGCGGCGGCGGTTGGCGGAGGCGGCCGCTAGATCGCACCAGCGGTCAGGCGGCCGCCGCCGCTACCGCGCGCCAGTCCGCAGCTGGCTGCTGGAGCGCCGACCAGCAACGGCCCTCGGCGCTTCCTGGAGCCTCCAGCCTCCGCAGACACAGCCGTTCCCGCCCCGCGCCACCTCTACCGCCCCGCCGCCGCCGCCGCCGCCGCCGCCGTCGTCTCCGTATCGTCGCGGATACTGCCCGCCCCCGCGCCTGAAGGTAGGACGAGTTCTTTGTGCCAGGAATCGTCGATCCTTTTTTAAATAATGAATACTATAACCAGTAATTTAAAAAACATTATGACAAAGTCACAGTGACAGCGATGTTCAATTCGTATTTTTTTATATTTTCAACTCTCAGTTGACTCAATTTCTTTTTCCAGTGTGTTTGTGTGTATCTGTGTGTGAAAAGTATATTTAAAAAACTTGACTTCTGATCAAACCAGTTATATAATTTTATATCAAAAACATTAATTTGTATAAATTATTATTTAGTGTTTAATTAGTATTATTTATATCTTTCTACACGAATGAATTTTACTCTGGTAGCAATTTAATTACTGTTTTCAATATTGTTTATTTATACACAATATAATTTGGCCTTCAAAAATTTACTGATGATACATACGATTACATAATGACATGTAATCGTATGTATCATCGTTATTAGAAAGTTTTACGATGTGGTAATTATGTAAAGTATTTGTTTCTAAATGTATGGTTCATTATTCACGTTCAACCAATTACAATCTATTCAGAAAAGTTATTTTTACGTCACCCGTACGTACTTAATGACAGGCTTGTTCAATATTAGATTTAATTTTATTTGTAAATTATTCTTAGAAATATATGGTTTATTATTGACCTACGTGTATGGCACCTGTGTAAACAATACCATATTTATTACTTGCAAAGAAATAATTTAATATTAAAGATCAGCTGCCTTTTTGATATTTTTACCGGTACAGCGTATCTGTACACTTATCATTATTGCTTTTGTCATGTCAAAACCTCAAGTCAAGATCTCATATTTTTGTTTCAAAACTCAATAGAAATGAGTGCATAAATACCAGATACACATATCAAAAAATTTGAACTTATCATTTAATTACTGTTTACAATAATGTTTACCTTAACCAAAACCAAAGAGAAGCCATTTAATCTTGAGAATAACTTTAAACAGACCATGGAACTAATAATAATGTAGTGTATTATTGCATTTTCTACTCGTAATTTACATTTGAATAAATTTTTCATTGGAATTATTATAAAACGTATTTATCGTAGATATTTTCGTTCTTAAAATTTGAATATGAATACCGATTTCAAATAATACAATGTCACATAAAAACCTTTGCTTAATTCCAATACGAAGAGCATAAGTGGTAAGAGTATTGCGCCTTTTGTATGCCTGAACCGTTTTGCGCGGGCGGTTCCTCGTAATTTTTCTTTAAAAAAAATCGGTAATTTATGGAGGATGTTTCGGAAATACTTATTTTCCTTTACACCACGGTATTTCTCATCTAAATTGTAAGGAAATACTCAAATTCGTTTTCTCTGCACCTATTAACTTCCAGTAATCGTTCTTTGACATTAGTTTACTGCTTATGAATAGATGAACATCCTTTGGATGAATATGAACGTGCAGATAACAAACTAACGCGTTCTGAGCTACTGCGGCCACTGAAGCCGTTTCGCTTTAGAAGCGTGACCTTCAAGTCTATAACTTCCAGAGTGTGTAAATGATCACTACCGATCTTCAGATAACGACGACGCACCTTTATTATCCTAAGAAAAAGTTCCGCATCATTTTGCCCCTACAAGAAACACTGATAGGAACTCCGAACATTAGTTGCACGATAATGGTTTCGTACAGCCGAGGCGTTTGAGCACGATCACGCCTTTGCACTGAGAAGGGTACTTCGAAGACAATCGAAAGAGAGATAACAACCAACATACAATCTATTCAGGATTCAACGGGAATTAAATATTGTACGGCTTGGCGTGCTCGACGAGGGGATGGTCTGTGTCAGAAGCATTTCAATGAGTGGAAGTAGTAGCTTGCAACGGGTTGCAAAGCAAATGCGCAGATTTGAACTTTTTCTACACAATTTTGTATACATGTGAGCGTTCCTTTTCCAATGATGAAGTCTTTAACGTTCAAAAGATTCATTACAAGGCAAAATAAAATAAACATAAACGTGAGAAGTCAGATATACTTTATTTAAAGGTTTGTGTCGGAATTTTGTAACATTTCAGATTTTATTAGGTAATTTATTATCACATTAGGTATTATGTAGTGGTTTCCCGTTGCTTTACATGCAGCCATCACAAATGGACGGTGTTATGCATCAACCGGCTAAGCGCCATTTTTGAAAAAATGAGATATGGACGCCATAGGTTGCATTGCACCATGTTCTAAGTGCACACAAAATGTTGGTGCCAAATCTGTATAATAGCCTTATAATTAATGAAAAGTGTAAACGCTATCAGTCACATCAGGGATTTTATGTTTTGCAAAATCCGGCTATAAACCTAGATCTTCAAATCTGCTGTTCTTAAATTCACATTATGCAGGTAAGCGCCAGATACTTCATTCATGTTTGTGTGGTTTGGTGCTTCAATGAATGAAATAATTAAATTAGTTTCTAGAACTGAAAATGTAATAAAACCTTTGAACACGATTATCTCATAACTTGTATGATGTCGCATAGCCGGTTGATGCATAACATCGTCCAAATTTGAAAATGCTGATCTTATTCGAAATGTAAACACCCCCCCCTTTCGAGTTAGCAGACGTACCGCTACCTTGTGCGTTTCGGAGGACCACCTTGTACAATTGATCTCGAAGAAAACAAGTGTATGCTATTCATTACAGAAATGAATAACTCTATCTAAATATCTATATATAATATTTGAGTAAACTCCTCGTGTGCATGCATGGAGAAAATACGGTTCCGTGCCTCAAGGTTAGACCACTTCCCTTACACCAATTGAGACATACGAGATGTCATTCGAATCACTTCGGTCTCCTGAAGGGGAACTGATAATTTGTTTTCGGGTCCGGCTGGGAAATTAAAATAAATTTCCCAAATCGTGTTTTTGCGTGTTGTGGTGCTGCCATATTCGTGAGTATGCCTAGAATTAAACCATTGCCACCTAAATAGATCTATGAAGGTGGAGTTGATTAAACTCCATTTTCCAAAGGCATTTGTTTTGCTCAATATGCCATTATTTTCATTCACGACGTTGGCGACACTGATTTAACGTGAACAATTGAAGTTAACTTGATGAAGTGACGCACTTGAGAAAGTGAGGTTTCAATATAAATTATATCTGTAAGCCTAATACCGTATTTAAAAACATAACTTGCAAAATATACGAACAGTATTGCCTTCGAACGTATTAAATTTGAAGAATTTCTAGTGAATACGGAGATAACAAAACTGTGAGTAATGTTAGTGAATGAATGAACTATGTTCGACTTCTCAATTTTACGTTCCTAAGTGTACAAATAAAGATACCAATACAAATACCGATTTTCAAATGAATGTGACCCACAACTAATACATATTAAACTTAGCAATTACCTTATTAACATAAACATACAAAACAGTTACCTTTCAATATTTATTTAGATTAGCATACGAAACGATTAATAGAGCAATTGCAAAAGTGGAAGTGAACACAAATTAGACTCGGTTTGAGGAGTTTTAATCTCTTAAAAATTATGGGGAAAATATGAAAATGTGAAGCAAATCCGGAAAAGAATTTACTTAATCATTTACAACTACAACTACATTTAATGTAGTTGTAGATGATTTTGCGGAAGAATTTTCGAACGAATTGAGAACGATCTTTTATTAAGATTAGAGAATAACCTAGAAGAACAACTTACAGGTGATCTTTATGCATTATTGTGCATATTAGCAAAAATAGTAAAAAGTGTAGCTTGACTAAACTTTAACTATTCGCATCTTCAATACCTTCAAGTATTTCTTACGACAATTATAATTTTTGATTACGATTCATTGGTAAGTTCAATGCCAAATACTGTAAAAACATATTTGAACAAAGTTACGCATGAAAGAAATGAAGTATGAAAGAAATTTTCGACACATCAAGATACTTTTAAAATAGTTTACAGAGTCGGTGACGCCACATTCAGCTAGTTTGATGATATTTCAGTAAGGTTTTGTGTGAATCTCATGAAATGGGTTACAGAATCTTCTCGCGCAATGTAAATGGGAAATGCTAGGGCATCCATCCTGTACACCCTTTTTTCCGTACCTTAACAAATCAATGAGTCGTCCAATCAAAGCATTCAATGAAACGTGAGCTCACAAGTAAACATACATTTTCTCAAATTCGAATAAAACGGAAAACACGCCTTTGCATTGCCCCGCAAAAAAACGTTCGTTGGAAAAATTATACAACTCAAAGAGACCACATGCATAAAATACAGCCCCTTAAAGACGCTGATTTTATACTGTTAAAGGCAGAAAATTTGGAAGGTTGTCACACGAGAGCATCTTTTCTGAGGCGAGATTTCCCGCCGCCATCGCCGTCATACCCTTGCCCCAGCGGCTTTTCCCCTTGCACCTGCTCACTACCCCAAGACACGCCCAATTCGTAAGACAATTTTATAAGTTAAATGGTGCGCGTAAAAAAGGGGTAACAAATTTTTTCAAGATGGAAACTTAATCGTTCAGTGGAATTCGTCCTAATCATTCATGGAGAAAAAACGATAAAAAGGTTTATTTTCAATATTTTGAAAGGAAGTTCCGGTTTCAAAAGCAAGGAACTTATGTTGTAGTTGTACGATGTCCGCGGTAATGATCATCATATTCGTGAAGTCCTGAATGAAAATTTTGATCCACACAAATTACAAGTCAAACTTACATCGGTAAATACAACACAAAACATGTATACTACAACATCATATTCTTTCTCTCGTTATTTCAAACTTTTGGAATTTTCGAAATATCATAAAATTCATCGAAATTGCGACCTGTGCTCGTTCTTAAAAGACCTTCACTTTACCCAAGGGAAAAATTTTAAAAAAATTGGAGGTCGTTTTGATACCGTTTTTCTATAAATTGCATAACTGTATTAACTTCAAGCAGCAATTACGTCATAACTACTCGTCTTTTTTTAAAAATTGCTAATGTTCTTTCTTAAAGATCTGATTTTGTATAACACATTTCATTTAAAACAAAAATCTGTATCTTTAATATTGTAGTTGTGCAATGTTATTTTTTTGCGATTTTCGAAAATGTAGAAAATTCATCGAAAATGTCAAGAGGTTCCCAACTGGGACCAGTTTTTTTCTCTTCTTTACGACATATGAGGAGAAAATAAAAGAAAAAGTGTAACAGTGTAGTTCCCGGAAGACGCCGAAAAGTGTTGATGTTTTAGAGTTTTTGAAAATTCAGAGATTTTAATGAGAATGAGACCGGCATCAGTTTTAGTTGTTAGCTATTTTCGAGGAAATTTCAAAACGTTGGTGAGGCTTCATGGACTTACTTCATATTCACTTCTAATATGAATTATAAAATATACATTATCTCCAAAAATGGCTGTTTTTACGGTCGTGATGTGGGATGTGGATGTTGCCATTGTCGTTGGAGTAAATGTTGGAACATACGTCAATATAGTTTTCGTTATAAATCCATACTTGAAAATATTTATCTTTCATAGTAAGGTCGAAAAACTAAATAAACCCTTCAGATTCAAAACACACATGATCATTCATTCTGTTCATTTTAAAATTTTATTAACTAGAGGTCCCATGTCCTATTCCCTCTCATGGCAAAAATATAGCTTTAGCTTTCCTCTAAAATCATCTCAGTTTCTGTAGCTGTATGACGAAGAAGAGGTCAGACAGGGTATACTCGTTCACGGTGGAGGGGAAGGAGGGGATGGGAAAGGAGGGGCGGTGGAAAAGAGAGGTGGAAAACCGGGTGTGGGATAGGAGACGAGGGGAAAGAAGTTGAGGGGAAAGGAGACGAGGGGAAAGGAGACGAGGGGAAAGGAGACGAGGGGAAAGGAGACGAGGGGAAAGGAGACGAGGGGAAAGGAGACGAGGGGAAAGGAGACGAGGGGAAAGGAGACGAGGGGAAAGGAGACGAGGGGAAAGGAGACGAGGGGAAAGGAGACGAGGGGAAAGAAAGTAAGGGGAAAGAAAGTAAGGGGAAAGAAAGTAAGGGGAAAGAAAGTAAGGGGAAAGGAGATCAGGGGAAAGGAGGTGAGGGGGATGAATATGAGAGGAAAGGAGGTGAAAGTGGTGGAATGGGGGTTAAAGTGGGGGAGGAGGAAGAGATGGGGAGGGGAGAGACGAGGAGATGGGAGAATGGGTAGCTATAGGAGGGAGATGTGGAGGAGGTAGGAATGAGTGGGAGAGAAGGAATGAGAAGCGGAGCGGAATGACGCTTGGAGGGCGGGTAGATGAGTGGAAAGGGAAGGGAAGAGGAGAAGAGGGGCGGGGCGGTTGCACGGTGCGCGAGCAAGGTTGCATCTTGAGAGTACAGTCAGCGAGAAACCTAAGCGCGTAATTGCCAACAGGTCGCGCCTCCACGCATCGTTAATTTAGTGACTGCAGAGCGAGGGAGGCGAGGGAGAAGCGACAAGAGGCGTTTGGCCATGCAAGGCAGAGCTGCGGTAGCTTAACTTAAGGTGCCTTGCTTCGCAGTCTGAACTACGGAACGAGGGCGTGACCTATTCTTCCGCGCTGTTTCGTCGTTTTGGAATTCTCCAATTGCAACGAAAGAAATGCATGTTTTTTCTTAACTGCTGGAATTTATGACCAAGGAGTTAGAATATAATTTTTCTGGAATTATATTTTACTAGTTTAGAGTGGCGTGGCGTAGGTTTTTGTGTTGAAAGTATTTGTTTGTTTGATTGATTTATTGATAATTCCGGGAGCATCAACTACGAAGGTCATTAGTCCCGTAAGAATAGTACAATGTTTTCCTCGGGAGATGGTAGTCATCTTCTCCCGCTGGATGGTGAGATCCGTTGCCGATCAACCGCCGACTAGCGGGGTTTTCTCCAACCAGGTATCCCCCAAGCAGGCAGCACCTCAGCCAGGAAAAACTCTAAGCTCCCGACTTGTCTCCCGGCATGTGTGGTAGTGTAGTGCTTGCAAGTGTAGGTGTGTGTAAGTAAGGGGTGAAGATTGAAGAAGGAAGGGGAAATGAAGATGGCGCGCGGTCCGTGGCCCGTTTGTTAGAGTACTGTTCCAGAATTCGCCTGATATTAACCTCGGGAATACTTCCGATCTGAGCAGCTGGCCGCTAAAATTCTCCTCCAGACAGCGACTGAATTTGACCTAGCTATCTAAGTAGTAAAGAAAGTCCTGCCACCGTGGGGACTCGAACCTAAGACCTCTCGGTCAGAGTCACTGCAGTGCCATCAGTTGATGCCCTGAGCTACCTCTCCCATTCTCTTGTTTAGAATTCAAATATTAGGTGAATTATTTATACTGCATTCACATATCACAAATATCCGTTCCACAGAATATTTCATTGTTGTATTATCATTTCTACAACTAATAGTGTCCCTATTATCGCTTTTGTTTATTTTAAACCTCAAATTGAAAGTATTGTAAATATAATTTGCATTATTGATTCCAAAATCGACCTTGGAAAGGAAACCTAATTTCCAAAATGTTTATGAACCTTCCACTTCCTTACCTTGTTACTGCGTTGCTACTTTTATCGATGTAAAGTGATTAACTCGCTATCGTTTTTCATGAACTCTCCCTAGCCTTACACGCAGAGGGGCTCATCTGCCGTGATTGGAAAGTTTTGTAGCAGAGTGCCTCGGAGTTGGCGTTTAAGTGAAGGCAAAAATGAACTCCCCGTAATACCCTTTTTGTCTCCTGCCTTATCTCCCACAAGCGCAGGCGTGCGTGCAGTCTCTGCCTGGTAGCCTTAATTCGATGGGACAGGAACCTGCAAGCTGTCATTGGAATCCAAGGGATTTGCGTGTAATATATTTACTTTTTTATAGGCTTTATGTGAAGTCGCTTTTTAACATCGAGATCATTAGCGTCTGTCACTCAATTCCTTCATTCTGTACCGTCTACAAAACACCCTTCATCTGTAATGTTTTAAGAGTTCATATGTGTATTCTGTAAAAAATGTTGATACACTTATTCCTGAAGTACATAATTGAAACTGATGTTCAGTGAAAGTAGGACTGTGCCATTTTTGTAAGCGTCACTTAAATAACTAGGGTGCTGTTACAACAGCACATACTTTCTCGCATTACATGTAACGTTCGAAATTTTACAATGTTCAATAAAAACCAGACCCGTGGCATTTTTAAGCGTCCTTACTATGTACGAAAAAAAATTAAAAGAAGAAAATTTGGAGAGTTTTGTGAGAAAAGTGTTTAAAAATTGCCTATTTTTTACAAAATTACGTTAGAAAAATTGTACGTTTATTTAAATATTTAATTTCGAAGAACAGATTTCATTAATAAAAAAATCTGTGTTCAATACTGCTGTTATGGGAAGACGCCAAAAACATTTTTAACTTTAACAATTTTCGAGAATTCAAAGAATTCAGTGAAAGTAGAACTGTGCCATTTTTGCAGGCGACTTTTAAGCGATCAAGGAAGTTAAATCCCAAAAATTGGAATCATGTTTGAGAAAAGTTTGAAAAGGTCGTTTGGGTTGTGTATAAAGTACCCCTCAAAACCAAAATTTGTATTTGCATTCCAAAAGTCACTTCAGCCTGAAATATCAATAATGATGGAAATTCTACTTGTGATTTCACACAAGTAGGAGGACAGATGGACAGCCAGTTCATCCAGTAAAAACATAATGACACATCTAAGAGGCGCAAGATACGTCTTTCTGGCCACTTCCACCCAAATACGACTACTCCCAATGTTGATTTAGTGTCATATACGTGCGTCTCAGCGCTATCGTTTTTCTTAGTCCACAGCATCACTTCTCTCCCAAAATAATAGATTATCATATCGCAATCTGTTTCTGATGGAAATTCTCAGAAGATAACGTATTGTGTATCTGTTAGAGAAATGGAAAACTGGGACATTCTTACGCTTCCTAACTGATCTTCCTAGTACCTATTTTCTGAAACTAACTAACTTACCTTACTTTTAGATTAAATATAAAGCATGAACCGATGTACTTACGTTATCTTAATCCTACGTTGAAATAGTTGGCAAACGTTTACATTAACCATTTATTTTTGTGCATATTAATACAATACTCACGAAAAGGAATTCATTGTTTTGAAGCGAAAATTGTGACGGGCTCGACATGCTAAAATATTCGGAATAAAAACACCGTGAATTTTTGATACATATATTTTGGAACCTGTTCAATTGCGTTTGAAAGAACCTCTTTGAAGAAGAAAGCTCCATGAAAAAATTCAATTTTCCTCTCGAATGCCCTTTTTTACTCGAGATGCACGTGACATTCGCCTGAAAGCTTCGCCTTTGCGTGCAAAACGAAAGCCCAGGAGATGGTAGAAGAGTCGAAGATTAGCGTTCTCGAGCTCGTTATCTTCAATCCGATTAGTGCTCCGAGAATTAGTTACATCAAACACACGGCTCTTTCAAATTATTTGCTGCATTAACCCCAATGCTTTATTTGCTTGCCTTTTTATGGTTATTGCGATGTGACATATTGAGTTAATTACGTAATCATTCGCTTTTCGTTTCAAAGCCATTACTTTGAGCATTGGTGCAAGAGAGAAAAAAGAGATGAAGTTCGGTTGAGTTTTTGTTTGCAACTGGACAAATAGAATATAATTTTTATGAGCTTATTGCTAATTAAATACATTATTTGTTAATCTTGAAATGTTTTGATGTGATTTCTCACCAGTTTAAACAATATTTCGACGAATTGTTTCCATTCTTAATTGAAATGCGCGAAATAATTATTGTTATGAATCAATATCATGTTATATCAATTATTGTTTCAATACCGAAGAACAAAATACTGGTATTTTTATTATTGAAAAAATAAATGAAAGAAGCAACATTGTACTCGTAGAGTAAATTTTAAAAGAAAATAGTATACTTTATAGACAGCCACAAAGAAAGCAATTCTTTCAAGGGGTGAGTAGAGTGCTAAAAGTTCAATTTTAGCACTAATGCTGAAAGCGAGACGATGTTCATATGTTCAGGTAAATCTGTTAATGGAACAAAGAAATCAAAATAGTTTCAGCTGACCGCATCATTTATTACTGACCTTAATGTATCACTAAGCGATTTGTATGCTTATATTAAAATAAAACAAAAATCAGTAAATCTGTATAAAAATAATGTATTATACATGTGATCAAAGTAATTTTGTTTTTCTGATAGGGTTGCACCACTCGGCCTATCGTGTTCGTGTCACGACTTTTTCTACTCGCAAAATAAAATGTATCTTTTTCCACTCATATATGAGTAAATATGAATAGTATTTGTTAATTTGTAATGGCTTTTAGCTATGTGGCATGCAACGTTTTGCCTGAATATTACAAATTATTGGTATACAATATTTTGTTTTTATAAAATTAAGCAGGAAAATATTATTTATGGAATATGTCATTTTATTACAAGGTGTATTCTTCGACAATAAATCCATAGATTTAAAAATCTCAATTTCGTAGATTGTAGATTACGACATTTTGCAGTTTCATGAGCGATATATTATATTTTTTATTGGGAGCGTTATTCAGACAGTTCTGTTTATCGAGATTCGTTACCACTACAAATTTTCTCAAATCCAAACGGTCTCTGTAGCAAATTTGTTTTATCTCTTCCGTCATTTTTGCAAGCGTAAGACATTTTAAGAGCGCCCTTCGCGACATCAGAGTTTTTTCAAGAAAGGAAATAATCGAATTCTCACGAATCCTTCGCGCAGATGGTTGGAATCCAGAAAAGCCGTTTCCTTTTGATTGATGCATGTGGGATAAAATCAATTTCCCGCGCCTTATTGGCCGACCGACTGCCGCGCCCACAGTCGCAGTGTTGAAGTTACGAAGCACTAAATCTGGAGGCTCCGAGATGGGGGAGGCGGAAGTGGGGTGTGGGTGGGAGGGGGAGAGGTTGTGGGTGGAGAGAGCGGCGGTATTGGCGTGTGGCGGGAAAGGGGAGGGTGGAAAAAGTGTCGTTGCCGCAGGAGGCGGCGAGGGAGGGAGTTACGGCAGGGTGGTGGGGTTGGAAGGAGTTTTGGCCGGAGGGGAAACGGGGAGGTGGGGTTGACAGCGTGAAAGGGCGGGGGAGGAAGCAATGTCTTAGCCGGGGGAGGCGAGGGGGAGGGTGGGTGGAGAGGGCGGCGGAGGTAGCGGGTGCCGGGATTGGGGGCGGGGTGGGGGACAGGGGCGAGGGTGGGGGACGAAGGGGCAGTGAAGGCGGTGTGGTCGTTGGAGTGAAGGATGAGGAGGGGGCTGAGGAGCGCTGGGGTGGGTGGAATGGGCGACGTGACGGAGGGCGTCGGTGGGAATGGAGAAGGTAGCAGTTGCAATGGAGTTGAACGGGAGGGCGGCAAGGGAAGCGATGCCATCGTGAGCAGTTGCAGAGGGGTGGAGGGGGCAGAGAAAGCGGCTAGGTGGACGAGGAGCGTGGGCGCGAGGTGGGTGGCGGGGGAAGTGGGAGGGGTTCGGGAGTTAGCGCTGCTAGAACGACCCGTGGAGCAAGGAAGGTGGAGTGTTTGGAGGAGGAATAGAGAGCGGAGTAGGTGGCAAAAGAGATGGAGGGAAACGGAAGCGGCGGGGGCGGCGGGGTGGGGGGACGGAGGCACTCACAGACGTGCCGTGGAGGCGGCGATGGGTCCCTCCCCTCGAAGGGCCAGCAGTGGAAGGATGGGGCAAGGAGAGGAGAGGAGGGGGCGGGGCTGCCGAGTTTATGGCGCACTGTCGTCGATTCGCTGCGTCGTTGCATGGAAGGGCTGACTGCGCCATCGCCGCCCAGGCCCTTAGAAGGGCGTGGTGAAGATTTACTTCCATAGAGACAGTACTCTCTGGTCGTAAGCGAGGAAATGCGATTTTGAAGTATTCAAATGCAAGCGGTTTTTCGTTTGATATATATGTCGTGGGTTTCCGGACTGTAATTATAAATGATCGCATTGGACTTTTGTGTAAGGTACTTCATTCGACTACAGGCTGCGTATAATGTGTGTAAAAAAGGAATGAAGACAAGTTAATAATGAACTGAATTGAGTTTTAAAACGTCAGAAAACAAAATATTATTGTTCTTTGAAAAAATAGGTTGTCCGCAATTTATACATTTTTAACCATATTTCACGGTCTGTTTCACTTCATTTTAAACGACTAAATCAACTATGATGACTATATTATTTTGTTTATCGAATCTAAAATATTTCACCTTAACTACTCCAATTTTTAACAGAGGATTTTGAGAAAGGACTTCTAGTCATATTTAGTTTTTTTTGTTTTATTTTAGTTAAGTTGTAATTTTTCTTCTATTAAGTACTTATTTACGTTTATTTATAGTGAAAAAATAATAGTACAAAATTCAGACTTCTGTGGAAGGGGCGATAAAATCAACATTAAAATATCTAGAAGCAAGGTATAGAACCATCTCAGCATTTGCTCTATGGGTGAAACAAAAACGGTCACAAACGAGACAGTTATTTTTTCAGAAAATATTTGCAATATTAGTTACAGATATAGCTACAGTATATTATTATTATTATTATTATTTTTATTATTAAAAAGTACGTAATTAAACATTTCTTTGTGTCTTTGAATGAATGTTTAGCAGTTTTACAAAATTGATATATTAGTTTAATAATAATATTGGTTATCTTGGTTCCATATGTTATTTAATAATATAAAATAGTTTTTCAACAAAATATTTTATTTTTTGAAAGACTAACGCTTTGGCGTTTTTATGTCGACTAGCGAAGCATTGCAAAGTTGAGTATACACTAAAGTGAAGTTTTATGTGCTCTTTACAATGATATCTCCTTAAACCTTTTGAGGGGGATTACTTCGTCATTTGTCATCTTATGAGACCAGTTTACACTGATAAAAGAAATATTTAATGAAAAAAAATTAGGTTTCAGGACTTTCTTCATGCTCATGCATGTGTTCATCATTATTGACATAAATTAATTACCATATTACCATAACTTTTTCCACCACACTATAAACATTTAGTTCACTCAAGCAGTAATGCATTTGATAAATAAACACAACTCATTTGCAACAATAAGTCTACATTGAACGTGAAGAATTTGTATAGAAACTCCTTGTGAGCCCACTCAAATCTGCAACATCCCTTGCCTCGTCAAGACGAAACATGTCCTCAGATCTCTGTACAAATTCACCCTTCATATGCAAAACCAAAGCCTAACTGTCGGGAATACGTTCCTAGTCATGCATAATCCATGTTAATCCTTGTAATACACGTTCTCTGGAAGCGTTTTCTGTGGCTGGTGCAAGCGCCCTTGTTCGGAAATTCAGCAGTATTGCGCCGAGCAAAACCACCCCTTGAGACCATCCCTTCTGCGTAAAAGCGGGAGCAAGAGAATTTGCGTGGCGAACATGGATTGTACGGAAACCAATAACAACAGCAGGCGCGTTCTTATCGCAGAGAGCGGCTTAGCCCGTTGTTAGTCCCCGACCGACGAGAGTGGGGGCGGCGACGGCGAAGCCCCCACAGACGAAGGCGGAGGAGACGAAGGAGGAGGCGAACGAGAACAGAAGTTTGAGCGATGGTAGACGCTGCGACGGGGACGACAGGGGAGGTGAAATAGGAGGTGAAATCGGAAGACAACAGAGACGAGAACGGAAGTGAGAGAAACCAAAATGCGAGAGAAACAAATGTGATAACACGTACGAAAATCTATAACGGACTCAAATACTCCAAATATTACGTTAAAAAGAAAAGAACAAGTTGATGAAGAAATGAACAAGATTAAAAATTGGCCATGCTTCCCTCGCCCATTCGTGGACATCTGATAAAGAAAGACCCAGGCAACTGTCTTGCAAATCAATTTTAATCTATCTTAATATTGCTGAAAAAGGGATCTAAATTATTGTGAAAATATATTGTACTTAATATTTCTGTTTTTTTATTTATAAAATATATCTCTGGTTTATAACTGTGTGTTTAATAATTCTGATTGTTATAAAGTATATTAAGGTTATTGATATGTCAATTAATAGCGGTCGCTAATGGCCTTAGTTGTTTATAAAGCGACTTAATATATAAATTTAGAAACATGTGATAAGGAGAGTGTAGGTGATGACGGTGAAGGAAGTGGCAAAGGAGAAAGGAGAACATGAAGACTGAGTAAAAGGCGTAAGAGGCAATAATGGCAGTGACGACAATGGCATGAGCAAAGAGATATCCCAGGAGGTGGCAAGGGTGGGAGCGAAAGTGAGAGGGGAGGCAAAGACAGATGCAAGAATATAAAGTAAATATTTTGCTTCCATGCGATGATTGATGTGTTCATGTGATTTGAGTTAAAATTCGGACATAAAATGAAGCTAAATTTGTGGTGAGAGGAAGAGGGATGTTGATAAAGCTAAGGAGTAAGCGAGATGGGGATGAATTTGGGGAAAGAATCTAGCCGATATAAACAATATAATGGTGAATGGGGAAACTAGATTAAAGACCTCGACGAAAGTATGCGTGAAGAGACCAATACGGAAAAAGAAAAGAAGCGAAAATCGTGAGTGGAAACATCGGTAAAGGACTGAGTAAAGTAAAGGCAAAGGCGAAGGCAAAAGTGATGGCGAGAAAGAATCAAATGACAGAAAGAATGGAGGCGACGAGATGGGAAATGACAATCTTTAAAAAAAAGTGGAAAATTTGGAGAGAATCGTGAGTGATGGCTTAGACCGAAGCATCAGAACGGTGAAGACTAGAGTGAATGCGGAGAGAAGGCGGGCTAAAATAGAGAAAGAAGCTGGTGGAGAGTGAGTGTTGTTTAGGCAAGAATCGTTTTTCTGAAAGCAATCTCGTTCAGACAGTACATGATTATAGACATGTAAGATCTACTTTCAGATCTCTAATGTTTCTGGAAAATTGGGACGAGCATTGGGAAGACAAATATCCGGATTATATTTGAATCGAAAGTGCTAGTATTTTCACGAAACTTTGTAAAAAATTGAATGCTTCGCGACACTATTTACGTAAATCATATGTAATCATCAAAATTCCTTGCAGTCCAATAAACAGATTTACTGACAGTTCACACAAAAGACACAAAATTCAATATATTATTGGCAGGAGTCTGTTCAATTAAGCCACAATTTCGATTCATAATGTATCAATGCGAGAATTCGCAGTATGAATGCAACGGCACATAATAATTATCGTAAGATTAGTAAATTGTGCTCACAATGCCCGGTAATGGATTTGGAACTGGCACAAATGATGTCAAGCACACTACGCCCTCTTTCGATGTTCGTATGTTATTGAAATATTCTCATCGCCGGCTCTGCCAAATAGACCAGAACGCGGCGCCCCCAATTCGCTGTTTGTGTTGTTTATTTTGTGTCGCTTGCTAAAGAGGGCAGAACGGCTACCCGATTGGTTCTCATCCCTCAGCCAGTGTGCACGTGATTCAGCGATATAATATCCGCAGAATGCGTTTATGTTGATGCTCACCGGACATTTTACAATATTTTCTCGAATATAGTTTCACCCTCCCGTATAAGACTGCTTCAGTATTTTTGGGTGGGCAGGATGAAAATGTCAGAAACTTCGGTATGGATTTTGTATGTTATTTGTTATAATAATGTCGTTTAAAAATCGCCAATTATCAGAATTTTCTATTGACGGTAGGATTTCAAAAAATTGTTGGCGGGATGTTGGAAATAAAAAACATGTATTCACGATTCCGAGAATACATGTTTTTTATCTCCAACTTCAAGAGTTCCAAGCATTGTTTGAAAAATAAAATGATTTTTTTTGAAAAATAATTAAGCTCAATTTCGGGATTCTCTGATATTAGTCCACCTCCATTTATTGTTTTCAGATGTTGTAAGGAGAGATTATGTTCCAGAAAGTACTGTACGTTTAACTCTTCACTTGAACTATAAGACCTTGTCATCAAAACCTTTAGACATTTCATGGTTGTGTCTCTCAAAGGTCTTCCAAGAGTTGTCATCCAAAAACTATCACAGTGAATATTTGTACGTGTAGTGATATTTTGAAAATCCCAGATAATCCCTCATTTTCAGTTTTGGAGCTAATGCGTTATATTTTCGTAGTTTGAGTAAAAAGTTTTTCTATGTTTATTTTCGCCTCATTTATGCTTTTGAACAACATTAAATTACAATTTTTGTTATAAATGTGTATTTTTCTTTATTTTGTTTACTGCTATTTTTAAAGATTTTATGACGCCCTTTTGGTTCACTTCCCAATATAATCAATAATATGTTCCAATATAAATTACGTTTCATAACCAAGAGAATTTGGTCAGCATTGTATTTCTTTATTTATTTAAATAAATGTTCATTTTTCAACTTTTCCTTTTGGTATCGTGGTTGAAATTATATAAAAACATTTTTACATTCTTAATTCGAACGTATTACTGAAGCGTATGCAAGACGTTTTGTAAAGAACGTAAAAACATAATAAAATATGCACATTTACAAAAGGATACAAAAAGGGAACAAATAAAAGGCATTTTGAATTGAAGGCGAAAAAACGAAAGAATTCCACATTTTCTCTTTTTGCAACTTTCATAACTTGGCGCACTAATAGCACTTGACTCTCGAGCTTCCGCTTGCCTTACTAGTGCCTCACAACGCACATTAAAGGTCATTTCTAGTTTTCAATAGGATTTTAACCAACCTGTACTACTTCCCTCACGCAACAATTATCATATCCCACTGAGCAAATATTTCTTAATCAATTTGCTGATTTTCGCGGAGTGTGACTTATTTCTTATGTGACTTTGCAAAACACCCTGTTCGAGAGCGATATTCGTTGTTGGTCTTTTGCCAAAAAATACTTCAATCTCCGTGATTCTTTATCAAAGCAAATTAAAATACTGAATCCAGTATTCTCACCACAAAACATTCAAAAGCTATCACCTCCTGATTTTGATGATATATTACAATCGATAAATATGAGGCGGGAGCAATATATCTTTGGCGTTGTTTAATGACACGCGAGAGGAAAGCACTAACTGCAAATTTGTTTCTTTTATTAGAATAATAATTTATTGTGTAATTTCTAGAAGTTCTTCAAAGAATAGCTTAATTGTCTTAAGATTCTGAGGTACATCTGTATACATGTGGGCTGTGTTGTGTGCTGTAAGGAATAATGAATATGGCAAAGGCAGAAATATGGTCTAAACTTATTGAGAATAATGACCGACTTAGCCAAATGTCTAAAGAATGTAATTTCTTTACATTTTAATGTAACATACCTTGTGTATACTTTTCTCATATGACTGAAAATACAATTCAGTGATGTGAGAAAAGAATCGTCAGTTTTAAAATGTTTTAAGACACATGATCCTACGATAAATTCGATATAGATATAGTAAGCTTTTTTCTATGAATGGGCAGATGTTGCCCGGTGGCAGAATGCGTAAACATGAAAGTACAAGTGCAATTATAAAAACAATATATAAAAATCAATATAAAAACAAACTATCTTTGTCATTACCTAGAACGTGCAAATGTATTTACATACATATACAACAAATGAAAAATGCATACATACTAACATCCAAATAAATAAACTTACTTACACAAATATATTACACAAATATTCATACATACAAACACACACGCATACATACATATCATGCAAATTCACTTATTCTCAACAATTTTCTATATTGGCGGCATTTTGCTTGAAATTTGGAAAGGTACATTGTCAGTTAGAGATGTATTAAAGAAAAAAACTCTGATGAATTTATGTTCACTTGCCAACTTTATTGACGTAATTACTAACTTGTACTTAATTACTAAAATCCAGTACATACTTCAGGAATTGATATGAATGTACGAGTGCACAATTTGAACTTGCCAAACTGTGATATAACATTATATTCATAATATTCCTAAATAATGGTCTATCATCAAATTATAGACATTTTTTCTATTATACTGCCCAACAGCCTTGCAAAAACAAATTTGTCACAAGCTTAATTGCTGAAATAAACTACAGCTGAAGTAAACTTATATTGCTGTAGGGCAGAAATTCTGAGAATCCCACATGCGAGTGAAATAACGAAATGTTCGTGCATCTAATTCTTGAATTTTGGGGTGATGGGTGGAGATATTGGATGTGTCAGAAGAATAAACGAGCATATGACTTTGGAAGAAAATATAGGAATGTCTGGCATTATAAGCTGGGAAGCAATGTAATGGGAGAATAAATAAGCCCTGGAATTGAATAGTTAACGAATGGTCGAGCGAAAGGTTTGGTTTGCAGATGGGATGGTGGGAAGAAGAGCAAGAGAGTGGTGTATTATCGAGTGAGTTGTTTTGGATGAAGGGGCGGATGAGGAGGGATGGACTGGATGAGGGATAGATTAGGGGATGGATGAGGGGAGAATGAGGGGTGGATGGGGGGTGGATGGGGGGCGGATGAGGGGGGATGAGAGAGCGGATGAGGGGTGGATGAGGGGTGGATGAGGGGTGGATGAGGGGGCGGATGAGGGGGCGGATGAGGGGGCGGATAAGGGGGCGGATGAGGGAGCGGATGAGGGGGCGGATGAGGGGGCGGATGAGCGGGCCGGTGAGCCAGCGGATAAGCAAGCAGGTGAGCGAACGGATGAGCGAAAGAGTGAAAACAAGAGGAGGTTAGGTGCAAAAGTGAACAGAAGATTTAACGGACAGGTGAGTGAGTTGGGCGTCCAAGTGAATCGAGACGGAGAGTTGGTAAATAAGAGCCGGTGAAGTTTCGGATGGATAGGAATTGGGACGTGGACGTGTTCTGGCGGGTAGTAATACGTCAGTCCGGTGATTTGGCGGGCGGGCTTTTGGTCGGCGGCTGGCGTTTCGTTGGGCGGGCATTTGGTGGGCGGGCTGGCGCTTTGGCAGGCGGGATTTTCATTGGGCGAGAGAGTGTTTTCGCGGGTGCGCGTTTTGACGGGTGGATTTAGTGGACGGGCGTTTTGACTGGCGGGCGTTTCGGCGGGCGCGCGTTTCGGCGGGCGCGCGTTTCGGCGGGCGCGCGTTTCGGCGGGCGCGCGTTTCGGCGGGCGCGCGTTTCGGCGGGCGCGCGTTTCGGCGGGCGCGCGTTTCGGCGGGCGCGCGTTTCGGCGGGCGCGCGTTTCGGCGGGCGCGCGTTTCGGCGGGCGCGCGTTTCGGCGGGCGCGCGTTTCGGCGGGCGCGCGTTTCGGCGGGCGCGCGTTTCGGCGGGCGCGCGTTTCGGCGGGCGCGCGTTTCGGCGGGCGCGCGTTTCGGCGGGCGCGCGTTTCGGCGGGCGCGCGTTTCGGCGGGCGCGCGTTTCGGCGGGCGCGCGTTTCGGCGGGCGCGCGTTTCGGCGGCCGAGCGTTTCGGCGGCCGGGCGTTTCGGCGGCCGGGCGTTTCGGCGGGCGGACGTTTTAGCGGGCGGGTATTTTAGCGAACGGGTGTTCTAAAGTCAGGACATTTTAAGCCCGGGTGTTCGAACGTGTGGGGCGATTCGTCAGGTATCATTTGAACGGATGGGCGTTCGGGCTGGTGGGCCTTTGGGCGAGGGAGCGTGGCGTTAACCTTGCACAATGATGGCCTTATCGGGCGGCGCGCGGCGATCGCGGGCGCTGTTCCGCGCGCGGGCTGTCGAGCGAGCGCCGCCGCGGGATTTATTCGCGGGCGAGCGCGGGAGCCGCCAGCGGATACGCGATACGGCTCGCGCGCCGCGTATTTGTGCGACGCGAATCCCTCGCGTAATGTTGAGTTTTTATGAATGTTGTGTGTTTTTATTATTTTAGGGCGTTATTCATTTTCGGAAATCGTGTAAAACATCGGATTGTTAATATTTACTAGCGTAGAACAGAACAAATTCTGCTCCCCTTTTATTAGTCGTCTCAGGAGATACGTAGGTTTGAAAAAAATTTCAGATATTACATTTTTTGTTACAATCAATTGTAAAGTAGGATATTAATTCTGGTTCTGTAATGATGACGTATTTAATGGAGAGGAACAAAACAATGTGGATTTTTGTTCATATCGAATATTTTAGGGTATTTCATTAACGTCAGTTGCCGACACAGTCGTCAACTGAATTTTAACCCTAGATCAAAAATATTCACATGTATAAACTGCGTCTAATATTTTATACCGTCAAACCGGACATATAGCAATTTCCTTCGTATAGATGTACCGAAGTTCTTCTTAAACTGCCCGGCCCAATATTCCAAAATTTTCCACCGGGTGTCGTACACGTTTCGCGTCGCTATTTCGGCAACGCAAGCGGGTATCTCCACCGCTTATGCTCCGTCCGAATCCAGCCACGAGAGGAAATCGATCCTTAAGAAGCCAGCGGCGGTGCCGGCGGCGGCGGCGGCGAGACGGCTCCCCGCGGGCAGAGGCAACGGCTCGAGCTGCGGGGGCGGGGGCGGAGGTGGGGGTGGCGGAGGCTGCTCCACGGCTGTCTGCCGCCGCCACCCCCAACAACGGAGCGTCTGCTGTACAAAGCGCCCTCCGAGGTGAAATAATGGTCTCTCTCAAAGGTGCTCCGCGAGGTGGGGAATCGCGGACTGGGGCCGACAGACGCCGCCAAATGCACCCCGCGGCGCGTGGGCGGGGGCGGGTGCGGGTGCGGGGGCGGGAGTGGGAGCGAAGCCAGGCTCGGCCCGCGACATTCGCACGCCGGGCCTTGAAACGGCCAGCGGCGCTCCTTTGCCAGCGGGTATCGGTGAAAGATCATCAGATCCGGACGGAGATGAATCTGAGGAAGACAGATCACAATAATAATTAGAATATGAATTAGAGGAATAATAATAATAATAATAATAATAATAATAATACTAACAATAACAATAACAACAAGCCGGTACCGTGGCGCAGACGGTTGCGGTAGCCGTCGTCTGCGCCGAGGATGCTTCAGATACGAGTCCTGCGTATGCATGGTCGTATTTGTGATTTCTCTTCATCCCTCATCATCTTTCTATCACCTCATAATTAACAATTCAAGGCGTAACAACTTTGTCGTAGCGAGGGATACAGTTTAAAAACTGATCCTAAAAATTAAACACGTTAATCATGTAGTGTGGTCAGGAATGGCAGATACGCTAATAATAATAATAATAATAATAATAATAATAATAATAATAATAATAATAATAATAATAATAATAATAATAATGATAATCCAAACGCATGCCGTAAATGGTACGAAAACTCACCAAAGCCGTTGACGTCTGTTGAATTGTGTACAATATTGTATGAACAACAAATCCAAAATGATCGCACGATAGAGGCAAACAAACCGGATATAGTTATCCGAGATTTGGAGAAAAAATCTTGTCTACTTGTCGATGTTGCTGGACCTTGCGATCAAACCGTCGTTACCAAGGAGGCAGAGAAACGTCTTAAATTCAAGGGTTTGTAAATCGAGATGAGCCGAATGTGGGGCGTAAAACCACTGGTCGTACCGATAGTCATCGAAGCTCTCGGATTTGTTCCGCAAAATTTGTGTAAGAACTTGGCTAAACTCCTAGGTAATTCAAAAGACTGGAAGTGCAAGAAATCGCTTTATTTGATACAGCCCACATTTTGCGCGAAGTATTGTAGAGGCACGACAGTCCCTAGATCTGCTCTTTACGTAGCTGGTTGCAACCTCGAGCAGATTGTATTTTGAGCCTACTCAAAACATCATTAGTCGTGATGCAGTGAAATAATAATAATAATAATGATAGTAATAATAATAATGATAGTAATAATAATGATGATAATAATAATAATGATAATAATAATAATAATAATAATAATAATAATAATAATAATAATAATAATAATAATAATGCCGGCTGCACCACACTATCACACCTGCCGGGAAACTTGTCGGGAGCTTGTCCTAGCTGGAGCGGTGCCCCGCTGATGGAAGATACCTGGTTGGGGAGAAACCCCGGTGGCCGACGGGAGGTCGACATCGATCTTGGCTTGGAGAAAACATGCACTAGACTTGCAGGACTAATGACCTTAGCAGTTGATTCTCCAGGTCTCACTTGAATCAATCAATCAATCAATAATACCGGCCCTCATGGCCTTGACGGTTGCGGCTGCAGTCGTCTGCGCCGAGGAGGCTGCAGGTTCGAGTCCTATGTAGGCATAGATGTATTTGTAATTGCCCCTTCACCCCTCTGCATCATCATCATATCACCTAATATTTCATAATTCAAGGCGTAACCAAGGGATACAGTGAAAAAGCTGATCTCCAATTGACACACTTCAATCTGTCTGGGATTAATATGACTGAGTCTCGGGAGGTAATGTGTAGATTGGTCATCGATGACCGATACGTATTTGACGATAATAATAATGTCCACTTAATGATATTTATGTGCTGTGAATGCCAAGGATGCAGAGAATCGTCTTAAAGACTAGAGTTTGCAAATCGAGATCAGCCGAATATGGAGCGTAAAATCGTGGTCATCCCGATAGTGATCGGAGCTCTGGAATTTGTTCCGCAAAATTTGTGTAAGAACTTGGCTAAATCCCCAGGTCATTTAAAAGACTGTGAAGAACGAATCACTGTTGTATTTAAATCGCCCACATTTTGCGCAAAATACTGTAGAGTCACTAGGTGTGCTGCTTACGAAGCTTTTTTTTTGTTATTTGCTGTCTACTCTAGAAACCTCTGGTAATTATGTGGGGCTAGTACTAATCGCTCTAAAAATCAGTAATCTCAATGCACTAGTCCTGGATATTTACCACAAAGCGATAGCGGTAAGGTATTCAACGTCACATTTCATTAACGCTTTCAATTATTCGATAGACTCAATTCACAGTGATTGAAATGCTTCAAAGTAAAACGATCCTTTTGGTGACTAGCTCTGATAAAACGTAATTTTAGGTGAATTTCATGAAGATTAAAGGGGTCAGTTTTAGTTCGCAGTATCCCCAATAGAAGCACAGGAAACTAGCGTATGAAGCGTAAATAGAGTTTAACTAGAATTTAAAGCTGAATGATGAGAGAGCAGGGAACAATATCCCTTACAGAAAATGACAGAATGTAATAGTAATAAGGAGGATAAGTCTAACAACACTCAGTGTAATCTAAAGGATTGTTTTACAATATTGTTCTCATTGAATTGGTTGGTTGGAGTATTCAATTTCAGGGACGAGCGTATAAATTCCGAATTCCCAACCAGACATTACCTAGTTATATGGAAAAATTGAAAAGAGGAAACATACGATGAAATAGACTCTAAAACAGAAATATAATATGTCCACAAGGCCTCTCATATGCTAAGTTTGGAGTGTTGTTTGAGATAACAGATCTGCCAAGATGATGAGCAGGCGAGTTAGATAAGACAGGGGGAGCGTTTAGGGGATGTGGAAAGTGAAGGCTGGTCACACAGTACGCACAATAGAAACAGGAAATTTACGTATAAAGAGTAACTAGAATTTAAAAGGAATTTAAAACTCAATGGTGAAAGAATATAGAAATCTATACAATTGTTCTCATTTAATTAGTTGGTTGATGAATTAAATTTCGGGGAGGAGCGTAGAAATTTCGAAATTACTACGAGACATCACCCAGTTATTGGGAAAAATAGAAAATATTAAACAAATGACAATGAAAAAACGACAGGATGGACTGTAAAAGATGAGTATAAAGTGCGCTAATGGCCTCTCATCTGTTGCGTTTTTGAAGGAGAGTGGTTTTAGACAACAGATCTGCGAGGATAGCAAGCAGGCGAGTTACATAAGACAGGGGGAGAGTTTAGCGAATGTGGACAGTGGAGACTGGTCGCTCAGGTAGAGGGGCAGTCAGGCAGAAAGACACGTGGGTTGGCGGCCGGGGCCTAGGGCGAGCGGAAATTCCGCATTTGGGAAGGGGCGGCAGGCAGCGGTCGCGCCAGTTAAGGGCGCTGGAGGGAAAGGCCGGGTTGGCACAGCGGGCGTGATGAGACACGGCTCACGCAAGAATGGCGAATGTGAAGGGTGAGCCGGCGAGCCGAGCAGGGCGCTCGAGCGGAGCGAGGCCAAGGGGGAAGAGCACAAGCGGGGGCTGAGAGAAGCAGGGCTGGGCGAAGCAGGGCTGGGCGAAGCAGGGCTGGGCGAAGCAGGGCTGGGCGAAGCGGGGCTGGGCGAAGCGGGCCTGGGCGAAGCGGGGCTGGGCGAAGCGGGGCTGGGCGAAGCGGGGCTGGGCGAAGCGGGTCTGGGCGAAGCGGGTCTGGGCGAAGCGGGTCTGGGCGAAGCGGGTCTGGGCGAAGCGGGGCTGGGCGAAGCGGGTCTGGGCGAAGCGGGTCTGGGCGAAGCGGGTCTGGGCGAAGCTGGTCTGGGCGAAGCGGGTCTGGGCGAAGCGGGGCTGCGCGAAGCGGGGCTGCGCGAAGCGGGGCTGCGCGAAGCGGGGCTGCGCGAAGCGGGGCTGCGCGAAGCGGGGCTGCGCGAAGCGGGGCTGCGCGAAGCGGGGCTGCGCGAAG
Organism: Acheta domesticus; assembly: GCA_031308135.1. NCBI lineage: Eukaryota > Metazoa > Arthropoda > Insecta > Orthoptera > Gryllidae > Acheta > Acheta domesticus. The sequence continues at coordinate 33,975,725 of JAHLJT010004567.1, read as the reverse complement.
CGGGGCTGCGCGAAGCGGGGCTGCGCGAAGCGGGGCTGCGCGAAGCGGGGCTGCGCGAAGCGGGCCTGCGCGAAGCGGGGCTGCGCGAAGCGGGGCTGCGTGAAGCGGGGCCGAGCGAAGCGGGGCCGAGCGAAGCGGGGCCGAGCGAAGCGGGGCCGAGCGAAGCGGGGCCGAGCGAAGCGGGGCCGAGCGAAGCGGGGCCCGAGCGAAGCGGGGCCGCGCGAAGCGGGGCCGCGGGAAGCGGGGCTGAGCGAAGCAGGGGTGGGGCGGGGAGAACATGAAGAGCAGGAGTCAGAGGGGGATAAGCGGAACAAGCGGGCGGGTAGAGGGGGTGGATGGGAGGTGCAGATTGAGCGGAGAGGGGTACTCACAAACAGTGTTGCCAGACGTACCAGGATCCTGGTACTTTTACCAGAATTTCAATGAAGATACCATGTACCAGGATGAAGACATCCTGGTACCTTTAAATACCAGGATTTTAAGTCTACGGTAATTGACGTTGTACAATTTAAAAGTCATGTAATATGTTTCATTCAATACTTTAAAACTAACACCAACAATACATATAAATATAATATTGGTGAAAATACTGCCATACAACCATTAAAAGTGACACGATGGACTTTTCCTAGCACAAGTTGTACTAGAAAAGAATAGGTCTCAGTCTTCCATTTAGTTTATCGATATAAAATGTATCAATTTTGAGTTAAGTGAAAGAAATTCCAGTGTGCCTTAAAACCAGTAGGGTACTTCGATTTATTTACTATGTCCTTTGACAGATCATTAACTGTTACGGTGACATCTAATCGGGAGCTGAAACGTCACTACAGTGACATCACTATAGTGACGGTTAAGCTTCCGATTAGATGGCACCCTTAACAGCTGAGGATTTGTCGAAGGACACTGTAAATAAATCGAAGAATAATAGAATTACAATCTCAACAATTTCAGAATTTAAAACAATTGTCATAAGTACCAGGAATTTTTGACCATCGGTACTGGGTTATACATTTAATCATCTGGCAACGCTGCTCACAAAAGGGAGCAGGGCAGATCGGGACGGAGGAGGACTGGCACAAGGGACGGATCAGTGAGAACAGAAGAAATTACGAGGAAAGGAGAGGTTAAGAGAGAAAAAGGGTTGGGTGGGGCAGAGCGTGGTTGAAGGGGGGATGAAATGGAGTTGGCCGGGATCGCCGGATGCGGTAGGTGGGAGAGACTAGTTGAGGCGGGGCGGGGCGGGGATGGGCGGGAAGGGTTGGATGGTGACGAAAGGGGGAAGGGCGAGAGTGGGGAGACACAGCTGTTGCGGGGCGCGGTCGAGGGTTGCGTGAGCGAGGCGGCCGAGGCAATGTGAGGGGCAACGGAGAGGGGGATTGATACGAGACGGGACAGGAAAGAACAGGACGGTTTCGGCCTAAATGGTCGGGAATGATTCTGGACTTGTCAACTGCGAAGGTCATTAACCCCGTAAGTATAATAATCGTTTTTTTGCTCGGAGGTGACGTTAATCTTCTACTGCTGGGTAGTGAGATCTGGCGCCGACCTATTGTCGACAAGAAAGGTTTTCCCCAACCCTCCCAACACCAGCGGTTCACTGGCCTAGCAGCGACAAGCTCTGAGCTCCCGACTGGCCCCCCGACATGTGTCGTAGAGTAGTGCGAGGTAGTGTAAGTGTGCGTAAGTAAGGGGTGTGGAAAGGAAAAGAAAGAGGAAGGAGAGACCATGCGCAGTCCATGACCCGTTTGTTAGGGTTCTGCTCCGGCACTCACCTGACATTGACCGGAGAATCGACGGAAAACTACCGATCAGAGTAACCGGCCGCCACAATTCTCCTCGGGATTTGGCGGGACGGCGCGGGATGGGGCCGAATGGGGCGGGATGGGGCGGGACAGGGTGAAACGGGACGTGGCGGTCGGGTAGGACGGTGCGGGGCGGGAGTTCAGAGCTTCAGGCAAGGAAGCATTGAGGCAAGCGGAAGGGGGTGGCAAGGGATGAGCATTGGAAGGAGCGTGTTCTCGCAAAGGAGCGGCTAGGGTGAGCGCCTGGCAGGCGAGTCGAGACAACGCGCCGCGTCGCGCCGCGCCGCGCCGCGCCGCGCCTACCGTGCCGTGCCTGCCGTCCTATGCCGTGCCTGCTGTGCCTGCCGTGCCGCGCATGACGTGCCTAGCATGCCGTGCCGTACCACGCCCTGCCGCGCCCTGCCGCACCGTGCCGTGTTGTGCCGTGCCGCGCCCTGCCACGCCGTACCGCGCCGCGCCGTGCCGCACTGTGCCGCGTTGTGCCGCGTTGTGCCGCGCCATGCCGTGTCGCACCAAGTCGCGCCGCGATGCCCACCGTTGCCAAATACGGGCGAGCGGACGCGAAATGCAGTGGGGAGCCAGGAGGAGCGTGCTCTGCGCGGTAATAGGCGAGACGCACACGTGAAATTGAGGTGTAACGAAGTTAATGGGCGACAAAAATCGTATAGTGGAGTGGACAATTGGGTGAAAGGATTTCACAAACCTGCTTTGAAGGACGATAACGATTTTATGTGACTTAATCGTTGATTTGTGGCTCCATTGATAAATGGAAAATGTTAAGGAATCTAATTCGAACAGTTCAAAGCTGTATAAACCTTTGAAACGACAACACTTATAATGTAACTCAAGTAGACATTATTTTCTGACTGTTTTAAGATGATTTTACACGAGTGATTCTGTATTTTATTGTAGCTTAATTATTTTGTTCAATGTTTGAAAATTCTATACTAAGATGAGTGGAAAAGAAATATTGTTTAACAATGCATAATATATTTGTAAGTATCAACAAGGTCTACAAACCATATTGATTATTTCCTCAGGTTTGTTTATTTAATACTTTAAAAATAAAAAAGTGATAGAGGTCAAGTACAGAACCAAAAAAAATTTAATTACCGTTAATAAATGAAGCAAAAGTGTTAATTGCATGTTCAATGAAACACATTTAATGGATTATTATTATTATTATTATTATTATTATTATTATTATTATTATTATTTTAATTAGTGTATCACCTGTACGCAAGCAAAGTATTACTCGTTCACTTTACATTTGCAGACGGCAGAATTAGGAACTAATGTTGTTTTGAATGCGAAGATATAACAACCGAGAATACACGACCGAGAGTACACGAATGGCCCCGATGTCAATCAGCATCTGACCAATCAGCTGTCTCCGAAGGCAGCACAAGCGCTACGGACACAGCTGACGAGCTACTCTACGGACACAGCTACTCTTTGCTACGGACACAGCTGACGAATTATGCCTTTCTGACAGTGAGCTGGAGTCGCGCTCTTAAATGATTAAGGTAATATACAATAAAATATATCACACCACACGCTATTCACAACATTCACGTACAATATTTTTATTTCTTCTTTGCACTTATCTACTGCTTAATGGTTATGTTCCTGCCCCGCCGGGGTTCTGTGTGCTGCTCACCGCCATCTATATCATATTAAACGGTCAGTATGAACTGCAGACGCGCGTTTCTCATTCAGTCGGCGGTGACCTCATGTAAACAGATCGCAGCGCTCCGTCTGCAAATGTAAAGTGAACGAGTAATACAACCAAATGTGCTGTGACGCAATTTTTTTAAAAGGCGGAAAGAGATGAGAATGAAGAAACAAGAACTAACTAGGTATGAAGGACGTTTATCTGCAAACTGTAAACAAACTGAAGGCCTCCGGATGAGCTCCATTCTCATTACAAACATTGCTGAAGTTCTTTTAAACAACTGACACAAAATATACTTCATATAACTACGTGTCTTTTTAAAAATATTTTCCACATCGTAGATAATGATTTCCTAATTACTAAACTATCTCACAACGGGATTACAATCACAAATTTCCATTCAGTTAATAGAGTATGGATTCTTATAGTTTCGATCATTTAGTAAAGCCTAATTCATCGAATATCTTCACCGGCTTGCGTTAATCAGATTAATCTACCTCCCCCCCCCAAGTTAATAATAAGATAGCGAAAGTCCCTCGCGTAGAACATAGCAAGTGGCGCCGAAGTACGCCACCACAGGCAGGCCCCTGTCGAACTCGTGCGCGCGACGCGGCGCTTCGGAACGGCCGCATTCGGCGTTTAGTGCCTGGCGCTTTCAAACTCCGCGCATGCGCACGCCTCCGCCAGCGCTCGGGGCGGCGGGCGGCGCACACTGGGCCGCCTCGGCCGACGGGCGAGCGAAACTCTAGCGAGGCCTGGCGGATGATGTGGGTATGCTGGGTCAGGGGCGGATCGTTATGGAGGGGGCTCTCATAGACTTTTATTAATATTACACATTTGTTATTATTGTTGCGGATTCGATGGTGTAACGGTTAGCGTACCGGACTGTCATACCCAAGTTCGCGGGTGCAAAGCCGTGGATTTTTAAGGGCGAAAAAGTCCTTCGTACGCCTTCCTTCGGAGGGGAAGTAAAGCCGGCTGTCCCATGTTAGTAGATTTACTTGCATGTAAAAGATCCTCAAGCCTAAATGACGCCTCTGAGCTAAATTCAAATCGCCTGTTTCGTCGCCCGAGATAATACCTTCTTTCTCCGCTAGGTGGTGAAAGGAGCGTAGTAGAAATTTGCGTGGTCAGGCGGAAGAGCGGGCCTGATGGCCCGAGTCTCGCCACGTAAAATAAGGCATTAACTAAACTAAACTAAACAAAATTATAGTGTATATTATTTTTTCTAGTCCAATTGTATAATGCTCTCATTTATTGGCTGCAACCATGCTCATTTAATGGCTGTAACAAGTTGCATAAACCTACAGAACATTCAGTTACTTTTAGGATAAACAATTTATAACAAAAATTGTAAATAAATTAACTGTGTTGAAGTTAGGTCCAGTTATGAACAACTTACCTAGAAGGAAGTTTAATAGTTAAGAAATTTAATATGAAATAAATTCACTTAAGTTATCGTTTATGTTTAGAAACAAAATAAGGATGATTAAAATTATGATGTATGTAGCTTATCTTTGGACTGTCTAGATTTTATTCGTGGAATACTTGCGTGTCCAAGATTGAAGTTTTTCTGAAACCGGGAAAATATTTAATGCAAAATAGTTTTTGATAATTTCGTTATGCTACGGTGCAAACGTATTGCCTGAAATTTCCCACAGAAGAAGGAATTGAGAGCAGCTATTCCATTTTAGGCTGAAATTAAGTCATAAGGCAAAACGCATCTGCAATGTATAGTCAGTGCACAAGAGCACATCTAGTGAACATCTAGTGAAGTTTATAACTTTATTCCAGCGATACTATATCCAAAAAGGAGAATAGACAAAGTGCAAGTACGTTTGATTTCCACGCACCAAGGAATCTGGCCCTACCTCTGATTTCTCTTTTTCGAAAGCTGATTTCGCTTTTCGAATGTCACGTTCGCTCATACCACGTATTCATTTCATGTTCACACACTGCTAAATGTCCATTGACGTCGAAAACGCTGGCATTTTGCGATTCATTGTACGTGCCGTTCACGGCTCATTTGGCAACACTGATCTCGTGTGTGTCTGTCTCCCACATTAGGCGCGGAAGCAGCAATGGAACCATGTAATTTAATTTTAATTTACATCACTAATATCCCTGGAGATATTTAATGACACTATTTTTGGGAGAATCTGTAAAAATGAAGCTCCAAAAACTCCATCCAATAATGATGATGAAGCAAATAACAATACTGAAACTGAAATATCGTTTAAAGTTTATGCATGTATAAAAAATAACTATAAAACATGACTCTCAAAAACTCCCAATTTTTAGCGATATAGTGATGTTATTAAATGACATTGAGAAGCCGCTGCTAATTATACGGGAAAAAAGTTGTTAAATTTGCAAAACCAGTTTTTTCAAATTGAGGTTTATTATCAATACAATAATGCTAGCGCGATGGAAACACACTAAAAAAATTGCGAGACGCATGAAAATCATGAAAATTACATTTGTACTTTAAAAATAATTGTGCTTCTAATGTTGATTCAGTGAAGTCTAATTCAATTGGCTTCATTGATTGAGTAAATTGAAATTATTGATGCGCATAGCAATATGATCATAAATAACATAAATATATGAAAATAAACGTTGAGGGTAAACAGTCATCCAAAAAACAAAACTAAACATTTTTATGAATAATGCTACTGTCCACTAGGTCGGTAAGGCACGGACACCATTATTAAGGGGCATGCGCGCATTAGGTCTGGAAAGGGTGGACGGACGGGACGGAACAGACGCGTGGATTTCACAGTCAATATTTGGCTTGTTATTATTGCGCGTGACAGCTACATGATGTTAAGTGAAGAAGCAATTATTGCGTTGTGAGTCCATCAATAAACAACGGTGAAGAGGCCAAAACACGTGCGAGAACGAGCCGAAGATATCATGGGCGTTTCCTTCGATCTTTGTAAAAATGGTGGAAGGTGCAGTTCGTCCTGTCCCTTCTGTGATTTCCTAGTGCACTCACGTTTATGAGAAGCTATGAAATCAATTTTAAAAAAATCATGGCCATACCGTTCCTTAACAACCCGATGCACTAATCCTGCTATGCCGCGCTATGAACTATTAAATATCCGTGTTAAAAAACTGTTGGAGGAATGGTACAGGCGAAATCACGGAAATACGTTCCATAGCCACGTTTTTCATAGTCACATTAGCAGTGGATTACAGTTGCTGCCTGGAGGGAAATTCTAGTGATCGGCTGCTTTGAACCGTAGTTTTCAGTGATCGACATCAGGGTCATGAACACCAGGCGAATGCCGGAACAGGATACAAACAAAGCGCAACCTGTCCTTCCTCACCCTTGACCCCTTCTCTCCTCTTACATACTGCATGAACTATACATGTAGAGGTCTTAGAGATTGTGCCGACTGAGGAGATGTCAAGCTAGTGGAGGTAGGTGGAAGGAAGATCCTCCCAACGACGTGTAGGATGGCATCGGATTACGGCGCGGAAGGAATACCTCCGACACTTTAGCATGGTGTACACTTACGGGACTTATGACGACGAACACAAAACAATTATTCAATCGGATGAGTCTGTCTCTACTAGCACAACAGCCTCTGACGGGTCCAAGGCCTGTCAGCGGCGTCCCAGCCTTGCGGCCATGTGTTAAGGGGTGCGTGTGGTTAGCACACACACATCATTACACCGTTTTCCCGATCTTATCAACTTCAGAAGCGAGCTTTGTCATCGTCGAACATCAACAGATTCTGGGATATTGCAAGAAAAGTGCACACTGCAATATGCCCCGACAGGGAATCGAACTCGCGTCATGGAAAGCGAGCACGTTGACCAGTGAGCTATCCGTGGAGATCATTCAAATAACTGCTTGAGGAACTAGTGGTGCTAGAGCAGCACGTACTTTCTCACCCATACTTTCATGGAAAATTACGCAAAAAGCACTCAAGTTTTCGAAAATTGTACATGGCTTTATTTAAAAAATATGTTTAAAGAACAGATTTCATTGAGGACAAAAAATCTCCATTTTCCATAATTGTAATTGTGGGAAGACGGCAAAAAAACTGAATTGATGCAATCTTAGAAAAATAAGAGATTTCAACAAAACTGAGACCTCCACCATTCTCTTAAACGTCCTTCACACTATCCAACAACAAAATTTATGGAACCATTTTGCAAATGTTCTAGGGGTTTCATGTAAAGTATCCCCTAAAATTAAAATATCAGTTTCAAATTCAAGGGGCCCCGACATCAGCCAGATCGATTGAGAAATTTCAATAATGGAAAAAAATGGGCTGAACGGTTCGACCGCTACCATAGTTCGTAGGCAAGGACAGGCGAACGGGCCGACAGATTTACCGTCATTCGATTTTTCGGTGTCAAGGTCCCACAAAATACGGATTCTGGCCATACCACGTGTTAGAGGATTTTTTCTAAATATAGCAACTGGATTTATCCACTTTTTTGTTACCAAGGCCCTGCAATAAGAGTTTTTCTGCCCCAAAATTTGCCCGTTTTTTTTTTGCGCAGCTAGAAGTAACTTTCTCTCTTCTGCGTAAGCCAGTGATGTCAAGGTCTTCTCTACTGGTGGCAGTGGCACGCCCTGTGGCACCGTATCATGCCACGAGCTTCTCTGCGCAACTAGCATCGGGAAAGGAAACTATTTCTAACCCCGCCGTTTTACAATAGGGATAGCGTTGTCTCTGGTGGCGGGGTAATGAACTGCGTGGAGGGACGATTTCGTGGTGGCACTCATGCCAAGGGCTCCCGCTCGTGGCATCGACCTTGACAACACTGGCGTAAGCGGTAGCACGAAAGTAGAGCTCACAGGCAGTCGGGCTTGCGCGGTTTCCCCAGCCACGTGGGCCCACTGGGGCGCGGCGACGCGAGGCGACGCGAGGCCCGATAGCGGCGCTTCCTTCGCTCTATCGGGCGGCACTTTCAGCGCGCGTCGTTCCACCCACACCCCCTCCCCCGCCACCGCTCCCCCTCCGTCCCGCTCTTCCAGCCCCCGCGCGCCGGAACAACGGTGTTTCTTGGCAAGTGCAGACGCGAGTTGGAATGGCGCGGCGCGGCGCTGCGCGGGTGGCGAGACGGCGGTTGAGGGGAAGGGAGGGGGAGGGGGAGTTCGGGATGTTCGCGACGATAGCGAGGTCCCTGGCGGGGCTGCGGAGCACCTGTGACGGCGCGCCGGCGACGCGCGGGTGGCGAGGGGAGGGGGGCGAGAGATCTGGGAGTTGGCGAGGACGCGGCGCGGAGCGGTGCGGTGGTCGCGGAAGGAATCGAGGCGGGGAGGGGAGGGGCGGCACGGTGCGGGGGAGGATGCGGAAGGTATTGCGATGGGAAAAGGCGGGGGAAGTGAGGCAGGGAGAGGCGAGGTGTGGAGGGGTGAGGAAGGGATAGACGTGGAGGGGAGAGGTGAGGCTGGGGGAGGTGAGGCTGGGAGAGGTGAGGCTGGGAGAGGTGAGGCTGGGAGAGGTGAGGCTGGGAGAGGTGAGGCTGATAGAGGTGAGGCCCGGAGAGGTGAGGCCCGGAGAGGTGAGGCCCGGAGAGGTGAGGCCCGGAGAGGTGAGGCTCGCAGAGGTGAGGCTGGGTGAAGCGAGGCGAATCGAGCAGAGTCGAGGCGGAAGGACGCACGATAGAGAAATGCGCGAGGATACGGAATCAAGCGGAGCGGAGCGAGGCAAGGGAAGAGAGGAGGGGCGGAGCCTGATGAGGAGGGAAGTGGTTGAGTGGGGACAGTACACAGGCTCGTAGTGGTTTGCAGGACACGGGAGGTATCGCAACGGAAAAAGCCAGGGGAGACGTAAGGCAGAAAAAGGCGAGACAGGGAGAGAGGAGACGAGACGAGGAGAGGAGAGAAGAGGCGAGGCGAGGCGAGGCGAGGCGAGGCGAGGTGAGGTGTAAGGATATATGAATGGTAATGGGTGGGGAGAGGGGGTCGGATGGAGTGGGAGAGGCAGAGAGAAGAGAGGAAGGGTGGGCGCGGTGAGGTGGGAAGTGGCAGACCGTGACAGCGATATGCGAGGAAGTGGTTGCAGATGGTGGAATAAATCGCAGCGGAATGGGTGGAGAGTGGCGGGAGCGATGGAGCGGGCTTGAGCGGGGCGCGATGAGGCGTATATGGAAAAGCGATAGAGGGGCGGGGCGAATCGGAGTGGAATGAAGAAATGCAGTGTAGCGTGGCAGATCCTGTAGGTGGAGAAATCGCAGCAGGTTGGGTGGGGGAAGGGCGGGATCGAATGAGAGAGAGAGAGTAGCGGAGAGAGAAGAAGAGGGTGATGTGGTGGGTGAAGAGGGAAGTGGCATAGCGTTTGCAAATGGCGGAAGGAATTGCAGCGCAATGGGCGGAGAGTGGTAAGAGTGATGTGGATGAATGGGCGGGGCGGGAGTGGCGGAGGAGGGGCAGACAGGAGTGGAACGGTATGCAACGGAGAAATGCAGATCGTGCGGGATGGGCGGGATGGGGCGGGGTGGGGCGGTGTGGGGCGGTGTGGGGCGGTGTGGGGCGGTGTGGGGCGGGGTGGGGCGGGGCGGGGTGCGGCGGGGTGGGGCGGGGTTGGGCGGGGTTGGGCGGGGTTGGGCGGGGTGGGGCGGGGCGGGGTGGGGCGGGGCGGGGTGGGGCGGGGTTGATCGTGGTGGGGCGGGGCTGCGGCGAGACCCAAGCGGTGGGTGCTCGCCGCAGGTGCTGGTGATGAAGGGATTCCTGCCGCACTCGCCAGGCGATGCTCGCTCCGAGCCACGGCCAGGAATATGCAGGTGCCTGCAAATGGGATGATCCCGGCTTCCTGTCTCGGTTGGGAAAGATTACGATTTGAAGCTTTCACATACAGTTGTGTACCAACCGTGCAAACTAAAGAGAACAATCTCCGACTGTACTTTTGTTCAGGATTCAATTCACTTGAATCCAATATTCACGTATGCGATTGCCTCCTTTGTTCTGTTTCATCTTTTATACTAACTACCCTCGCCAAAAACAAAATAAATAACAAAAATGAAGTAGCATTCTGTATTATTTGGTAAGAGTTCAAAATAAAAATTATAATTTTTCCTCCTTTCGTATTTAAGAGGTTGAAAAACATGCAAAATGTTGCATCTCATCCCAATTCTACATTGTGAAAATTGTTTTACCTCTGGCAAGCCCTGTGCTAAAAACAAAATATTATAACCTATTCGATGGGAGGTCAATATTTTCCTTTTCTTTTTACTACCTTGTATTTACGAAACGTTTATTTTACACAGATTATATGAAGAGAGTCCATCATTTTGGGAATGCAATCGATAATTATGTGATAAAGTTGAAATCATAAAATTGATCCCTTATTGAAACAACAATAATTTATTTATTTATCATTTCTTCTAGAAATTGAATACATTACAATACAACTGAAACTTTTGAAAACACATTGTAAATACTTTTCATCGGCAACATAACAAAAATACTTCGAGAAAAAGATGGAGAACTACATTATCTAGCTTTCTCAATGCTTCTACTTTCTTAATAAATATATTGATCAATGGATCTGTTTTGAACCTACAGGGATTTAGACTTGCCAACCCTATCATATAATGTCTTTCAAAGCATTTCTTATGAATCATTGGTGCCATGTATGTCAAAAATCTTTCAGGCCCCACGCAGCTTCTGTTAGACGGTGATTGCTTTATATACGCGTTCCCCCTACGGCGCGATGCGGATCTCTCCATTAAAACAAACTCCGTCATGGCGCGCTCGAAGCCGTCGCTCCTTTGAGCCGCCACCTCAATTCATCATCTCATTTCCGCCGTCAGCGCCCCACGGGCCAACCCCTCCCGGCCCACCCGGACCCCGCGCCGCGCCACAACAGATCCATCAAAAATGTGCGCGCCTCACTTCACAAGTCGGCGCTGGAAAGCTGCACTCGCCGAACCGATCGCCTGTCCGCGTCCGCCTGCCGTCTCCGGTCGCACCTCCCCTGCACAGGCCCGGCACTGCCGCCCTCGAGCCGCCCCCGGCCTCCGAGCCGCCCCCGAGCCGCCCCCGAGCCGCCCCCGAGCCGCCCCCGAGCCGCCCCCGAGCCGCCCCCGAGCCGCCCCCGAGCCGCCCCCGAGCCGCCCCCGAGCCGCCCCCGAGCCGCCCCCGAGCCGCCCCCGAGCCGCGCTAAAGCCGCCCTCAAGCCGCTCCCAAGTCGCCCCCAACCGCCCCCAAGGCTCCACCGCTCCCTGCCTCCGTCCCCCACACCGCCCTCGCGGCGCCTCCAAGTCGCTCTCAAGGCTCCTCCAAGCCCCCCAAGACCGACATGGATCGCTTCCACCGCACCGTCCCGAGCAGCCCGCGTTCATTTCTTGCTCCACTCACCTCCACTTCTTGTCATTTGCGTCATTCTTTTCTTCATTCACTTCTCCAATTGTTTTACACCTTTTCCTCGCTCCGTTTCACAGCGCGTAATCGGCCTCAGTACCTCGTGTTCCTTCCAACCGATATCGCCAACGTGTTGAGAAGAATTCTATCAATGGTTCCTCAAATCAATAGGTTTCTGTGTTTTTTCTGATCAACACCTGGCAAATGCCGGAGCATACCCGAACGAAGGGCCACGGACCTTGCGCCATTTTTTCTTCCTCTTCCTTCTCTTATTTCTCCCCTTTCACCTACACACACACTCTCTCATATACACACACACACACACACACACTTGTACTTACAAGCACTTCACTACTACAAGTCAGGAGACCAGTGGGGTGAGAAGAGGCGATACCTCACGGAGGAAATAGCAGGGGAAGAAAACCCAGCATGCCGATGTGTAGGCGCTGTCGCGCCGGATCTCATGTTCCAGCGGAGAACAACAACGCCACCTCTCAAGACGCAACATGCCATATAACATGCATATAGCGGCGGCGATGGTGTAGCGGTTAGCGTAACGGACTGCTATAACCAAGTTCAAACCCGTTCGAAGCCGTGGATTTTGAAGGGCGAAAAAATCCTTCGTACCCCTTCCTTCGGAGAAGAAATGTTAGTAGATTTACTCGTACTTGCATGTAAAAGATTCTCAAGCCTAATAAATGAAGCCTCTGAGCTAAATTCAAATCTGCCTGTTTCTTTCCGCTAGTTGGTGAAAGGAGTGTAGCGAAATTTGCGTGGTTAGACGGAAGAGCAGGCCTCATGGTCTGAGTCTCGTCACGTGAAATAAGGCATCAATTAAATTCAATTCAAAATAATTTCTTTACTAATCATTAGGGTAACGGATATTGATGACTAAAAACATTGCCAAAAATTATCAAAAAAATGCTCTTAAAATGTTTTTAAAATGCCCAAAAAGCAACGAAAATGGCGTAAAAAATTTAATCAACACCAGTTCAGATAAATAAAGCAAGCTGTTGGATTTGTTTCTGATGTAATCATGGAGTCTTCCTTTCGTTCAAGTGGACTCAGCTTACAAACTTTTCGTTTGGACTGTTCTTTACCAGGAAATCTGTCTTTAGTTATCGCGAAAACGGCCGAACCGGCAATGGCGCTGATGGGTGTCACAGGAACCTCGGTATATGCTCATAATGACTGCCTTTACAATTTCTGAGCGAAGAAATCGAATAAGCTATTCAGGAATTCTGTGTACAACATTTGGTGCATTGTAAATATTATTTGAAGCAAGATTCATTAAAATGATATTAAAATCAATAAAATCAGAGAAATATGATTAAAAATGACAGAAAAAGTTAAAAATTACTTGTTAGTCAAAATAGAAGAAAAATACAAAAAAATCATTTAAAATTGGTCATTTCCTTTCGTCATAAAACAAAATTAATGTCTATGCTAAAAGGCATTGTTCTAAAGTGAAAAGAAAAAAACAATTTCATTAAAATTCGTCCCCTACTAATCACCATAGGTTTTTCTTCCGGAATCAATAAATCAATATCAATAAATCAATCAACAAATCAATATATATTGCCTCTGCAGTTCCTTATGTTTACTGTCGCTTACAATGCGCACAGCCCCTGTCTGAAGCCCAGTACTCTTCACTTCCGCTCCGCACAAACGGCATTTCCGTTTTCCTCATCTCTCCCTGCTGCTCTCCATCATCTCTGTTGATTGGTCGTTTGTGCGACTCCATGTTGATCCTCCCGCAGCCATACCAACCCCAACTGTCACATCCCTCCATTGGTTACCCTATTTCTCTCCTTGACTGGTTCGTTTTCATCAATCCTCTCTGCAAATCATCTTACCTTGTCACCTTTCAGACTCTGTTTCGTCTTCTACCCACCTCTTTTGCAAATTTTTTATTTTGCATCTGGTCTCAGCATCATCTTCTATCACCAACCACCACCGCAGTTGTTTACCATTTCACCCATTCTGCATTATATCAACAAGACTCTCTTGCGCTTTCACTCTGAACCACTTCTCCTGTAGGCCAGTTGGGCTCGCGAAGCTGCAGTTGTTCTGTTGACTGTGCAGTCATTGTCTCATGGACACGATCACGGTCATGCCATTCTTTCCACTTAATTTACCTTTCTTTCTTGCTTACATCTTCTATTTCTCTGCGGACATCTCCAGCGTCTCTCCCGTCCCACACTGTTATCTCCGGTCCCCTCTCCAGCTTCATTCTGAGTCAACTTCTTTTCCCTTTCTGAAGCTTCTGTTATGTCATTTCCCCGTCTTTTCTTTTTTACGGTGGCCTTCCAATCTTTCCTATCCCACGAAATGGGACTCGGTTTCTAGTGCTCCGATCCACGACATCGCCTCTGTCTGGAAGAGAATTCTGGCGCCAGCTGCTCTGATCGGTGGTACGTAAGGCAAATGCCGGAGTAGTACCCTTACAAACGGGTACGTACGTGCACCAGGACTTCGGCTGAGTTGGCTCAGGGCATCACCGGATGTCACAGCAGTATCTCTGCCCGGGGGATCCTAGGGTCCCTACAGTGACAGGATTTTAGGAGTAGGGATAGGATTTAGTAGGAGGATAGGATAGTATCACTGTAGGAGGATAGGATTGAGACTAGGTAGATCTAATTCAGCTGCTGTTTAGAAAAGAATTCTACCGTTTCTCTACTCTGTTCGGTAATTTTGAGTAGTTTCTCTGATCAACACCGAGAAATGCCGGAGAAGCTCTCTAAAAACCGGACCACGCGCGATTTTTTCTTCCTCTGTGTCCTAACCTCGTCTGATAATTACACCCACTTTCACTTGCGTGCGCTACACTACCACACATGTCGGGAGCTTGGAGCTTGTCCCAACTGGAACGGTTCTCCGCTGATGGGAGATACTTTGAGGAGAAGAATGTCGGAAGCCAGCTTGTAGGTCGGCGCTGGGTCTCACCATCCAGCGGGGGAATAACACCTTCACGCCGGCACCGTGGCCGAGATCGCTAAAACAGTAGTGCCGTAGTGGTCTTGGACCATGGGATCCTTGGACCGTGGATTCGAGTCCCGCCTCGGGCATGGTTGTTTGTGTTCGTCCTTTCACCCCTTCTCCGCCTTCACCGCCTCCTCCTGTGATAAAAAAATTGTTCTTTATTTACTGAACGATTGACCTTAGCAGTTGGCGCATCCGGAATCACGAAATAATCAATCATTTCGGCTCTTCACGATTGTCTCAAGCCCATTTCCTTTCCCCACGATATCGCCGCGTTCATTCCGTTCCGTCTCCGCTCGGCCCACTGCCGCCGGCTCTCGCTGCTCCTCCTTCCGCCGTGGGCCGTCGGTCCCACGTCTTCTCCCTTTCCTGCGGTCGCCCCCTTCCCCTCCCGCCGTCCCACCCCCCTGCGCTCTCCAACCTCCCCGCGCCGTCGCTGATCGCCGGCACTTGACCGCGGAAGAGCGCTGATATCGATCCGACGGCGCGGCGGAGGGAGCGGAGGGGTGGCAGGGCCGCTGATAGACCCACGAGGAAGCCCTTCTGCTCCGATCGGTCGAGTGCCAGGGCCAATAACGAAATTGCGCCCGGTCGAGGGGTCGTTCAAAAAGTAAACCGCAAGTTATCGGACCGAAGACATTAAAGTAGGAAACGTTTACGTAGCTTCCGCTCCATCGCCATCGTGTCTTCGGTCAATGCAATAATTTCTTCCATTAGTCTTCTATTGCCAATTCATTTCGTACAAGTTCTTTACCTTCAAAGCCACGGAGTTACACGAAGGAGGTTGCAGTATATTGGAAGATAAATTTGATCTGGTTTGTTTTGAAAATGACGCGACGCGACGGCGAGGAAACGATGACGAGAAATCAGTAAATCTAGAAAGAAAGGAAACATCCATTGTGCTATTTTAAACAATGAGCACATTTTTTAAAATTAATTTCATTCTTTCTAGAAAGATGGCAAATAGAATTGTAAATCTGTTACTCCCCAAAGTTATGTTGCTAACTGTACCTCGTTCTATATGTTTTTAATAGCAACATTGAAATCTTAATAGTTAGCCACAAAAGACGATAAAATGTCTGTTTTGAAAAATAAATATGTAATGTTGCCTAATGATGCAGGACTTGTATGCCCCAAAATAAAATTGAAGATGGATTTGAAATATAAAATCCATGCACAAACTGTTTTTCTACTTTTTAATGATAGTCTGTTTTCAAAATTCCATAATGAAATATTTATATTTTGATATGAACTTTCTTTGAAAATTCCCTCAGCAAATAAAATTATAAACAAGTACAATTGAAATAATCTCCCACACTTTTATAAATAATAATATACCTTAAATTATTGTATTTCAATTAATGTTACATTATTCAATGCAGAATAGAAGTACAAAGACTAGTCGAAACTAATAATTCTCTGTTATTCCTGTTCTTGCGTATTTCCAAAAGAAAGACAAAAATTCTGGAAACAGATTGAGAAATAAACTACTTTTCTACGACCAACAATCTCGTTTTGATCCATAGAAAACGACTCTTAAAGAACGTTGCTGAGGGCGCAGTTTCGTCACAGGAGAACACCTCTTAAAAACACGAAACGACTCGAGAAAACAGGAGACGCCTCAGGACCAATAAACGGATACCACGCTATAAACCAGCATAAGGACAGCTCCTTTACAGAGTCTCAACTTGGGACGAATCCAGCCTATGGGTTAACAAGTCGAACAAAAAGTTTGGTATCTTTTTATTCGGGTTATGAACAAACGTACTTTTTTATCTTATTTTCGTATATTAATTTACTTCTAACTTTTGTCTTTAATACCATATTGATTGACTTAACTGAACCTAATGGTAAGAATTATTTATTTATTTATTTGTGCCTACGAAATTAACCGTAGTATCGTGAAAAACGTATTTAACTATGTTTAGTTATGTATCAGGTATACATCAACCTCTTTGTTGTAATAGATTATGACAAATGAGATGATCGGATATCATAACAAGCCTATGTGCTCATGTGTAACAATGGGAATTATAGCTGCATTTTTATCTTCATTGTTGTTTTATGATTCAAATATCAATGTTTCGCACAATTATTTGCTTGCTCTCTTTGTTATTTTAAACAAATGGTATACAAACTTTCATGTAAATTTATAAAATTTGCATATTAAGAGACAATGTTAAAAGACCTCTTGCAACGATCAATACATCAATTTGTTCAACCGTAGCATACAATGTCTACTTTTTGGTGTTCGAGGAGACACTTTTGGAAAAGAAAAGAGTTTTTCTGTATAGAAGGTCCTTAATACATATTCTTTCAAAGTAAATATTCAATTAATCTTCTCTTTCTTGCGAGTATTTTACAGCTATTGTGGTCGTCTCACATCCCAATCTCCACACCCCTCTATCATTCCAGTCATTCTCTTCTATATCTCTTCTTTGCGTATCTTCAAAAACCTGATTCTGCCATTCCTATTTGGGTCTACCTCTCCTTCTTCTGTCTACTGTAAACCACTCACAAACCTTTCTGGGCCGTCTCCCACAATCAAGCCTTTTTACATGACCGAACCATTTCAGCCCTCGTATTTAAAATTCATCTATAATTTCATCCTGAATTATAGATGAATATTCAATTAATAACATCCATAAAACGCATTATCGTTGCAACAACGCTTTTGCTATTGTCCATCTTTTAATCCTCGGGTTCCCAGATACGTAAACAGTCAGTAACTACAAAAATCTACAGAAAAGTTTGTGAAATACAATATTTAGAAAATATTACTGTAGGCAAACGAGTTTAATTTTTGGGAATATATTTTACATCTATTTAGTTCTGTTTTATAAAATCACATTTTTCATGATTTTACAAACTCTCAGTATTTTAATGAAAATTCTGTTGTCGTTAGGACAATATAGCAGTAGATATATTTCTTAACATAGCAAAAACCAAGAGAAGAAAACTTGACACTAATATACAAGGTGTGATCAATAAAAGGCCGCACTGATTTTATTGTGCGCAAACCGTTCAGCAGATCTAAACGAGGGAGGTTGCGCCATCCAGGGACACATTTGACAAATAAAATGGCAGCTGTCGCGTTTGTGTAGGTTGAGCCGTTAAGCAGCAACTGCGGTACTTGCGTGAACCTGGTCGTCACCTCGTACAACGGCAAGAATGAAGGAGTTGGAGGAACAGCGTGTGTGCGTGAAATTTTGTTTCAAACTTGGCAAAAGTGTTATGGAAACCTTCGGAATGATTCAACAAACCTTTGAGGATGAAGCTATGAGTCGAAGCCAGTATTTAGAGTGATATAGTCGCTTCAAATCGGTCAGAACCTCGATAGATGAAGATTTGCGAACGGGGCGGTCTTCCACAGCAACAGACCCCAACCACGTCAAATTGGTGAGCGATTTTGTGCGGGCAAGTCGCCGTTTAATTTTTAGGGAGATAGCTGATGAAGTGAACATTAGTTTTGGATCCTATCAGACCGTTTTGACAGAAATTTCGAGCATGTCGTGCGTCGCGTCAACATTCGTCCCGCGAGTGCTGACTGCTGAACATAGACAAAAACTTGTGGACATTTGTCAGGAACTCCTGGATCGAACCAACGCCGAACCAGATTTTCTTAAAACCATTAAAACCAGTTGACTAAAATCAATTCTGAAATCAACCTTGAAAAGGCGCCGATTCGAGTCAATTTTGGACATCAAAACCAATTGTACGGCGGACCTGAAGAAGATCTCTAAGGCGGCTTACCAGGCGGGGTTCGAGAGCTGGAAGAAACGTTGGGAAAGATGTGTCGTGAGGCAAGGCAACTACTTTGATGGCGCCAAATTGGAATAAGTTGTATCTATCGAAATAAACAAGTTATAAAATCAGTCCGGTCTTTTATTGATCACACCTTGTATCCTAGATAAAGCTTTAGTTAAAAGTTCTTGTAGAGATTATAAATGTACTAAAATTACCACGAATTTTGTAATTAAAAATTTAAATGTTTATTAAATCATAAAAATTATTTAAAATTGGGTGTTTATGACCACTTATTCACCATAAGGTAAGGTTTTTCAAGAACAGTAACGGAACCAGTCGCGGCTCGTGATGTTATAAACGGGGAAGGCTGCAAATGCATTGCATTATATTACAGTGCATTTGCATTGCCTGTATTGTATTTCTATTAATAAATCTGATACAGACTTAAGGAAGTAGCGCTCCTACCGCGTATCGGGAAAACTAGTTGAAGAACAATGCTAGCTGCTGAACAGCATAGTAACGCCATTGGTGAGCACACCCTTCTTCAGACCCCAGATCTCCACCCTTGAAGTCTGCCGGTAAGCCTGTGCAGTGAATGCAGGACGTCATTGCCTCCTCGTTTTACACAGGCCTTATGGCGGAATGAAGTGGGAGTCTAACGCTTCTCTCCTCCCTGTCAACAGCTTCAAATGCGTTATGGACGGCCGTTAACGAACTGACAAAGAAAAAGTTTGATATGATTGTTACATAATACAACTCAGAAATCCATTATTAATAAATAAATACATGTCTAAACATATTTTTAAATTTCTTTTAGAGGGTGATTTCTCTAGGAGAGGCTCCGCCTTACAGCCTTTAACGACGAGCTGAGCCTGCTCAGAACTTTTTAAATTCAAAACCATACCAGTACCACAGAACATATGGATGATACGTATACGGAAATATACAGGAATATTTTTGAACAGGGAGAAAGAGTGTAGAAATTTAACACCCATATTACCTTTAACCTTAAAACGTAAAACAGTTTCAGAGCTAGTCATCTTGTTATAATCCACCAAAGTATGAAGAGAAAATGTATTAAAATATACTCACGAATTCACAGTTTAGTTTCGATATTTTAATATGTGATCTTATTTAACGTTGCAAAGAGCGTTTAAAAGTTTGTAAATAATAAAAAGCAATTTACGCCAGAAATTCTCAAGCTATTTTTTGTTTTTGAATCAGTGATTGTTAACGTTCTGTTCTCCAAACTTTATTACAACCACTTACGTTTATTTTAGTTCTTCGCAGTTTATTATAATTTAAAATTCTTCTTTAGCTCAAATTTATGTTTGCATATTTTTATTTCTTTTAAAACATTCTTACCATTCATTATTCTCTCTCCACAATCTGCATGATCATCTTCTGAAAGTTACTGAATGTACTCTCACAAACGCACATTGGGTCAGTTTGTGTGTCCTGAGGATAGATCACTACCTCTTGGATCGTCCGGCCTTCTCTGCCTCGTCTTTTCATCCAGGAATGAGAAACGTCCCGGCGGACAAATTTCTTGCCAAAAGTTGAAACTGATCGAACCGATGTAGGCCGGTGATTTATCAATCCTCGTGCGGCTTGAGCGTAGGGAACAAACAATCCGCAGCAGATGAATTTCCTTCTGACCGCCGCTCGCCGCAAACAGAGGGCTTCCTTTCTGTGCTGCGGCTGCGCTGACAGATGATGGCACATTTTTGACTTTTCAATGGATAGCCTATACGAACAGACATCAGAATGGTGTTTTCGACGAATATTTGCCCAATTGCGGAAAGGAATGCAGTATTTCATGTTTGTCAAATAAAAAGTCACGTTTTGATGTCATACGAGTTAATTGGATTCATATAGTTATTAAATGTTTGGTTGACGTTTGTGAATTCTGGATGTCCTCGGCACTTCAACACGTTGACCAAAAAGAGATGAATTTGAGCGCGTGTTCTAAAATATTGGCAGATAATTATGAAGGTTTCAAAGTTTTAAGTAGTTTTAAAAATGGTTTATAGAATCTTTTATGATCTTATGGTTCTGACAGTACTGATTCAGTATAATCAGTCATTCATGTAAGTGCTAACCATGAATTTGAAATGTTTCGATTTAATCTTTCTCGACTAACTGCAAAGAGTTCTAGTACTTGCTGAACAGTACCAAGTTTTGATACCACTGAAAATTGTTGTACATTAATCCTTTCATGTTTCGTCCAATGTTTCTCTAGACGTGTAAGTTGAGAATTTAAAATGTTGGAATTACAATTATTTCAACATTTAAATATCATCTAATTTGTTACCAGAGAAGTTAAGCTCAGATCAAGCATTGCCCCTGTCTCTGCAGCGACTCTGATAGGGAGATGCTGGGGTTCGAGTCCTATACTCCTTCCTCGACTACAGCCGGTCGAATTCAGCCGCTGTCTGGAGGAAAATTCTAGCCACTACCTTCTCTGATCGATAGTTTTCCGTTTTATTTCTCCAACCAATACCTGTCAAATACAGAAACCGTACCTTGACACACGGGCCACGCACCGCGAGCAATCTTTCCTTTCTCTTCTTCGTCCTCTTCCCTTTCATCAATGTTTACATTTACATGCTACATTCTACCATACACGTCGGGAGCTTGGAGCTCGTTGCTCAGGGATGATAGCTCACTGAGGGATATATCTGATTGGAGAACTTCCACGAAAGCCGATGGGTAGGTTGCCGCCGGATCTCACCATCCAACGGAGAAGGAATCGCCGTCACCTTCAGACACAGAAGCATCCAATACACTAACGGGATTAACAACTATGGCGGTTAACGTGCCCGGAAACATCAACAAGTTAATTAATTGGTTTTTCACACTCAAAAACGAATATGTTGTGTAATCTCCGATTAAAGGGATGAGTTCCGTACTAATATAAAAATGTTATGCAAATTTCATTAACACGTTATTTGAGGATTTCTGTAAGACATTGTTTTCAAAATAATATTATATGTTTTTATAGTAATTTGAAATTATTGTCTTACATAAAAATTGGTGTCGTAATTAATTTAAAGCACGCATTTGTTAATATTGTAATTCTATTTATTATGAAATGTCAGTTTTCATGGACGACCTAAATAATAACGGGGAGAATGTATTAAAGAAATGCTTTAAACAGATTGAGTGCTTTTAATTCCTGAGGTACGTCTTTTGGGAAAAATACTAAGTTAAAATAAACATTAATTCTTGCTTACAAATATTGCTTTAGCACATTATAATTATAAAACATTCTCGAAGCATTAACACACAATATCATAAATTAAATAAATTGTAACCAGCTATGATATTTTTTTTAAATTTAGTTAACGTTTGTCTATTTAAAATATTTAACAAGTGAAACATTAATTTTCTGCTTAGAGATTAATCAAAATTTTGTTTAAAAATTTGCAGAAAACCAACTCTAAACGTTCCAACCGAAGCTCCTTTTAACAAAGCTGACTGATTCAAGTGCGAAGTCAGTTCCTTCCCTCAATTAACGTGAGCTCAATTCGCTTTGTTTTTCAAACACAGCTTATTACCTCTTACAACCTGGAATAAAATTATAATGATTTCAGTCACTCTGATGCTCAGAACATCAATTTCAACTCAAAAAGTTTGTTCATCACTTGGTCCAAATGATAAATTTCCTTCATTTTTTAAATTTATATACGCCTAAGCACTAGAAAATGGCAATAAAAAATTCTCGAAACGTCGTTATTGTATAATTTTTCGGTTAAATTTGAGTCACTTTGTTTTTACGTGAAACGTTTTAGTAAACCTTTTTTTAATCTGTGTTTAATAAAATTGGGATATTTATTATATTCTACGTAAAATCCAATAGATGTTGTATACATTTACAACTGACTCTTTGTAACGCAAACTGCTTTGTCTATCCTGAACGCATTATCAGCTGCATCGGGCAACTTGCACTGCTTTCGAACCTCCGTCGCACGGGCTTCCGTTGCCCTCCATTGAACACGGCAGGCGGATAAGCAGCGCAGTGTTGGCGAAAGTAAATATCTCGCCACGAGAGAGCACGACACAATCCAATCCCCTTTTGGAAAGCGCGGCAAATAAGCGTTTTCATAGCGGCCCTCCAGCTTTCACGTCCTCGGCTCGGGCGTCGGGCGGACTTCCCCTGGAGCCCGCCGCCCGCGCGCCATTGTTCTTTTATTAAGTGGAAACCGCGTCATGGCTGACATGTGGAATTAATTTTGGAAAGGTCCAAATGGCGAATGATTGTTTTAAGCGGGTCACGCCCCGGCGTAAAGGTACAGCGCAAAACGCTCGCTACGAACAAAGCGCATGTTTCCCTCTATCCGTCAACTGGATGGGAGCAGTCGCTCGCTATGAAAGTTGCACTCGAAAAAGTAAATTTGAAAGGGCTAGTGAGCGGTGGCTCTTTGACGGGTGTGGAGTGAAGAGGGGGGAGGGAATGCTGCACGGGGACAGAGAGCGGCACATGCGCGAAAAAACTCCCTTCGTTGTTTCACAGCTCTCTTGAGCATAAAGGAGAACATCTACTGACACGCTTATACGGGCGTTACAAAACATCAGTAATTTGTTTTCGGAACAACAAGAATAATATTTTTACTTATTTCCTTTACATCATATTTGTCCAAAATTTAAATAAAATTAACAGATTTACTATTTGGCAGTAATTTTAAAATGTCTATTAAAACAATTAGATTAAAAATATAATGAAAATGAAGCAAAGCTACAGATATGATAGCTTTTAATAATAACGTCACAAATCCGAGAGAGACCGATGCTTTGGACAGTGGTTGGGATGTAAATATTATATTTTACAAAGTTATTAATTTGAAATGTTTCATTTTCGAGTTTAGGTATCAACCCAGAAAAAGCTTGGTCATTGTCTGGGGCATAAAATTAAAATTGTAAGAGAATTACGAATCAGAAATCCTTTCCTCTATAGAATAATGAAGAGATTTATCAAGTAGATTCAACATAGCAGTTACCATAGCAACTTGTGGGAACGGAGGGAAATAGCTTAACGGAAATTATTCAAGACTTCAACCCTGTTTTGCTTGCAAATCGATGATGGTCAAATGCTTCTGAACAAAATACGAAATCCTGTTCATTTCAATCATTTTTGTTTTGAACGTTTTCTGTGTCCACTGAAATTCTAATTTGTAAGCAGAAATATCTGTAAAAGACGTTCAGTTTTAGTTTATAGTTCTTAAAACTTAATTTACTACTTCTCTTTAATTCAGTGTACTTTACAAATGTACACCATCACCAGCCACTTCTCTGTAATTTGAATATCTAACATAGTTGAAGAAACGGATACAGTATTTCAATGAAACTGTTCTTTTCGATTCGTACGAATTCAAATTCCTGAAACCTTCAGCGTACATCGGAAGTATTGCAGGCATCCAGATTATGGCAACAAAATACGTTAGTACCCAAAGAATAAAATGAAAAGAATATTGATTTCAGTAAAGAATCAGCAAACTCTCGCAATAAATGCCCACCTTTTCCAAAATGTTAAGTACACTTTTAACGAATAAGATGTTGATTCCAGCACCTTTTAATTTGTTACTTACCTTACATTTGTTTATTCGCGAAACAGCGTCTACGGTTTGGTTTTGTTACTGTTTGAAGACTGATATTATTCACTACAACTCTGGCTTGTGATACTGTTTTTCTTAATATCAAATTAGATCGTAAAGAGCATATCGAATGAAACTGTTTACTTATAGTGCTATGTTCAATTTTGAGAGTATTGCATTTCAGGAATCATATCAAATCTGTTACTATTATTTATCATATGCAAGTAGGAGATATTGCCTAAACAGACCTACTACTAACTCCCAAAAGGAGAAAGACCAGAAAAGAGATGGTTTTCTCTACACAACTTTGCCGGAACTAGCTAGATCAGCCCTACCCGTGCTGCAGTTGCTGATTATGAGTATTTGGGCAATGCAAGGGGAAATTTAAATTTAGTTCCAATGAGAATAAACATGGTGGGGGAGGAAAGGACAGCTGACAGGTTGAGACGACAGTGGACAATGGCGTGGGGTGAGGAAGAACGTTGCGAATGGGGATGAGGGGAACAATGAGAAGAGAGAGGACAAGAATGAAGAGACGGAGCTGGGAAGCGAATCGAGTCTGCGGAACGAGGAGGGACGGAGCGGATAGTGGCGGAGGGTGAGTGTGGAAAAACGGAGACGGGAGATGAAACAAGGCTAGGCGGGACGGGGCAAACTGTGATTGTGAATAATATTACTTTCATTCTACATTTTACTCAACTTCTTCCCTTTTTGCCTGTAACAGATGCTTGTGAAATGGAAATGCTCTAACAACGATGGGCTACCGAAAATCGTAATCAGTGAACTAGGGCCACATTCAGCTGTCTTCCCCCAAAATATAGGCCGATTGTTACCAAGTAATGAATGTACTGGAGGACAGATCACATAACTTCTTGGATAATAAGAATAAAGAGAAAAACTTCCACCTCAATCGTTCAACTAATTATCCGGATATTATAGCACATTTCCACCGTGCAGAATTAGCAATTACGATTGCATTAGCTCATCAGAAAAAAAATTACATCGTACGCTACGTTGCATTGTGTCCGGTAATCCTAAAGAGATGCATTTATATATACACGGTATATTTTTCGGACAATCCGAACAGACCATACCCCCAATTAGTTTGGAATACCGGGCTTCTACTGTAAGGATGTCTCAAACGCGGAGACATTTGGCCCATTTGCGTTCAGCGCGGGGCGGCGCGGGGCCGTGCGAGGCGTTGACGAGCGACGAGCGGTGCGGTGCGGCTCCGCGTTAGGTATGGGGGAGGGGGGCGAGAGCGGCCCGCGCCAAAACCGAGAAAATGGATGTGGGCGTGATCGATTCGCGAAGCTCGATACTCGTACCCTTCCCCCCACCCCCACCCCTCCGCCCATTGAGGACGTGATGGATGCCGCTGGAGTTCCGGCACCGCCGGCGGCGCGCCAGAATTCGCCACTGAAGACAAAAACGCAGCGCGGAGAGGGAGGGGACGGCACGCGGCGGGGAGGGGCGAGGTGTAGCGGGGCGGGGTGGAGAGGAGCGAAGTGGGGCGAAGCGAAGAGAAGTGGGGTGGGGAGGAGCAGGGTGGGGCGGGGCGGCCTGGAGAGAGGCGGGGTGGAAAGGGGCGGGGCCTGGCGGAGAGGGGTTGGGCGAGGTAGGGCAGCGCGAGGCGGAGCAGGGCGGGGCGGAGCAGGGCGGGGCGGAGCAGGGCGGGGCGGAGCAGGGCGGGGCGGAGCAGGGCGGGGCGGAGCAGGGCGGGGCGGACCAGGGCGGGGCGGACCAGGGCGGGGCGGACCAGGGCGGGGCGGAACAGGGCGGAGCGGAACAGGGCGGGGCGGAACAGGGCGGGGCGGAACAGGGCGGGTAGGAACAGGGCGGGGCGGAACAGGGCGGGGCGGAACAGGACGGGGCGGAACAGGGCGGGGCGGAACAGGGCGGGGAGGGGCTAGGGAAGAGTGGTCCGGGGTGGGGACCGGGAAGGGCCGTGCGGGGCGGCTGGGCGCGCGACTGGCGGCAAATGTTTCGAGGACCCCGCGCTCTGATGCCCAGCACGTCACTCGATCCAACGCCTCGCGAAGCCCGCAGCACGCTAGAGAAAATATTGTGAATGTTTATTTCGAATGTTCTTTTGCGTGATTCCAGGAAAACGAAAAATTAAACGAATAATGTGTAAATATTTAGTTTGAGCAGAAATTCTGAAAATACTGTGAAGTCATTATGTAAGTATAATATTTAATTTAGTTGAAGCGAAATAACCAAATGTATCTTCATAAACTCGATGTTTTCTATGTTTGTGTAAAATATATTATTACAAAGCAGTAAAGAACATTCTGAACATTTCCATCAAATATTTAATCTAAAAATTACATGATTTTTAAGTAACGTCTCCATAGGTTACAAAGTTCTACAATTGTAGAAAAAATATAGCGTAGGTCATTGGGATAACATATTTTTTACAATGTGTCTTTAAGATATTGCCTAAAGATATTTTCTACATTCAAATAACAATAATTAATCGTTTGGAAAATAATGATATGAAAAAACTTATGTGACCATAACAAAAGATTATTGTGAAAATTATTTGAATTTGATATTTGTAAAACTTTTGCTTCCGAAGCTTTTTAGGTAAAAAAACATTGAATTACTGATCTGAAAATGCGTTTGTGTTACGCAAGTTGATTTGTATTATGGCATCACATTTTGAGCATTCCTAATTATTTATCGTATGTAGCGAAATAACTATAGTATATTTTCTTTATATTACAATTTTTTAATATGAAAAATTTCAACTTTTAAAAACATAAAATCCTACTAATGTGATTTCTTTTAAAGTCATGTTTTTCACTCCACACAGAAAGACGTATTTGGGGTTTTAAGAGAGTCTGGTTTATTTTGAAATTTTGTTTCATACTTGTGTGTTCACCAAATGTTGTTATAGTTGATTTCAATTTTTTTAAACAATGAATTCCAATTTCAGAGGTTTGATCTACACTTTTATAGAACCTACAAATTTCTAACAATGATATACATATTTGAACAACTTATAATCATGACTACTAATAAACACGAGGATCAATCTCGTGAGGCATTTTCGCTTCCGTTATTTCTCATTATTCGTTTTTTTCGCACCGCAAGCTTCACATGGCAGTAGAAGTGATATTGGAATTGGATCCAATGAATATAGTAGGTTGAACATGTTTCCGCTACAAATCTTATTTGATGTTTCCGATAACGTTTGGGGTTCTAGAAGTGCGTGGGTTCGAAATGCTTCTCAACTAGTGTCTGTAGAATTTATGTTGCTGTAATCACTGAGGATAAGGAAAGGTCTCCAAAAGTAGTTTGTAGGGTTTTACATTTTAGAAGGTTTAATTAAATAAAAATATTTGTTGGCATAACTTTATATACCAATCAAGGTTCTTGCTTTCTGTCAATTTTCTATTTACCGCATTTTGCACACAAAATAATTAGTTTTGCAATTCCCCCATTATTCCAACGGGGTGAAGAGTATATCCCACAATTCGTAGGGCCACACGTTCCACCTCGTGCAACTAGAAAATCGTTCTCCAGCTCGTTGTGGCAGAAACGCGTTGTCGTCTCGTCCTGTTGAGTGGTGGTTGAAGTCAGTGCACCGCACCGCGGAACGACCCACGACAGCGCGTGGGAGTGGCCCGCTCGCAAATCCTCACGTCCAAACAGCGTCGTCTTTGACGTGGCCTGTCACCTTTACCGCATACACTATTACCCTCTCTTTACTCCCTCCCTCCCTCCCTCCCTCCCTCCCTCCCCTCTCTCTCTCTCTCTCTCTCTCTCTCTCGCTCGCTCGCTCACTCTATCACTCACTCCCTATTCCTCTCGTGCTCCGGCCATCTTTACCGCATACACTATCACCTTCTCTTTACTGCCTCCCTCTCTCTCTCACTCGCTCTCTCCCTCCCTCCCTCCCTCCCTCCCACCCTCCCTTCCTATTCCTCTCATGCTCCTAATGACGGTCTCTGGCGCTGCCGCGCGCTCCACAAACAAAAGCATCACGAACGCTGCGACACCTCGAGCTCCCCCAATTTGCACCTGCTACGCTCGCGGGGTACTAAACATTGAGTAATCTGGACCAGTGAAGAGAATAATAGAGGCAGTGGTGTATGAGAAAGAGCCTATAGGAATCAAAGGGACAAAGAATCTGTAATGAAAAAATTGTCTTCGGAGTTTTTGATTGTTGAATCGTATTTAGTTGAGTTCACGCCAATTACCCCTTTGCAATTTTATAATACATGTTTGGGCTCTTGGGGCCATAGTTATTTATGTGCTATGTACAGGATTAACACCTCTGAGATTAAAGGCAAAAATATACAGATTTCTCAAGTCAATAATTGAAATATCGTTGCCACATTTGCTGAAAATACTGTCATACGAAAATTTGCTCAATAAACTTGCTCATTGGAAGAAGGGCTGGCAGCTTCTCTCATCTTAATGTTGCTTCAAATGACATCTCAGATTGTTTTTATTCAATACAACAGCCGTTGCCATTTTTGTTTCTAGAAGTTGATGTCATTATTTATCAAAGTTCATAATTTCATTCTTACATTCGGAAATGTTGAAATTCTGTTTTGTCTCTTCCCAGTCCTACAGTGAATAAATGAATGCTTCCTCTACTTCTTGAAACTCGACAAATAGTACTTTCCAATACTTCAGTTTAATGTGTATTTGCAAATTTTGAATGCAAATATTTAACTGAGAGTTAAGTACATTAGAAAGATAAATTCAATCCCAAATTATATTCATTTGTCATACCAGGTACTCTCAAAGGCCCAAATGCTAGGGTGAATATATGCAACCATCAGAAGTGAACACAAGTAAGTGTTGCATGATGCCTACTCCCAATTCGTAGAATGGGCGCGAGTGGGTGGTAAAGCCTTGATTCAAACTTGAGTTATATTATGACAAACTTCACACTTAGTAATTTACGAAAAATAAGTGTATTTCTGATTTCGGGATTATAATGGGGATGATGCTAGTATTATATTTACCGTAAATGTGTGGGATTCAGCAAAGACGAGCTGACGAGTGAAAGTGCATTGAGTGTTGTCCTATCTACTTTGTGTTTTGTTATAGTGCTACCAGTGGTTGGATTCATTGATAGGGTATTACTCGCGCAAATTTTCTTGTCCGATGGATTGAAGAAACTCTGGCATAGTGGGGGTATTAGTTACGAAATCGGCCACTAGATTTAATGAAGCAATGCCAATCTCTAGAGCTTCACTCATGCCTTCGCAACGTTCTCAATAATTTGCTTTCTAACTTTCTCAGAAGCTCGACGTATCTCCTGTGATGGATCCTCACCTGCTTCGGTCATTTCTTTAGATTTTTTAGTGAATCACTGGCAGAAGTTCTCGTCTTTAACAGAAAATAGTTTCTATTTCGCGCCAGTAAAAATGTGTTTGGAATGTTGTCATCAGTGCTCGCTGCGAGCTGTTGCCTAGAACTATTTATTGTGCCAGAGAGAGGGAAGCAAGGTCATCGGTCAAGAAAAGTTGCACGATTAATACAGCGTCTTGTTTAGTTCTATTGGCATGTGTAAACATCTGACCTTCAATGAGAAAAAACTGTCAGACCCACGTATCTCCGCCATCTACAGTTCACATATGACAAGTGCTCAGAAACCTCAGGGGAAGAAGCGATCTTTAGGACACCGGAAAGTCCATTCATTGGCAAATGCGTAACTTTGAGGACTGTTTCTGTGAGATATTACATGTGTTCACCGAAATTCCCATATAATTTAATATTTGAAATCATGAAGAAAACTCAAAACATTATTCTGAACTTTAAAACAATTGAAAGATGTACACATCTGAAGACAGCGAAAAAGTATATAAATACATTTTGGCTAGTGTATATCAGCATACGAGTAGGTTGACTGTAATTGGTGGTTCTGAACTTTATGAGTTATCCTACCTACCAATGAATTTTGAATGTCATTACTTTTGAAAATGGGGTGGAATGGACGGTTGAGTTAAATTGGTACAGAGAATATAATTTATCTCCGATAATTCAAAAAAATAAATATTAGTCACAAGATATGGATTCCATTATGACTCAACTAGAATTGTTTTACTTCCATTGTTGCCTCTACTCTTGTTCCAAATGGACAATTAAATTCGTAACACTTATTCAAATTAAAATTTATCTAGATGAGAGAGTGCGGTTTCCGTGGGAATGCATGTGAGTGTGAGGTGTAGAGACAACCAGTAACCCGGTATCATACAGCAGCTAATTAAACTCTATCTAACGCACCAACGTTCATAACCAAACTTTACGCTCCCCCACCTTCCCAACGTTTTGCCAGCAGCACATTTTTCATTTCGCGCAGTATTTGGAGTCGCTGTCTTTTGTCGAACGAAGGCTTTGTGAAATTTTTATCCTTTGTTTGCACAGCAATTCTCTGGCATTTTGTATCTTTCTTGTTTTTTATGTAATTTTGATTGCGTAATCGCGACTGTGTTTCTATTCATTTTATGACTTTTAAATTTTTATTGGAATACGCTAAAAATGAAAGTATTTCTAAAGCTGAGAAAGGGCGGTTTTGAAATACGTTCGCACATAAATTGCATCGCAAAACCATAGCTTTTTGATTCACGCGTTCTTTTCCTTTTCTCACAAACCGCGGCCGCACTTTCACAGCACTAGAAGGGTTAGATAAAATGTATGAGGAATGTTTTTTCTCTGAAATGGCTTTATTTACAGAGGTATTTACATTTTCACACCTTCAATATAATCACCTCCGTTATTAACTCGGCAGTAGGCATGCGGGGTGCCTGAGTCACCCCACATTGTTTCGGAGCTCACTCTATTTTTAGTTTTATTTATAATCTTGCGAGCTTCTCAATACCTTTAGAGGAAAGTTTTGTGCACATATCTCGACTCTTCTCTTTCAACCGCTTCCTGTCCTTTCCTGGAAATTTCGTCGCAAAGGTGATGGCGCGCTGTTTGGGGACCATCGAGTCACCTCGCGCAACTTTGTTATCGCTTCCTGGCACGCTGTTCATAGAAGATCACAGCAGAACGGGACAATGAGAGGTTTTATTTTCAAATATACACCATGGTAAGTTCTTTTGTTCGAAAATATTTTTTCATAACAAATATTTTAATGATATGATTATAATATATTTATATTATTATGATATATTTGTGTATATTTATTTATATTGTAATGTACGTTGTACTCTGAAATATTTTTACATCATATTATTTATATTCTTATAATGTTTACTGTTATTTAGTCGCAGAAGAGATTTCATCCTAAACGCGATGAGGAGGAAATCCTGAGCTCCTGCTTTGTAAAAGTTCTTTGCAAAAAGAACATTCTTAAAAATTAAAATTTTATTTGTACTTGTTTCCAAACTATGTATAAATACTTGGAAATAAAGACATATTCATTAAAGAAACAAAATAGTTATTAATTGTTTTCTTGACATTTTTACCGGGCGACTGAGGCACTCCGCGCGCCTACTGCGCGC
Organism: Acheta domesticus; assembly: GCA_031308135.1. Lineage (NCBI taxonomy): Eukaryota > Metazoa > Arthropoda > Insecta > Orthoptera > Gryllidae > Acheta > Acheta domesticus. Next base: position 33,944,124 of record JAHLJT010004567.1, on the reverse strand, counting down.
GTTTGTTACAAAACTTGGCGCGCCTACTGCCGGGTTAATGACCTTTTGCCAAATGTTAGAAAGGCGTCGTACACAATATGCATGTCTATTTCTGTTGATGTCCCATACTGACCGCTCTATAGCATAAATAACTTCTTCTCTGTTATTGTATCGGGTTCTTCGCAGTGGTCCTTTCATTTTTCTGGAAAGATCGTAATCACAGGGATCGTCATACATCGTCATCGATCACAGATCGTAATCACATCGGGTGAGTAAAATGGATGTTTCAGAATCTTCCATTGCCAGCGGCGCAAGAGTTATCAACGTGAGTTTGTCCTGTACGCGGATTATCCTTCACATAATTTCTGCCTAATCTGTATGCTTTAAACCAACGTGCGACTTTATACCAATGCTGCATCATCACAAGCTTCACGCAGTCCCTGAAACTTTCTTGCTTACTCCGATCTCTTGCCACTTCAATTTTGAACCACCAACATTGCTCTACCTTTGTAAACATGACTATAGGGCGCTTGCACTATTGCTACGAAATTCAACGATATATACACTGCAGTGGACAGACAGATTACTGTTCTCGCTCGCTGCACACATTCATATAATAGACTTTCCTTTTGTTACAACAGATGGCAGCACATCCACTTACCGTCTTTAAGTTACAGCAATATTCTGATTACGTTTTATATAACATACCTATATGTGAATTTATAACTACCATTTTAAATACAAAAGTGTGGTGCTGAAAAAATAAATAGTAGCTATACTCATTAATTTTGGAAGAAACATATTTAACATTTGAGTTAAAAAAGCGTATTATTTCTTCTTTAGATTATATCATACGGTAAAATAATACTCGAGAAGAAACTGAAAAAGTGTAGATACCTACTATTCTTAGCAGCTGGTATTTTTAAAAGGAAATTTAGAGTATATCACAGGCACCTAATAGTGATTCCCTCTTATTCTTGCATGGAATTGTTAATGCACTAATGCATTAAAATCAAAATAATGTGTATATATATATATGTGTGTGTGTCTGTGTGTGTGTAAACCCATCAAAGTTGAAAAAAATCTAAAAGAATGGAAAATATTTGTGAATTTAAAATCCCTTATTCACTAAAAATATTCAAAAAATCCTTCCACGTGGTCTTCACATATCAAATAGGTAGGTTCTCAATTTTCTGTGCAGGTATTTTTTCAAAGCACAAAAATACGATATTTACATTAATTTGGAAAAAGTCATCATACACCACACTGATACCCCACATTCGTAAATAGTAAGACAATTGTTGTCACAAACCAGCTATTCGCTATAGAAATTACTATACTTTTATTTGACATTTGAAATTGCTGGGTTAAGTATGAAGCTGCATGATTACATTAGCAATAGCATAGAAAATAGCAACACTAGAAAGTACTAATAAATTCCAACATTAAATTCTACACACCTTGTGGCAATGAAGTACGAGATACACTATGGCGACTATTTCAGTATGAATTTGAGTTCAAGTAACAAAATACAACAAAACCTCGGTGCGACGTGTCGGTACGCCCACGTAGGACGCTGGTTTCCGGCTTGGAGCGGACCATTGTCAGTCAGTAGCTGTTGTTAACGTGTCACAGAACATACACCGTTTCATAACATTGTTAATTCACACTGTTATGAAACAGTAACGCACGCACGAAAGCCTGTTGAAAGTTGTCGGCACTGTCTCGCCACGCCCACCAGCGGTGGAAACTCCACGGAGTTCACTGCAAACGCTGTCCTCCTGACTTAACAGCGCGTGTTGACCATATTCTAGACGGAAGTGGAATTTTTCAATTGATATTGTTTCTGAATAACGATAAATGGCATAAAAGGGATATACGACATGAGAACAAAGATGCGGAAAGCTGCTGGAAAAAAAATTCTGCAGAAATGAACAAATATACATCAAAATAACATCAAATGTATTTTTTTATGTTAAATGCTACGTATAGTAATTGATTATTAAGGTATTAAATCATTAAAAATGAAACACAATACAATTCTAGAAACATTCATTTATTGTTGTGAGTCTACACAATTGAATTACTACATAGGAATATAAGATTTTTTTTTATAATCGTTGATGTGCGGAAGGTGTCTACACTGCTTTGTAGCGCAAAGTTTTGTGAATGCAAGTGAATAACGTTGTCAGTTGACAAGTTGACACCTTTCAAATGCTTCAATATCAATAATAATGATTTGTACAGCACACTGGCACTTTTGTAGTGTCTGATTGACGTTTAGTTAAACATCAATCTCTACACGTGTGAATAATATTTTCCATTATGAATACAATATTTTGAATACTATATTGAAAGCACTCTTATTGTCTGGTTACCCACATTGGTACACCATTTTTCTTCAATTTATTGATTACTGAGCACGGACACGTTAATGGTTCAGGTCATTAGTCATGTAAGTGCAGGTTTAGCCAGCCGGAGCAGCATTTCACGCTACACGCTTAGCGGCCACGGCGGCAGGAGACGGTGACGGTGACGGTGGCGGCGGCGATTGCGGGGGTGGCAGCTGAGGAGAAGAGGGGGTGACGGCGGCGGAGGAGGAGAAGGAGGAGGAGGAGGCGGGGGTTGCGGCGACGGCGGCGGCGGTGGAGGTGGAGACGGGAGCGGGGACGGAGGGGGTGGCGGCGGCGGTGGCGGAGGAAGGAGTGGGGACGGCGGTGGCGGCGGCGGGGGCGATGGAAGGGGTGGTGGTGGTGGTGACGGTGACGGTAGAGGTGATGGTGGTGGTGGTGGGGGGGTGGTGGTGACGGTGGTGGTAGAGATGCTGGTGACGGTGGTGGTGGTAGAAGTGCTGGTGACGGTGAAGGTAATGGTGGCGGTGGTGGTGACGGTGGCGGGGTCTGCGTGGCGGGGTGTGTGGCAGTGTATGAGGCAGTGGCGGTATATGTGTCAGTGTGTGTATGTGTGTGCGTGCGTGTGTGTGTGTGTGTGTGTGTGTGTGTGTGGCGGTGAGTGTGGCGAAGGCTGCGGGGGCGGCGAGCGACGCCCGAGCGTCGGGCGAGACACAGGGCGAGACGTAGCGAGGCGGCGAGTGGCGCGCGCGGCGCTGCGCGGCGCTGCGCGGCGTCGTGTTGCAAGAGGCGGGGCGGCGGGCGTCGCGGCGCCTCGTCGAGTGCGTTACACGCAGCGCCGCCGGCGAGAAGGGCACCCGACACCGTGCGCTGTTATGACAGCTGCCCAGGCGCACCGCGGCGGGGCAGGAGGGAGGGGGGGAGGGAGGGGCCCGTGGGCGGTGGATTGCGCGGCTAACGCTGCTGAATCCGCCTCTCGCAGCGCATAAGCAACGCTGGCGCGCCAAACGGGCTCTTTACGAAGCTGCAATTTAAGACGCGCGTGCGTTAGGACGTCGAGCTTTCATCTTTTAAAGGCCGATATACACGGTACAGTTTTCGTGCAGATTATTCATGCAGTCCAGACTTTACGCTTTCTGCATGAAAAAATTATGAACATGCTCATAATTTTTTGTGTAGAAAGCATACAGTTAAGAGTCCCTAGATACAGAGAGTAGCGCATTTCATTGTTCCACCTATCCTGCCATTTTATACCCAGTTGACAGAAGAATTAGAACGGTGAACTATGAATCTATCCCAAATCAATATTAATAATCTTAAACATCTCTATAACGTCACAAATTGTTATAATTTTTCTTCAGCTTCTGATTGCTGTCTGTTGGGGCTATCGGGTAAGAGAATATTAAATGGCGGCGGTTGCAACTCTCTGTATCTAGGGACTCTACATTCAGTTTGACTCCAGCGCCACTAGCGGCAGAATCGTTCGCTAACGGTAATCGGCCATGTCGATTTTGTGGTTAGGTGTGTCAAGGTGCGATTGTATGAAGTGACATATTGTGGTAAACTTCTTTTCCCCAATTCCTGCCTTCCCATTTTTCCTCTCTATGCTCCAAATGGTTAATTAATACCTAATAATCACACAGCCTAACCCACGCACAGAAATACCGTCACTGAAAGTACTCGCATAGTGCAATTCAGTTGTTACCCGGTAGACACCCCTAGCGACGCCTTGTGGTGATTCATTCAGAAAACGTGCAGACCGTGTATGCGCGTCTTTTGGCTTTTATACTCGTACTTCTAGTTTGGAATCTTGAAGTTTCGGTACAGAAACTGTATGAGAATCTGCACGAAAACTGTACTGTGTATATCGGGCTTAAGAACAGTGGAGGTCATAGACCTGTAGAAAATTTATTTATTTTTTAATAATTTGTTATTGCTTGCTATTATTTCGTTACGGAGGTCGATACTCTGCATAATTTACTTAGATTGATAGGGTCGTGGTTACGAAGGATATGCTAAAACAATTGATTGATGCATGTTCTCTTGTGGAAAGACTTGTAGGAGGGGAATATAGAAAGACAAACCAAGTCCAGTTATCATCTACTTAATTAGTAAATAAGTAAATTTGAATTATTGAAATTAGGTAAAAAATAAAACTGTGTGCACTACGAGTGTTAACTGGTTCTAACGATCACCGGAGAGAAAAAGCCCTCGAAAAAAAGATACTAGGAATTTTTGTCACCGAGCGATCATTAAAACCCTTCTAAAGGTGGCTCCACACATTCGCTATTCGGCGAAGAGCGAGCAACCGCTCGCCGAATCCCGAGTAGTGTGGATGGGTCGGTTGCTGTTTGCCGAGTGATGTACATTCGGCGCTCGCCCTACCTACCGTGTGTCTGTCTTTTGGACACATCAAAGGGAGAGAAAATTCGCCGAGCACATCAGCTGGTCAGGAGCGGGCGAGAACTAGCTCGCTGGTCGGCGAATCCCGAATGCGTAGAGCCAACTTAACATGCATAGATAATTACACTTGGTAGGAACGTTTCTCTCGCATGTATCACATCAAAAATAAATGATATTTTTCGGTGATAATACAATTAAATAATACTGGATGCCTGTAGTGGCAAGAATGCTACTGCAGTGTTCGTTGAAAATAGCCTCCTTGAGCAGCAAACATTGGTTGATCTGAAACCGCACACCTGGTCACTATAGCTTTTTTTCTCTTCCTTGTATGAAGTCAGCTGGATCGTAAGCAGTGAGTCACTGAGCGTGATAATATATTTATTACATCAGTTTTGAGATCTTGCGGATTAAATTCATCAAATATTTGCTATTGTAAATGTTGATAGTGATTCAGCTGAACTTAACGCCATCTTTTCCCTTGGAATGACAATTATTTAGTAAGATAATTTCTTAAAAAGTCTGAAGAGAAAGAAAAATATCCCAATGCTGAAAAAACGATAAGGGAATGAGTACATATAAGTAAATATAAAATCGTGAAATAAGTTAAATAAAGTAATCAAAACCATATTATCTAGTTTTAATTTAATTGCATGTTAATGTTAACACAGCATTCAAATAGAAATGCGGTTGCGAAAATCGGTAAATTACAAAAGTATATTTTAACCGACCTGCTTGATCAGCTACATACTCAACAACTCTGTTGAGATCACACCATAAACGGAATGATTCTTGTTGTATGTGTATTACCACATGCTTTGATAACTCCATATCCAAGAAACCCGCAAGTATGTTGGTGACTAGTAAAAGGTTCTAGAAATACCCTATTGCGATGAAGTGATTAGTCTGTTTGGGTTGGCAACAAACCCAACAAAATTCAATTGAAATAAATCATTTATTTTTATAAGATCTTCAAAAATTCACCTTTAAGAAACGCTCTTCTTAACAAATGATTGCGACTTACATTCTTCACACTTACAGTCGTATTTTTGTCATAGAGGTAATTCTTAGTACGCATCACAAGCCTGCGTGAACCACTCATATCAAGAGACGACGTCGTTCACCATCTATATTCATACAACGCTCTCAATAGACCAATGATTCGAACCCTATCACACAGTAATGTGCGCGTGTGATCTCCATTGGATCACAAATAGCTCATTTCTCACGCTCGTTAATTCTCCACTTCCATTCGATACGTACCATATGCGCCCTGCTTCGTTCACGGACCCTCATATTTTGCAAACGACATAGACGAATCCCAAATTATCAGAAAGTGCTTACCAGACTTACATTAATGAACCCACTATTGAATATGTACGAGCGCAAATGAAATAAATTTTTAACTCTCATCTTGATTTTATTATTACAATCAATCTAAAGGGATTTTATAACTGAACATTATTACTTTTACTATTTGTTGTACAAGCGTTATTAGTTTGTTCTAATAATCCGGCAACTCTTTGTCAATAACTTAGTTGGAAAACGAAGTTAAAAGATATGTATATTAAGAAATAGCATGGTTACTTAAACTTATCTCAGAATATATTGTAATATTGTCATTATTATCATCATTGAACTATTATGTGCCAAATTAAGTTTACAGAGGTCCTGATCAGACTATATGAAAGGGAGTTGGAGATTTCTGAAAACATTGCGAAAAAATGCAATAATTTTTTTACTAACATCATCTACAATGAGATCTAAATATTTTAAAATATGGAAAAAATAATTATAAGAGAGGTACACATCTAAAAATAAAAAAGGATATTAGTTAATATCCAATCCAAACCTGTCACGATTTTTAGTCGCTCAATTTGGTGACATATTTTTGTGCATTTTGTTTAACGCTTTTGGCGTAAACATGAAAACAGTAACATTAATTTTAACGATGTAATTTACTATATCATTCTACGATAAAATTAATTTATTTTATTTTATAATAATTAGTCACAGAAATTGATTAAAAATTATACATCCAATTGTTTACGTAGCATGTTAAAATTGCCGTTGTATGGCCCCGACATGCTAGTGATAAATTATTTTGTTAAAGTGCTTTAAGAACGTTTATTTTAAATGTCATATTTTTAATTAAGCTCGCAAAATAGCAAAATCGTAAGAATACAAATCGGACACTTAAAATATTCCCCGCCAGCTGAGATTTCGTTCTCCGTCCATAATCTCTGGGAATGGGTAAGGAGACCCGTTCGCGCGGGGCGGCGCTAGGGGCGCGGCGGTAGCAACCCCGTGTCGCCTGATTGCCGCTAATGTGATTGCTGCAAATGCGATTGCAGCGCGCCCTCTTCTCCTCGCCTGCCCCTCCCCTTTCCCCCCTCCCCCGCCGTCGTCAAGGCCGCCTGCGTCTGCTTGTTTGTTGATTCGACGGAGGCGCTGGCGTGCAGCGGGCGTTGGAGCGTCGCGTACAACACAGACACAGCGAGACAGCAGAGGCGGCAGGCGGCAGTCTGCTAAGAATTGCATGAGCGGCAGGGCCGGGAAAACTTGATCCCTCTTTAGCGTTCTGCCTCGCTTGTTGTAAAGGAAACGCAAGTTGTTCCCTCAATGAACCTGCTCTGAGCTTCGCCACTGATGGTTTGCGGTATAAAATGTATGCTATTGAAAATTCAAAAGCTTCAAATTACATTACTTTCTGAGCATTTGTCGAAAGACATTTAAAGTACACTGCGCAATGAATCTACATTTGTGACCCAAGGGATCTTTACATCTTCCAAAAGTTATTGTTTGGTAGTTCTCTCTGCTCGAATCAGTAGAAACTGTTCCTGTATACGATTGCACAGAGTCTTAGATAAATACAATAACCCACATATCGTATTAACAAATCATTAAATCAAATTTGAAAAATGTGGAGATCGCAGGTAGGAAACAAATTTTAACGAAGTTACATTCGAGCTCGGAAGTCTACTAGACTTTCTTACATCGCCAATCTTTCAAGAGATACTTTTTTAATCATATTACGAAGTGTACGATGTTCAAGTCGAAACATTCTGATTATCTATGCCTACATTTTGTTAAAAAGTAACAGTGGTAGTTGGAAGGTTAAATTGTCAAATTAGTTCGTGTTTCCTGTTGCGTAAACGATTATGGCCATTAGTTCCGTTGGTGTACTGAAGCTTAGATCTCGAAATGTGGCAGGGTTCCTCCCCAATTATAACCTGAGATTAAACGCCTACCTACATTTCCGCTTCCAGTGTTTCGTTCTCCAAGTATCTCCCCCAGCGGGGCACCCGCTCAGCCAGGACAATCTCTAAGATCTGGACTGATCTCCCGGTTTGTATGGTAGTGAAGTGCAGATAAGTATGTGTAAGGAGAGAGTGGACAAGGATGAAGAATCGAAGTTCGTGCACGGTGTCTGTCTTGTTTGTTGAGATATTGCTCCGGCATTCGTCCGATATTGATTGGAAGAATGAAAGGAAATTACGTATTATAGTGTCCGGGTGCGAGAATTTTCTGCTTGAATTCGACATAGCTACGTACCTATTCAGTATCTAGTCAAAAATCCACCACACACCCAAGAAAAAACCTGTCAGCAACCCTGCAGAATCTACAATAATGCTGTCTTTGAGTCTTTAAGAGCCGGTTAAAATGTTAAAGATCTTGAGCATATTTTCTGGACTTACTTCCTCAGTTTCCCCGTGTATTTCAGTAATAAATTTCATCAGGGAAGGTGCAACACTTAGAAGACTATTTTAAATTTCCTGGAAGTTCGCCACGCCGATACCCGGAGGGGATCGCGAGACGATAAAGGTTAATGCAAAGCCGTAAAATAATTTTTCTTCGAAAGTGGCGTGAGGCGGAATTAAAATTCGGGGCGGGGCGCTGCGATTCATTGCCACCGGCCGCAGGTGCGAGTTACAGCCTCGATCGCCGGCCAGCCCGCGGAGGTGGGTGGGTCGGTCGGCCGGCCACTCGGTTCCCCACATCCCACGTGGGATTAGGCGCCGAACTGGAGACCTGGGAACGGGAGAGCGCGAGGAAGGTCTTAGGCGGAACCCGCTCCGGCCTTTGTGCGAGGCTTACCTGGGCGCCGGTGATGCCAAAGGGAAATAACAATACTGTACGGATCCGAGTTCCTCGCCCTTGTGAAGTCATGGGATTTCGCTCAGACTTCTCACCTGTGAAGGAGACGCGGATGGATGTTCTGAGGGAAGTTTCAACTCAACAACTGCTGCACGTCCCTTCCAAGAAAAGTCATGTTATATGTTTTTATATAGATGTGGGAGCTGAAATAGATAACCCAACAATATGTATCTCATGATATCAAAATTGGCTTGTTTCAGAGTTTTTTTTAACAAATCTAAGCGATGAAACTTGTTAACAGTGAATTATTATCAAGTCATAGGATATCGCTCAGACTTCTCACCTCTCGCCAAGATGGATAAAATGCTCAGAGGGAAATACCAACTCAACAACTGCTGCACATCCCTCCCAAAAAAGTAATATTATATGTTTTTATTTAGACTCTGGGAGCTGAAATAAATAGATAACCAAGCAAAATTATGTTTTCATGATATAAAAATTGACATGATCGTATCAGAGTTTTCTATCAAATCTAACCGATGATACTTGTTGACAGCAAATTATTCCAAAGTTGGAGTGTCAGTCGTGTTAGTTCATATTTTCTAATGCTCATTAATATTAAAAGAGGTATACAACAGATGTTTCTTAACGTTGTTTGTATTTTCGCATATTCTTAACCCCGCGAACACACACACACAATCGTTTTTCTAGACGCTCAGAGCTCAGAAATTCCCATTATGCGTAGTGGTGGCACAAGCGCAGAACAGATTGGCTTCGAGCTGCCCTAATTTTGCGTTTTTTATTATTTAATTAAATCATTATTCAATTTGTATGTTTATTGCCGTGATTTATTTTTCCATCCATTCGTAATTTATAATGTATTGCATTGCAATATTTTGCTAATAATTCATACGCAAAGTTTTAAATAAAAAACTAAAATGTTTTACACTGTGCCATCAATTTGCTGAACAAATGGAGATGACATTTAAACGAAAAATCTGACAAAATTATTATTCTGTGTTTTAAAGACCTCATGCGTATTGCAACTGTTTTGCAAATATGTATTGAAATGGCAAAAAAAACCTTAAACGCGAGTTTAAAATCTTAACAAAGTGTCTACTCTTTTCCGTATTTTTATGCCTTGAGAATGTTGAAGTGTAGAGTCTGATCACATTAAAACTTCAAGAAATTTACTTACACTCTCCATTTCACTGAAGGTGATAGGCCCGAATATCGGGAATTTTACAGGAAAATTTATTAAAACCGTCGTGTAATTAATGAACGCTTTTACTAAGAACACGTCGCAGCATTAAATATGGTGTTGACATCTTGTACTTTTTATCGAAATTAGACCTATCTGATGTACTCTGCGCTCCTTTACTCTCGGTGAAATTTCGTCGTTCAATAAATCATAATAACGCGCGGTCAGTGTTTGTTGATTTTGAAGAGGTGTTTTTCAAAATACTACCAAAACAACTTCTATTATGCGAAGAAAATATTTTCAATTGTGAAATTTGCGAAAAAAAAGGGGCTTGCTTCACAAACAATACAATCATTAACTAGTGGCGCTATAGAATGACATAGACTTTCTCGATGTAGTTAGTCTTCTAATTTTTTTTGGTTTCGGCTAACTTTTCTATTCTTTCTCATCCTCTTCTCAACTGCTATTTATTATCACCTAAAACACATTTTCCTCCATTTCCTCTACCCCAATAGAAGAATTGAAATATCTATTTAAGAATGTTATATACGGGTAAAACCTAATCTTATATGAAGCTTTTCGTGGAAAAAATTGTAGTAGTTGTTGACAAAAATGTCTTGTGAGCTTTTCTGAAAATTATTGATTTTGAGCTCATTTTACAGAAAACGTTTTGATAAAATTTATGTTTCAAAGTCGGAGAATTCTTTTTCAAATAACAGAATCTACTCCTTTACAGTAAGTGCATGATCTGTCAGCATCTTTTAAGCAGTGAATCTCTCATAACGTAATGACTGTACAGAAAAACCTTTAGTTTTCCTGAAAGATATTCAGTTAAGGTTTGTGTTATTATTTCACACTTCGATGCTATTCTCTCTCTCTCTCTCTCTGATTAAATCAAGAAGCGTAAATTCTACTGATTTTACATATATATCTTACAAAAAATCGATAAATTTACTGTTGTATTGCTATTTTCGTTTTTAATATATTTCAGCAGACTTATTGCCCCGAAACCAACAATTATCACGTTTTATTAGGTAATTTTACAATTGTTTAGTTTGAGCTCCACACTATGAATTCTACCATCATTCTCTTGCTTGTGATACCTAATATTTACCGAATTGAAATATCTCCTCATTTCCTTTTAACTCCTGTGGGGGGAGCAGACAGAATCCTTTCCAATTGGAAATTCTCTGACGGATAATCAAATTAATGAGAGTGAATTGTGAATACAACTACCAATTGCTTTTTGTATGGTAAAAGTTACGACAGTTACGTTTGGTGGTGCTGATTACCGCGTGATGGCGTTCTTCGTAAGGAGACTATTTTCTTGGAAATTCTTTGGCGGAGTGGTGAACCAATGAAAGCATATCATGAATAGCACAATCTGCACACGTTTTATTGATCTCCGAAATCCCTACCCCATTTCTGTTAGCATACATATTTGAGTTACGAGTATAAGATAACAAAGAATTTTAACGATATTTCATAACAAGACAATTTCTCACCCACCTGAGTAAGCAATTTTGTATCAGAAAACTAGCTACAGATTTGCTACAGTTGAAAAAATAGTTTTTGGGAGTCAGGTTAACAGGGCTTGGTCACTGGAGCATTCCACTGACCAAGCCCTGTTAACCTGACTCCAAATTAATGTTTATGGTCATTAAGCATTCTCCATATGTTGACTAAATAAGTATCTCATGTTTCTCGTATCTACCAAAATGAAAGTTGAAGAAAACGTTTGAGAAGAATAAAACACCAACTTGTCTTTAGTACATTATTACTGTAAATTGTCTGTGGGATGTTTCCGTTTACAGGGTATGTATGTTCGGGCGTATACCGACTGCATCCCGAAGTCAGCTTTTCCTAAGCCGTTTACCTTCCCAAAGAAACATAGTCCGACTGCATCCCGTACCGTTTTCCTCCTTAGCGTGGATTGATTTCTACGTTTACTGTGATATATTAGTATTATATTGGTACATTTTTGTCAAGAAATATTTGCACGTCCTTTTAGAACACTGCAAACGTTAAGAACCGAACTTAAAAGTTTATGGAAACAAGGGTTGAAACCTATCAAGAGAACTTTACCTCACCTACTTAACTTACACAATTCCGATGATCTGCTATGTTTATTTATGTTCCAAGTTTGCTCTGGACTTGTACGAGAACATCTATTTAAGCTACTTATAAATCGAAACCACCCCCAGAAACACCGGATGAACGGAACGGGAAACAGTCGGGCAATGCCGTTCATCGTAAAGAACAGCGTCCGTCCAAAGAAATGCATTCCTGTAAGAGGTATTCTCTTATACATATCCGAGTGGTTTACATCTGGCGATGTTTCTCGGTTCCTGTTTTCCAGCCTTCTCTATCCATTACATCTTCGTCTGTCAAATTTCTTGTCGCCATCGCAGTCAGTATTCCTTGTTTCCATGGGGTTGATGGTCTGCCCCTCCGTCTTCTATACGGTGGTATCCATTTATATACTTGTTTGGGCCACCTCTCTTCTGGCATTCTCAGCAGATGTCCGTACCATTGAAGCTGTTTTCGTTCTACAGTATCTATTATATCCTTTTGAATTTCCATTTTATCCTTTATGTCATAATGACGTTTGTGGTGTAAACGAGATATTCTGCAACTTCATCTCAGAAAGTCCATTTGAATCGTCAATAATAACTTTTGGGTTTTTTTGGTTAGTTCCCATATTTCTGAGCCATATGTAACAATGCTTTCTCTTATGGTACTGTATATATTTTTCTTTGTTTTCTTTGATAACTGGGAGTTCCACAGAAATTCTCTCAAATATTAAATTCTTGAGAGACCACAAGAAAGTCGCTCCGTTCGAAAATTCGCTGCCGAAGTGCCGTGAAAGCGAGCGTTGCGTGGGAGCGTTGACGTGTCCCAGCGTCGACGGTCGCTCCGCCCGCGCTGATTCTTTCGCCCGGGTCCATCAGCGCAGCCTCCGCGCGCGCAAAAAAACGGAGCGGAATCGTCCTTTTGGGCTGCAGGCAACGACGTCGCGCCGTCATATTCGCCAGATCGACGCTCATTCACTTAGTCCGGACGCGCGGACGAGCACTGCCACAGCCACGGCGGGGCGCGGGGACGTGGTCTGTGAGGGAGCACGGAGGTGCCGCATGCGGTGGGGGCGGGGCTATGAGGGGGTGATGTGAGGTGTTAAGGTGGAACCAGGAGGTGTGCACGGGACGAGACTAGTGGAAAGGGATTGGGGCCGGCCAGAGGTGGCAGGGGAACGTCGTGTTGGCGGAGCGGGGTGGGGAGGCGGAGACGGGGGGCGGAGAAGGTGGTGGAGCGGGGGTCGGAGCGGGGAGTTTCGAGGCGGGGAGTGTCGAGGCGGGGAGTGTCGAGGCGGGGAGTGTCGAGGCGGGGAGTGTCGAGGCGGGGAGTGTCGAGGCGGGGAGTGTCGAGGCGGGGAGTGTCGAGGCGGGGAGGGTCGAGGCGGGGAGGGTCGAGGCGTGGAGGGTCGGAATGGGGGGAGTCGGAGCGGGGGGGAGTCGGAGCGGGGGGGAGTCGGAGCGGGGGGAGTCGGAGCGGGGGGCGGCGCGGGGTGAAGCAGGCCGGAACAGAGCGGAGCGGGTATGAGCAACGCGGAGAGGGTATGAGCAACGCGGAGAGAGACGGAGCCGGGTGAAACTGGGAGAAGCAGAGCGGGAACGAGTCAGTCGAGACAGAGTGAGACGGGATCTAAGATGAGGGGGAGTGAGATGCATGGTGTTTAGAATGCATCAGGGGGAAGGTGCGAGGCCAATGATGGTAGAAATGTGTCCGACAAAAAACGGCCATGACTCAAAAACTTGTAGCAAGTTATTTGAAAACAATTTGGAGGAGTGTTCGCTGTATTTCGATGTCCCCAATCATAAATACAATATCAAAATTCAAAAATAAAAGTTAACGATTGTCATGTGATGACTTTAAAAATGTTGATTTTTAGCTCATATTATTGTATGATATTTGATCTCGGGATACATAGTTTTGAATACTAAATGTGTTTAATAATATTCCTGTTCAGTAACTCGCAGCACGTGCGACAACATGAATTATTCAAAACTTAATCAATGTTTATAATCAACAAACTGTATCTACCATTTCCAGTTTTTGATATTTTAATACTATATTTGAATTCAGCGAGTACCAGCACCTCTGAATATACTTCAATATTAATTCCAATAATCACGTGAAAGAGATTGAAATGTTGCTGTTTTCTCTGATCTTGAAACACTGTGCGCTCCCACTAAAGTCGTCAATGTGTCTGGAAGTGACGTTGACATAGGCATCGACGAAAAAGGCGCAGGCGACCATTCCGGTGACGGCAGCGGTGGCGGTGATGGAGACAAAGGCACTGGTGGCGAAGATAACTGCGGAGAGCGCGATTTTGTCTTGGCAGTGGGGATGACAAGAACGATCTCAGCTCCAGAACGATAGAATAACGAGCCAGGGAAACTGTCACGACCGGGAACTTCGCAAGAGATGGAAAGTAGAAGGAAACAAAAAAAATAGGCGGAGCCAGGAAGAAACAAAGAAAGGAAGACGAGCTCGTGAATGGAAAAAGTGGTCGAGAATGAAAGTAACGGAATGACAGAATGAGTGACGAAGAAGGAAACAGATATAAAATTGATTGGGAAATTATTTCAGGTTTCCAAGAGCGTCAGTTGCTATGGTCACTAGTCGTGTAAGTGTAGTGCATGCATTTTATTGCTGGAAGTGGTTGTGTTTTCCCCCATTGAATGGTGCATTCAGCGCCGAACCTCGGCTGGTGGTTTCTTCAAATCCAGTTATCTCATACAAACGATACTGGGCCTCAGGCAGGGCAAACTCTAAGCTCCCGACAGGTACGGTAGTGTAGTGCATGTGTGTGTGTGTGTGTGTGTGTGTGTGTGTGTGTGTGTGTGTGTGTGTGCGCGAATAATTGATGAGGACACGACAAGAGAGGAAGCGGGCTCCGTGGTCCATTCATTAGGATACTGCTCCGGCATTTGCCTGATGCTGATCCGAGAAACCACGGAAAACAATCGATCACAGAAGCCGGCTCCTATAATTCTCCAGACAGTTGCTGAAATAGATCTAGCGATCTAGTTAGTTTTAAAAATTGTACCATCGTCAGAACTCAAGTCCTAGAACATCTCGGTATACACTGACATCAATTGCACTGATCCACTTAGGCCGGTCAGGGATACAACATGTTTGGTCACCTGCAGAAGAGAAAACAGTCAAAACTAGAAATAACAAAAATTAGAAATGTCCATTTCAGTCTCGAGAATTTTCAAGTAGACGGTAGGATTCAAGTAGACAAGAATATTGATTTAATGAAACAAAAACTGCGAAATCACATAGTCCACAGAATGTTTCTTACCAGAAAATTAGCTAATTATCTAAAGCAATTTTTCTCAAATCCAAGGAAGGATTGATTAAGAAACAATGGCAACGTCCCCGTTAAAAATAATACAGCAGCTTACCCTGGCAAAACGAGATGCGAAAGGTTTACTACAATAGGTTCGTGATCGATGGGGACGAGGAAGAAATGCAAAATAGTGTAGAGATCTTGCTAACGAACAGAAAATAAGAGCAAAACGAGTGGGAACCAAAATAATGAGTATTATGAAGGACAAACATTTACATTCAACTGCAGTTGGTCGACGTGTGAGCACTGAACTGATTTTTATTTCAATTTCTGTTACAAATTATAATAAATAATATATTCTTGACCCTAGAAATGTATGAAGCATACGTCAGTTTCATATTGCGAGCTTCTGCACTTTCAATTGTCAGCGAGCCGTTTTGTTTGTTCCTACTGCGTGAAAGTGAGTTGATGGGCCACACGCGAGTTTCAGGAACCACGCTCATGAAAGTACCATCTACGTTAGTAATTTATCCTCATACTGCACACTCTAACCTATCATCATTAATGGCGAAATAGAGTTCCTTTGGGTGCGCATATAAAATAAAGAATACTCACGGAGAATGTGATGTATACAGTTCGGATGCTATAGGCTGTACAGACAGAAAGGCAAATCTCCTTGTAGAGAAAAGAAACTATGTATATAGAAGGTGTAGTCATGACTGGATGAAAGAGAATCTCCCCTTTATGCCGCTGGTGGTCGTGTCGAACGCATAGTATGTGAAAATAAAAGCAACGTATGCTCTAGTCTTTGCATTAGATGGGGGACGCGTCAGATATTGACGTTATGAGGTAGCAAGGATGTAACGTCAAAGATAGGAAATGAATAATATTGTTTATTGCTATTTTTGATAATACGTGAGAATAATATTAAATATTACAATAAAAACAATGTTTAAATTCAATGTTCAAATAATAGGCAACGAATGCTATTTATCAGATAGTATTTACATAAGAAAAAAGTCCCTAGTTATTATAAGAGTTGAATAATTTATTTGTAAATGTTAGAGAGTAGCGCGATGAGGAACCCGCCCGTTCTGGGTAGTAGGGAAGAGTAATTTATGCGGACATTTCGTCGAACATCATTCGGAGGACTTATTGAGAATTAGACAGTATCATAAATAATTGCTGTTTAGTAATATTCCCCAAATAAGAAATTCCAATTAAATTGTAGGTAATTTCATGCAACGTGTAAAGATAGAAGACATCAAAGGACTCTGAACATTCTCTACGACCGGATTCATCTGAGAAGACATCATGTGCGCGCAAAGATGATACGTAAATAATGAAGGACAATTTAATTGAATTTTGCACAAAACAGGTTAATATCAAAGTTAAATATTCATTTAAATGAGCTCAAAATTAAATATGTGATTATTCGAATAAATTAATAAATATTATATTCACTTGAAAAGAAGGCTAATCAATTGATGATATTTGTAGTCAATCAAACAGTCCTTTCAGTAGATAAGTTTTTCAGAAATCACTGATCTGTGTGGACAACCCATCTGCATACAAAAAAGTAGGTATTAGTTTGATCGTATGTTGACCTCAGATGTCGGAATATGTTGAACAATAATTATTATTAATATTAGCAGGCAATGCGATAATAGTGATATAAAAGTAGATTGTTAAATAAATAAATAAATTCATGAGCAAAGCAGGGCAAAAGCAGCAAGAAAAAGAACATAGATTATTTACGTAAGAATAAATATATGAATACTATTAGTAATATTTATATTGCCCTTGCTAATAAATTATATTAAAAATATTAATATAAATAAAGGGACAGTTTTCAAATGGCTTGTCCAGCATGTGGACAGATTATATACATATTTGAGAAAATTTAGGATTGTTTCAAAATATTTGTTATAATTAAAACTGAATTCCTCTTCTTCATATTAGCCTTGGCTTTCACGTCCCATTTTGTGTTTTTATAAAAATCAAAATTATAGCTGCTTCCTTGACTCTGGAAGAAGTGTATTTGCTAACCCCCATGTACACAGTAATTGCACAGTAATAAAATAGCATCAGATGTTGGTACATAAAATGCTTACGTTATTCTCAAAACGACACTTGATACTATATTTTAGGCGTTTCTGATTGCTTTGCACGACCTTTAGAATATAATTTCTCCCTAAATGGCATCAATAACACAAATCACAGTGTTATTTTTCGATGATGATTTTCTGCCTGAGAAGGAGAGTGGAAGAAACCATGGCATGTCAGATGTGTCCTGTTTACATTTTCTTTATCATCCATTGGTCAATACCTACGCAGATGAAAAGGGCGGACCGAGAGAGGTGGCTCAGAGTATCAACAGATGTCACAGCAGTGTCTCTGACCGGGAGGTCCTAGGTTCGAGTCCTAACAGTGGTAGGATTTTCGACACTATCTTGTCGGCTAGGTCGAATTCAGTAGCTGTCAGGAGGAGAATTCTAGCGACCGGTTGCTCTGATCGGAATTTTTCCGTGGTTTCTCCAATCAACACCAGGCGAATGCCGTAGCAGTACCCTAACAAACGGGCCACGTACCGCGCGCGAACTTTCCTTGCTCTTCCCTGTCTTATCTTCAACCCTAATTTACACACACTTTAACATGCACTACACTACTACACATGCTGGGAGATCGGTCGGCTTGCGGCTGAGGCACTGGCTTGCTGGAGGGAGATACCTGGTCGGAGAAACACTGCTAGCAGACGGTAGGTCGGCGCCGGATTTCGCTGTCCCATGGGGGAAGATCATCGCTACCTCACGAAGAAAAGCATGTACTACTACACTTACGGGACTAATAACCTTAGCAGTTGACGCGCCCGGAATCACCAACAATTAATCAACGAAAATGAGGACGTGTTATCGACTATCACATTATGAGCGAAAAAAACTGTGATTACCATTCCGACGCGTTCACGAATTTGTTTCAGTCAAGTGTGCGTTAAATTAAGTGTGCATTAATTTGTTTATATTTTCAATTTCATTCACTTTCTATTTGGAAGCGATAAAGAAAATCACAACTGAAACAAATTTAAAGAATCAAAAGTGCCTTTCATTTCAAGAAGAAATAAGAGTTTTCCTGGCGAAAATTCGCCGTTTTCCGGCGCACGATTACATAACTTTTTCTTACCAAGAACTTCATAAGGCGAGAAAGTAAACAGGAGAAATCAAAATTCAGTGTAAGAACGGGTGAAGGTCTTTAAGGAACATATTTCACCAAGGGAAAATATTTATCTTTAATATTTTACTTGTAGGAAGATGCCGAACAAATTTTGAAGTTTTGAAATTTTGGAAAAGTCAGGATTTTCAACGAACATGAGACATGCTCCATTCTCTTAAGCGTTCTTTACACCCATCCCCCCATTGTTCATCCAACAACAAAATTTCATCAAAAACGATGGAACCGTTTTTTTGATAATTTTGAAAATGTCCCAGTGGCTTCATGTAAGGTATCTCCGAAAATTAAAATATCGGTTTCAAATTCAAGGGGCCATCAGGTCAGTCAGATCGATTGGGAAACCAATTTCGGAGAAAATCTGCTGAACGGTTCAGCAGCTAGCGTTATTCCCAGTCTGTCGGGCAGACGGAGGGAGGGAGGGACAGATGGACAATTAAACGTTTTGCCGTCATTCGATTTTTCGGTATCAAAGGAGCACAAAACATGTGTTTTGGCTACACAACATGTTAGATTTTTTCTAAATTTAGCAACTGGATTCATCCACTTTTTCTACAGCAGGGCCTTGTAATAAGAGTTTTTCTGCCGAAAATTCGCAGTTTTTTTCACGCAACATTACATAACTTTCTCCCTACTCCATAACGAGAAAGTAAAAACCTGATTTGCATGTCGAAAACAGACTTTCATTATTTTTACTATTTGTAAAGAAAAACATTTAAAGAAATTTTAGGTCTCAAAAAAGTGTTTAGACGTACATCATGCTTGTAATTCTTTTTTTATTTCCATTGTAATAATTTTGAATTAACTTTGAAAGAATAAGATAATATATGAAAAGATTATAATTGTAAAAATTACATTAGAAAGAAAAAAAACATTTTTAAACATGTCAACAAGCGTCAAGGCCATGGGCGTGTGCAGCACTTACCATCGACCAATTGTGTTCATCCTGCAGGGGTCACGCTATGAAAATTTACTTTTTTTTCTTCTAATTATTACAAGTTGAGTTTTTCTTGTAACTTCGTATTGATAATTTTTAATACGCAGTCAAATAAACTTTTGAAAAAACGTTTGAAACCGACTTGAAAAATGTTATCTTTATAAAATTCCTGAATTTACTACAACTAATTTGAAATCTAACATTGAACACATTCATTACGGATTTGGTGCAAAAAGGAGCTACATTCTCTGCGAACAGATATGAGAAGTAGGTCTTATGTTCTCATCATCGTCTTCCTAAAGAACGACAGCCCGAGACAACGACAGCCCTTTGCTTGGTGTCTGATTATTCCACAATTATCACAAAGTCCACATAATCCGCGAAATTGTCAACCTCTATTTGCAGAAGTGCATGTAAATGGACACGGGCAGGTGCAGGTCATATTGGTAACGACGGTCATTATTCTACAAATCTCCTAACTGCCCCTTCAGTGTCGACATCATCTGCAAATGCTTCCCTGCGCTATCTGAGTGCTCTCTCCGCCCGAATAGCTGCATTTAATGCTTCCTGGCGAGTTAGATTACCTCCTACTCTGCATTTCATGAGGGTGTGCGATTCTATGTTGAAATTGTGTTCCTCAGGAAAGGGGATCAATACATTATCTCAAATGTTGAAGGATGGTCACAATCATTGGTGTTTGATTGCACATTACTGCAAAATATCGTAATAAACCTGAAGTTAGAAATTCTTCTCACTATTTTCTTGATTTATAATATTAACAGCTATCATATAATGATATGTATACAACGAACTGTTCACACACAGGAATCCATATTAATCTTCCCAGAGTGTTAAAATCGAAATAGGCACAAAATGTGTATCTTTGCCGTATTCATTGCCAATTATTTGTTCTAAATTCAACATACTGTTATATGATTTTTTAGCGCAAAACATTGCTCATTCTAAAATCAAAATAATTCCAATTTCAAAATGCATTTGACCTATTAATTGGGATATATATCAAAATAACATTTTAATAGAAAAATAAAGAACGAATGCAATCAATTAAATCATAAAACGTAATACCTGAAGAAAAATACGTCATTAAAAATTCTATTTTAGTAAGATTTTATTGTTTTAATGAAAGTTCGAAGAGAATCATTTTCAAATGTATATAACTCGTTCCTTTACAGATACTAATGTCGAAAGTATTTATTCGGTGTATCATGTGTGAAGTACTGCGAAACTGCACCAATCCTTCCTTAAAACTTTTCCTATAAAAATAAAGTAAAACTTAACGATTACAAATGTTCCCAACAAATAGAACTAGCTGTATTACATTGACTCATAACACTCGCACATTTCTGAAACGAAATTCTCTTGGCCGCACAAAGTCTGATCCGAAGGAGGGAAAATTCTCACCCAAAGCACCGCGGACGGGAATTCCATCCATCCTTGAAGACCGACGACCGTACCGCGCCCCCCCCCCCCAGCGGTGGCCGTGGCGAAGCCCGTCGCGCAACTCACGGTGCGGCCGCGCGGGGCGCCAGGTGCTTCCTGCCGGCGGAAGTGGCAAGTAACCGCCTGCAAGTTTCCGGCTGAACAATCTTCGCGACTCTCCCGGTGCGGGTAATCCTCAGCAACGGGAGCAGCCGCCACCGCCGCTGCCATCACCGCCACCGCCGATGTCACCGTCTCCCGCCGCCGCTGCCGACGACCCTCCCGCGGTTTCCCGACCCGCTCAAGCTCTCCCAACCGCCCAACTCCACCCCCCCTCGCTCCCTGCGCCATCACTTTCTCATCACCCCGTCCCAACAACTTTGCATCAACTTTTGTGCTTCAATATCAACTTCTCAAGCTCCTCAACTCGGCCTTTCTGCACAAATCTTTTCCTTTTCAGCATTCTTATCCTTACCATGACCCAGATTTTGCACCTCTAACTTCCTCGCTGTGTTTCCTTTACCTAACCGTCCCGCTTTTACGTCCATGCCCCCACCCTTGCTTTAATTGATTTTCCCCGATTTTCCTGGATTTCTCATGCATCCGAAATGCCTTTACCCGATCCCTGCATCTCTATTCGGCCCCTGTCTACTAAAAATACCTGTACATTTACTACATTCGTCTTCTACTACCCGCCCGCCTCCACCCGCCGCGTCTCTAACCGCCCGGATACTGCCTCGCCTCCCTCTATCCATCTGGCCTCAAAAACACTCGCTTAGCCACCTCATTAGAACTTTCAGTTCAATTCAATGATGCCTTGATTTCCTTGGCCAAGCTCAGGCCATGAGGCCTGCTCGACCGCCAGACCACGAAAATTTCACTACGCTCCTTTCACCTTGTAGATAGCGAAAGAATGTAACACGCTGGCGGTGAAATATGCGATTTGAATTTAGCTCAGGAGCTTCTCTTCGATGTAGGGATATTTTACGTGCAGTGAAGCTACAACATGGGACAGCTGGATTTACTTCCCTTCTGTAGGAAGGGGTACGACGGACTTTAAAATCCACGGCTCTGATCAGACTTGATCCCGCGGACTTGAGTATAACAGTCCGATACGCTAATAGTTACACCATCGAAGGCTCAAACCTCCCACTACCGTCTTTCGTCCGCACACCAACCACCACCGTTTAGCCACACAAGTTGCAACTTCCGAAAGTCATCTCTTCCTTTGTGTCCAACAAGGTGGCCGCTCATCGCTGTCACTTTCCCTCCTCAATATCCTTTCACTCCAGCTTCATTACTTCTATCACACTATCTCTGTCATCGTCGCCACCAGCATTCTGACACGCCGTCCTTTGGCTTGACGCCCAGCCCTTTCCCACCACCCACCTCTCCATTCCCCCGTCCGTGTCTGCCACCTGTCTGTCATCCCCGTCGACGTCTGCAGCGTCTTCCCTCTTTCCACGTCGTCGCCACCGCTGCCCGTCCACCTTCGTCTCGAGCGAAGCTTCATAATTAGGAAGTCCTAAACCTCAGCAACTTCTCTCTCCCGCCGCCCCGCCGGAATCATATGCTTCCCGGAGACACGACTGCGCAGGCAATATCCTCCCGCGGAGCAAGGGCGTCGGAACGGAGGAATTAGGCGCCACCGGGCGAAACCAATTGTCTCCACGCAGTTGTGGTGTCTTTACCAATGTTTTACGATTCATTCATAATTTCATTATTGTTCCATCAATTCACAACACGAGACATAAGTGCTTAACACTTTGATACAAGATATATTTGTTTATGTTGTGGACGCGAACGCCTATTCTTTGAATACCTTTGAAAATGTGTAAGGTTTGTATCCATAAATTTCAATTCCTTTTTTGTTATTTTATACGTTAGTATTTTTTTATTTTAAATATTTTTATCTTTATTTTTCTTTTCTTATATATTTAAAGCAAGATGCCTTTGTGAAAAGTATTACAATTAAAATCAAAACATTCAGAAAATAATGAATGAAGAAAAATAATGTATGCCTTTTTTCTATAGATGGCATTTCACAGGTTAGTTATTAGTAAAAGGGTGCTTAAATAATCAAAAGCTGACGAATTTTCTGTTGATTTATATCAAAATAGAGTATAAATTAAAGGTTTCTTCTTACCTCTCGATTTATAAATTATGCGTTGCTTTTAATAAAAATTATTAAAGTCGTCTAGCTTTTGTTTGTAGTATGGGATATTTGTATAAGTTATCAAAATACCGTATATTTCTGAAAGTCCATAAGTATTTGTATTTCGTTTTCGAAATTACTCTAAATCTGTGAATAACGCTAGTGTTTAAAAACTGCAATATACGACTTTGCATTGAATTGTTTATACTGTTTATTTTCTGAACCGTATAATGTTTGTGGAATAACATGTGAATAAGTATAACATGTTTTGAAATGAGAACGTAAAACTAAAAAAAAAATTTAAAACGCTACCCGCGAGACAACGATGGTGCGCATTCAGAAAACTTTGATAATTTAACGGTATCGCAAGCCTCTAACTGAATGCCAACATTCAATCAAGTATTTTGTGAAATGCGGATGGAAATGATCGTTGAGATATGGCACGAATAGGATTCCGACAAAGGATGTTCCTGGCAATAAAAAGCGTCTAAATTCTCTCGCATTCGAAATATTTCAAAGTATTCTGAAAATAAAATCTGCAAAAATATAGTAAACAAATTTTTTTGTCGATCCGGTCAGAAATTTTAAAAGCATTCGAAAGTTTAAAGCACCTAGATTTTCTTGGTGAACTCTAGAATTTCAATCAGCATATCGCTGATCATACAGGTTACACCCTACGTTTAATATTTCAAGTATGTTTTAAACACAGTAAACATAAACTGTTTATGTTTATAAACAATTGAAGATTTCTTGTGCCATTGACTAAGAGTAAATGTAGAGAATGATAATTAAATGTAGTATATATTTACTAGCTGAATGTGGCGTCGCCGACGCTGTAAACTGTTCGAAAAGTACCTTCATGTGTAGAAAATTTCTTTCATACTTCATTTCGTTCATGCGTAACGTTTTTCAAATATATTCTTACAGTAACTGACATCGGACTTTCCAATAAATTGTAGTATCTGATAACCTTATACTCACCTTCAAAAATTCCCAACATTCAATAGCCTTGTATGTTACCTCCATATGGGATATGAAGTTTTAATATTGCAATTTAAAAATTATAACTGTCGTAAGGAATACTTGAAGATATTGAAGATGCAAAAAGTTAAAGTTTAGTCAAGCCACACGTTCTATGATTTTTGCTAATATGCACATTAATGCACAGAGATCACCTGTAAGTTGTTCTAGGTTATTCTCTAATCCTAATATAAGATCATTCTCAATTAGTTTCGAAAATTCTTCCGCAAAATCATATACAACTACATTAAATTTAATTATAAATGATTAAGTAAATTCTTTCTCAGATTGCTTAAAACTTCCATATTTTTCTTCCAGAATTTTTGAAGAGATTAAAACTCCTCAAACCCAGTCTAATTTTTTGTTCACTTCCACTTTTGCAATTGCTCTATTAATCGTTTCGTATGTGAATCTAAATAAATATTAAAAGATAACTGTTTTGTATGTGTATGTTAATAAGGTATTAATTAAGTTTAATATGTATAAGTTGTGGGTCACATTCATTTGAAAATCGGTATTTGTATTGGAATCGGTATTTGTATACACAGGAACGTAAAAGTGAGAAGTGGAACATAACTAGGTCAATTCTTTCTCTAACATTACTCACAGTTTTGTTTTCTCTGTATTCACTTGAAATTCTTCAAATTTAATAAGTTCCAAGGCAATGCTGTTCGTATATTTTGCAAATTTAATTTTTTAAATGCGTATGTTAAGTTAATGTAAGTATGTTAAGTTAAATGCTAATGTTATGTATATTAGGCCTACGGATTAAAATTAAATATCTCTAGTACGTCACTTGTTCAAATTAACTTCTATTGTTCACGTAAAAATGTCAACATCAGTGTTTCCAACGTCGTGAAAGAAAATGATGGCGTATTGAGCGAAAAAAATGCCTCTAAATATTAGAGTTTAATCAACACCACCTACATAGATCTATTTAGGTGGCAATAGTTTAATTCCCGGCGTACTCACGGATATAGTAGCGCCAAAACATACAAAAAACACTCGTTTGGAAATTTATTTTAATCTTCCGAACGGACCCGAAAACAAATTATCAGTTCCCCATCAGAAGACCAAGACGCATCTGATGACACCTCAAATGTGTCGATTGGTGCTCGGGAAGTGTTCTAGCCGTGAGAGAGGTAATCACATTTTCCTAACACATGCACGCTAGTGGAGATATTCAAATACTGTATAGGGATTGGAATTATGCCCACAAAAATTTGAGCACGATAATGTTAAAAATTAGAAATGCCTGCAAATGAGGGACCTGTTACTCAGGTTCATTTTTGGGCGTTGTATTTTAATGTATATTTACACATTTATAATAAATAAACATTGAATATTATTTTAATTTCAGGTGAGTTATAGTATTTAAATACTTGTTTTGAACATGTAATCACACGGTAGGTATGATTAAAGAAATTATTATACAGGAGAATTGTTGACAAAGGTTGTAGGGTCAGAAATAACCATTTATTGTTCAGATTATTTTTGAAGCAAATTGTATACTGTTCATAGCGCTGACATTAGTGCATCACGAGCATGTGACGCCTCATGTTAACGAATTGCATAAATATTTTAACTCATTACTTGATGACGTATCTTCAACAGTTATCTCCAAGGTTTTCTGCTACAGTATGGTCGAAAAAGAAATTTGCTACAATTGTCTTCGTAATTCCTTTCTCTTCAAATTTTATATGAAACACATTCAAAAATATATGCAGAATAGCTATATAATTTTTAGCGTTCCTGGAATGTGTAAAGTTTTAGGAAATGGATTTGATTCAGTCAAGAATTTTGAAGTTTACGAAAAGAAAAAGGTTTTGAGGCGCTCTAAGACGGGTTTCTTATCGTGATGTCTAACTACGCATGAATAGGTGGATGGTACTCTGGCTGTGTCAATGGACGTGTGTATCACATATATCTCGAGCAGGTTAGAAGCTTTTGAGCTTTAATTTGGTGTTAAGGTTGCACCGCACATTCGGTATTGGGAGAGTAGCAAGCATCTTCTCACGATTCATGAGTATTGTGGATGGGTTAATTGCCATTTACCCAGCGATGACCTTTCGGTGCTCGCCCTACCTACCACGGGTAGGACACACCAAAGCAGTCGGCGAATGTCGAACGTGTGGAGCCCCCGGTACACATGCACTAACTCCTCTGAATAATGGCTGAAAAGAACGTGCGTGGATACTACACATGCCAGGAGTAAGGTCTATTAGTGTTGTACCAAAGATCGCTAATGTTTTGTTCACAAATCAAAGAAACCACACAAACTTGATAACATTTTGTTTAATACTTCATCATTGTTATTCACATTAAAATGTAAACAGGAGTTGCTTTCTTCCGGCTGACAATGTCCAGACCCGGATCGCTCTCGCGCGTCACTTGGCACGGCTCCTGTCCCGCACGCCTCACAGTGCGGCTCCACCACGTGCGACTCTGGCACGCATTTTCTCCGTGCGTCACTTAGCACGGACCCTGGGCTGCCCGGCGCGGATCCACCACGTGCGACTCCGACACGTATTCTCCCCGTGTTTTGGTTCTGCCCTCACTGCCCCACCCGGCGCCCGCATCCGCTTAAGTAGGGGAGGCGCGGCTCAAGATAGCCTCGCCTCGAGGCTCTCCTTCTCGCTGGCCAGCGTTCCGCGCCAGCAAGCTCCGTGGCGCGCGGCGTATAACCGCGCGCGCTCCAGCTTGAAAATGCAGATCACAGCAGTTAACACAGTAATTTATTTTTTATTTTATTTTTGTTAAATTCTCCGAAGTTTTGTTACTTTCAAAAGTTACAAATAATGTGATAGATTATGTTCTGTTGTAGCACCACTAGTTTTTTGTTCAAATAAGAAGTAGTGAAGGTATAATTACGGTAAAAACCTAAGTTTCATGAGAAATTAATTTTTGAAAATTTCAAAAGTTTACTTTTTTTCTAATATCTTCTGGATCTTGAATATTGAAACTAAACATTGATATTACATGTTTATTGATTAATGTAATTTATTTCTCTATATTTGCAATTTAAATAAATTCATGGACAACTATTTCAAAATACTAATTTTCGCGTCGAATAATTACCGTTTTCCGCGCAGTTCACTAACTTTTCTCAAAACTTTAAGTTTTCCTTCAAATGATTTGTAAAGAAAACACACTAAACTACCCCATCACGTCTGCGTCATTTTTGTTATTTGTTTTTTTCTTTTTTAAGGTTAATACAGATTTACTCCTACACTATAGTTCGGAAGTCTTCAAATATTTGGAAAAAAATTTATTTATTTGAATTGTTTTGTAATATAATAGCTCGTACAAAATTCATTCATCCAAAAATAATTTTTAAAATGATTGCTCTTAATAAAACAAAACAAGCGTTAGCGAATAAATATTTGCCCCCAAATTCATCCTCCAGAGAAAATATTGTGACCCTACCAATATCTTGTGAGTGTTCAGAATTTACTCAATCTAAATTGCTGCGAGATGTTTCAAACTAGCATTTCATTTTCTGACGTTTTGTTGGAATTGTTGTTTTTAATAAAGTAAGAATGTTAAATTTTCAAAACTCTCCTCATAATTGAAGATTTTTGGAAGAAATATCAGCTTCGCATGAGTAATATTTATTTTTAAGCTTTGATAAATGTTGAAGTTTCATAAGATTAAATTTATAGGTAGCTGGTTAAGAGATCTAAAAAGTTTTACTATTTTAGTAGAAATTTATTGAAAGATATCAGGTATTACAGAACTATTATGATATTAAAATTCCAAAAACATTATTTTTGCATGATTTTCTCCAGCGTAATTTGAGCTGGAAATTTGTTATTTAGTGAATGTTTCTTCTTCTTTGTTGAGCTCTTTCTAAACATTGAAGGATTTCTCGAAAAAAACAGCGTTAGTCCGAAATTGAGAAAGTGGAATTAATGATACATTTTGTAAGGTGAACTTTTAATTTAAATTTATTAGACGAGAATATTGACTTGCCCTAAAGTGCATTAATTCCGTAGAAAACGAGCGAAAAAAATAGGTGAGTTAGGAAGGTGGACAGATTTTTCTCATTTCCCACAAATTGGATATTCTTGTACCAATACTGTGTTTCCGACGAGTTTTTCATACATTCGAAAATTCAGAACTAAAAATAAATTATAGATTCTATTAGAAATGTTGGTTTTACACAGGTTAAAATTGCTTTTTTCAACTTCAAAGGAGCATAGTGACGAAGCCAAATTCTATCACTTTAAAAGTCTCCAACATTGCGGCTACATCATTTATTATCTGAGTTACAGATGAACTTGTCTTGATCTGCAACCTTCTCCAGTGCCTAATTAACAATTAGATATTCATCTAAACGTTTCTTTAAAGACATAATAGAAATGAAGAGCATTGCAGTATAAAGAGAAGAATGTTTCTTGATGAATTCATTTCTTCGTATTCTTCTTGCGAGCGAACGTCGCGTAATGAAAAAGCGGCAGCGAGAGCAGCGCGCCCGACTCTGCTTTCCGAGCACTTCGCGTGGAGGAGACGCACCGCCACCGCCGCCACCGCCGCCGCCGTCGCGGTGGCCTTAATGAAGGTGCGGCTGCAGTCCTCGGTCACGCCCCCGTCCTCACCGCCCTAGCCCTCGTTCTTTCTGCCCTCGCCCCCGTCCTCTCCACCTTCAACCCCCTCCTCACCACCCTAACCCTCGTCCTTTCCACGTTCTCTTCACCATCGTCCTCGTCCTCACTGTCCCCGCACCCATCCTCTCCACCCCCGTCCTCTCAACCCTCACCCCTATCGCCTCCACGCTCGCTCCCGTACCCTCCGCCCTCCCATCGTCTTCTCCATTCTTTCCCCCGTCCTCACCATCCTCGCCTCCGTCCTCTCCGCCCTAACCCTCGTTCTTTCTGCCCTCGCCCCCGTCCTCTCCATCTTCAGCCCCTCCCTCACCACCCTAACCCTTTCCTTTCCGTGTCATCTTCACCTTCGTACCCGTTCTCACTATCCCCGCATCCATCCTCTCCACCCCATCCTCTCAACCCTCACCCCATATTCCGCTCCACGCTCGCTCCCGTACTATCCACCTTCTCATCGTCCTATTCGGTCTTGCCTCCGTCCTTTCCATCTTCGTCCCCGTCTTCTCTACCTTCACCACCGTCCTTACCACCCTCGCCCCGTCCTCTTCGCCCCAACCCTCGTTCTATCTGTCCTCGCCCCGTCCTATCCACCTTCATCTCCGCCCTCACCACTCTAACCTTCGCTCCCGTCCTCTTCACCATCGTCCTGTCCTTACCGTCCCCGCTCCAACCCCCTCCACCCCGTCTTCTGAACCGTCAGCCCCCATCCTCTCAACGCTCGGTTCCATTCTCTCCACCCTCCCATCGTTCTCGCCATCCTTGCCTTCGTCCTTTGCATCTTCGCCTCGTCTTCTCCATCACCACCGTCCTCACCACCCTCGCTCCAATCCTCACCCGTCCTTCCTACCCTCACTTTTTTGAAGACTCCTCTCATCCTTTCTACACTCGCTTCAGTCCTCTTCACCTTCTCCCCCGTCCTCCCCATCCTTCTCTCTGTCCTCTCGACCTTCGTCCACGTCCTCACAATTCTCATTACCTACCATAGCCTCTCTTCTACGCCCTGTCTTCGTCTGTCCTCGCTATCCTCGCCTCCGATTTCTCCACTCTCCTTCACATCCTCTGCACGCCTCTCTCATCCCCTTGCCCCCTGCCCTTTCCTCTCTCACGACCTCTTCTCGTCTCAGTCCTCGTTCCCAACCTGGCCCCTCCTGGGGCTGCGCCCATAGTTCCCGTCACCATCACATCAAAATCCGCGGCTCCTCCCTACTCACACTCCCGCATACCATCCCACGTTCTTTAACTTTTTAGTTACTTATTGACCGCGCAAGAACCATATTTTGCGCAACGCGTCGTAACACTCCGCCCAGAGCCTGCCCTGTACGTATCCTTCGCTGTGTCCTCACCATCCTCGCCCGCCCAGGCCTTTCCCGGCTTTCACCTGCCGCCCCACCCACAGCCAACTTCCCACCTTTCTCCGACTCTTCCCACATGACTCCGCCCTCGCCCAAAACTCCCTTACCCCTCACACGATTCTACGTTTTTCCACGTCCTAGATTTTGCCCCGCCCACGAATGATATTTTAAGCGACCGCTTCCCAACACTGCCCGAGAGCCTATCGTTTCCAATCCTGTCCAAATTGTTTACCCCCACCTGACCGCCCTTTCCCGTTACCCCACCTTATCACTTTCCTAAACCCACTCCATCGTGCCCGCACATCTCTCTTGTACACTTCCTCTCTCACTGCCCCTCTATCTATCTACCTATTTATCCTATCTTATCTCTCTCTCGTTCACATGATAATTATCGCCTGAGAAGCTACTACCCTTTGCGTGGCTGAATCGGAAACTATTCGGGGGCTGGATTTGTCCACAACCCTTTTCTCTAACCCCACTCTACTGGCACTGCCGATTTTCGCATTCCTTCCCCCCAATGTGCTTTTCGTGGCCCCTTCCTGCTCGCGCCGTTAGTTAACAGTGATGTTTAAGATATATCTTCAAATATCGCGGTACATTGATGTTACTGCGTATTTCGCAGATTTCATTTTACTTCTTTTGTTGTCCTGTACTATTTACCATTGTCTTACCAACTTTCTTTCGAGTTTGTCGAAATACAATCGTCGTATTCAAAAGTCGAAGGTAGTAGGTTCTGGCAGTAGATAGCCACATCCTCCATGCAAAGCCGAAGGTAGGTGGTTGCTCTCACATCGCACTCCACTGTGCGTCGCCACGGGCCGTTGCCCCTACATTGGAGGTCGCTGTCCCGCACAGCGTGCATTCAGTCTGCGAGGCTCCGTGGTGCACTGCTGCATATATCACGTTATACAGCTTTTCAGGTATTCCGTCGCCGGTACCTACATTTTTCCTTTTTTCGCGACGAAACTTCTGTCATTCTTCGTTTCATACCTTCTCTTTCTTCAATGGAACCTTCGTCATCCTTAAAAGTCACATTTTCTTCTGTAATATATTTTCTTTATAACATTTCCTTTCTCTATTCCCACCTCTATTCTCATCTACAAGTTAAAACTCAAAATATCTAGTTAATTAACGCACGCTAAAATATGAATACTGTAATAATTAAAATTCAATAAAAATTGACGTTTTAGGACTATGAATTGAAATAGAAAAGAAGAATGGATCGTGACGAGAAGAAAAATATTGAACGAAGAACTTCCAAACCTAAACTCTAAGGATAAAAAGAGTAAATTCCGAACGCAACTTCCTGTGATTATCTCGACAGGGACATAAGTGACGGCACATATTTCCAAAAATAGTTCTTTACTTTCTTGGATAATTACGAATTTCCCACTGATTATAGCAATTTCGCTCGGCATTCCACGCCGCAATCACATGATAAAACGCCCAAACCCTTTAAGGAACTCTAGTGAACAACACAGTCCCATAGAGATGGGCTGCCAACACGATTTTCTTCTCAATCTGGGTCTACAAGAATAAAACTAGCCAGGCCCGTGGCCGAGATCACTAAATCAGTAGTGTCGTAATGATCTTGGACCGTGGGGTCGCGGGTTCGAGTCCCGCCTCGGGCTTGGTTGTATGTGTTCTTCGTCCCTTCACCCCCTATCACCACCATATCGTTTCATCGTCATACCATAGCGTTATATCCAATAGTGGTCGCTAATGACCTAGTTATTTAAAGTCGTTAATGCGACTTTAAGTAACAAAAAAAATATTAAAACTAAATTTTATATTCTTCACAATGTTCTCTTACAATAATTTGCATTTAAATTCAGTTTCTTAAACCTTTCATTCCACACTTTCTTGTGATAACTTAGTTCCTAAGATTATTTCTTCGTTTCCTGTCTCCATCACTCTTTTTTCTTTTATTCTTCTTCCTTTCCTCCCCTCTCGTCGTGTTCTCCTCACGTTAATTTTTGCCCATTTCCTGTTGCCTTTTTTCCACCCAGATGCACTCGCCCTTCGCCGCTCCCTGCGAGACCCCTCGTGGGTCTCCGCCACCCCATTATCTCCACCGGAGCCCTCAGCCTCCCCTCCACCCTGTCCCACCCCTCCCCTCCCCTCCCCCCCCCCCCACCCCTCTACCCCCAGCTCCGTCGTCGAGTTGAGCTCTGCAGAAAGCGCCTTTCCCCACAGAGCGCCAGCAGTCGCTGGGCGTCTTCAAACGGCCTCCGCGTAATTGCTTGTATCCGGCATTATTTTCTGAATTCTAACCATCCAATATTGCTTATATTTCGAAATACTGAGCTTGCGTTGCAGCCAACTATTGTAGATAAAGAAAGAAATAGTACTTTTATGATTATATCTTTATCTTTTTAATTTATGTTCGAGATTCGAGCTGCAAAAAGGGGAAAACTGTTTGAAATCTACATAATAACAATGAAATTATGGACATTTTAGGTAACAGGATCATTTGGAATACTGCAAATTTTCTATCGCTTATATTTGCATTTCTTGTGACCTTATAAACTTGTCAACTGTAGGCGATAAAACAGCACATGCATTCTCTCTTTATTGAAAACAGTTACGTAATATTGTAAGATTGCAATATTAAAATAATTTCTGCCCTACCAACATCAGAGATATAACTTCAAGTCCAACCAATTGAAACGAGCGCCTGTGGTGCATACTTGAATTTATTTTAATAGTGAGTGACAATAATCATTTCTTATATTTACCAATGAAACAGATATTGATAAATCTGACTGTTACAGTATTTGCAGCACATTATATAGAAAGCAAGAATTATTTCAGACAAGTTTGCCTTGATAACGTCGAACAGCGCGTTCAAAATTTGAATACTATAATCGGCATTCAAATCTTTTAAAAGTAAAAGAAATGTGAGGAATTTCATTGGCCAATGTGAGGGCGAAGCAGAGGGGGGGGGGTCAATCACTAGGCAAGAATTTTGTCCTCGTGTTAGGGCACTGGTCGGACCTTCGATGCAACCAGCAGCGCCCTTTAATTTTCCCCAATTTTGGGATCTGCGGTGCAGAGGACTGACGAATGGAAGCAACTTTACAGCTTCGTTAAATGAAATTGAAATGTGGGCGGCGGGGGCAAGAAATTGAGGAGAATTTATTATATTTAAGATGTTGAGATTTAATGCATGGGACACTGTAGTTGCAATGAGAAAATATATAAATTGTAACCCTTGATAATTTGAATTTTAAAACTTATATTAATACAAAACACATGAATCACAACACTTGAATGCTCATAAATAGTAGAATTCGTATTAACAGTAAAACACATGAAACATAACATTTGAATGATATAAATTGTATTAATTGAAAACATGTGAAATACACACTTTGAATTTACTGGGATGATAAACTTACATTTACTTAATATTAACGGGAATAAGATTATTCGAGTAACTAATTGAAATGGATAAGTAAGTGCTTTAGATGGGCAGTTTGATACTGTATTATTAATTATTGATTGCATTGAAGCATGTGACTTTCAATGGGATTTATTGGGGTGCCTTCTATTGAGAGTAGGTTTGTATTGTTGATATTAAAATTGTTCATTAGATTCATGTTTTAATGTTCATTTGGCACGAGTTAAGAAGTTTACACAACTTTTTATTATGGATACAACTTTCGATTTTCAAATGATAATCAAATGAGGCTGTAAACTGGCTAGACATATTTGATATTAGTTGAATCAGTAGTTTGGATGGATTTGATGCGGAGGTCGTGCACTTAGCTCTGGGAGCGGGCGTTGCGGGGCCGGCTCGCAGCTGCATGAAGTCGGGCGATGTGATGTAACGGAGAGAAGCGTGGGAATCCCGTCATCGGCTGGTTCGGTGCGAGGTGGCAAGATGGCGGCGACTCGCAATAGGCCACGACGCTTCGACAAGATGCCAATAGCAGTTTCTTGATTAGTAGTTCACCTTATTCACATTGGTATAGTTTCAGTTGGATGTGAGTTTCGAGAACGATACCGTTCATTCGAGACTGCACTAATTGGCAATGATTTGAGCTGCTGCGAGTTGCAAGCAATATAACGTACGCTCGTGCACAAATGCACAAATTAACAATAGTTTTGTCTATCATGTTTTGCGGTCAACATGACATTTTTTTCGCGAGTACACTGATTAGCAAAGTTCTGAGCTGCCGCGACTTCGTAACAGGCAACGTGATTTGAATGAAGGCAACGTGATTTTGAATGCAGTTACGAACACGACCTCACCACAAGCTGGTGAGCCATGAGCTCACCAGAAACGCTCCGCTGGGGACAGTGGTGTCATTCCAGCACGAGACGCCGAGCGGTGCGGAGCTGCTCTCTAGGTCTCCACATAACCGACAACGTGCTATAGACTACACCAAGTGCGATAAGTGCTATTACACCTAATATTTCTTTTCAAACAAGCAGAGCAAAGTTTTAATGGCATATGCCATTGACCAATGCACAGAGCAGACAATTAGCCAAGCGCTATATACCCTGCACAATGCAGACATCAAGCGAGAAGGATATCCAGAGTTGACGTCTTTGGAAACAAGCGTAGATATGGACACCAGCAACACAGCCTCGCCAGCTCTACCCAATGGCGAGGGCATCGTCAACTCAGCCTTGATTCAGCACAACACGTTCTACGGGCCTCCACCGCCAGCTCCTGCCCCACATCAACAAATCAAAAGGTCAGTGAGTGTTAGTGTCAGTGAAAGTGTAAACGAAAACGAGAAATTCAATCGATCAAGTGAAAGAGCGGGTAGAAATTTCTAATTCTCCACTGATTATGAATATAATGTACCCATTGAAAACAAGTTCGGCGAACTTGGCGAAATCGGTGAAGGCCCTGCATGAAACATATATTCATAATTCAAAAAAACGTGCAACGATCAGATAATTCCAGCTAACAGAATTCCACCCATTTATGTAGCTAACATCCCTAACATCAACTTCAAAAATGAACTCAAAACTGAAGTTACCTAAAATTTAGTTACCGATGTTAAAAACAATAAAATTAAAATAAACTCAGGTTCAGCAACATACTTTAGGAACAATGTAAAATACACAATAAATTCACAAGAAGCTTCCAAAATATAAAGATCCTGCTAATAATAAATACTCAGTTGTTTTCAAAAATCTACATACGACAATTTCCGAAGCCAATATAAAAGAATATTTAAAATCGTATTACCCTTCAGTTATAAAAATCACAAGGTTAAATAAGGACAATAAACCAATCCCAGTAGTAGTAGTAGAATTTAGTGTCGTAGAACTCATTGAATCAATATTAACAATAAACTAATTTGCAACCACAGAGTCATAACCGAAAAAAGAAGAAAACTCAAAGGTCCAATATAGTGACAAAGACGTATGGTCACACTAAGGACAACTGTAATCACAAAATTCACTTCGCATTTTGTGCAGGTAGTCATTACACCGAAATATGCCCCGCAAGAACGAAGATCCGCTTTGTGCCAAGTGCCAGGGGAAGCATAAAGCGGCCATTAAAGACCATTCTTGCAGATATTATGAGGAAATTAGTGATACAAAATTCTAGCGAACTGCTAGGAAAAACAAAAATGAAAATACTAAAGCCTCTACACCTCCACCCTCTTGTTAATCTCAGACTTCCCAAATTTTTCCAAAAGAAAAATAATAAATAATTTCATTCATCTCAAATTCCCAAAACCAAACCCAATCCATCACCTCAAGCCATCCACGTATTAAACCGAATCAACCTCCAACTCATACTAATAATTAAATTACCCTCTCTTAAATACAATTATTACAAAAATCAATTTCACCCTGCATTGTAAATTTCGTAAATTCTCTAATATCTACCAAAATAAATGCAATCCAAAATTCAGTCTCAGCTTACCTAAATAATAAATAATAATAATAATAATAATAATAATAATACAGGCCCATAAAGTGTTAATTCTAGTAAATTGGAACGCCAATGGCATATCTAACAAAAACGGACCGACGGGACGGGGATTAAGAGTACACAATATGTTAGAGAAATTTATTATATAAAGGAACAAGATTTTATTTTTACTAGGGTCCGCCAGTAAGAGTTTTCCCGTAAAAATATTGCCATTTTCCGGCGCATGACTACAACTCTGTTTTTCTTCTTGTGAATTAAAGGAAAGAAAGTAAAAAAACCTCTCAGACTTGGACTTTTATGAGTGAGGTTTAACAGTATATACCTACCAAATAAGTTGATGAAATCATTTAATAAATAAATACCGAAATACTTAAATTCACTTCGTTTTCTGTTGTACTGAAATACCAAATTAACTATGTATATTGATTTAAAATTCAGATGATTCTAAAATGATTTCACAAACGCCAAGAACTTTATAATAAACATAGATGCGAAATAATTTTATAAACAATCGTCCGAAAATGCATATCAGACTTTATAAGCTGAATTAACCATAGACTCTCGTGCGTTTACTGTTTTTCGTCAGGTGTTTTCGTTGAAAAACTTAAAGAAGGCATTTACCAGTAAAACGTTACGTCTCGGATGGCTTGCAAAATCAAACTGACAATTCGTATTCAACATTTTCTTTGACATTCACATGCCTTTAAAGCGTTCATCTGCTATTAAAACATGGACCGTACGATAGTAGTTATGAAATGCGTCTCTCTATGATTCGGATAACTTTTTCAATCAATGTGACCGAATCATGTTACGTGTGACATTGCGCCCCACTAACTCTTATAGGTAATTTTAAGTTCTTACTCACATGGAAATAAGAGAAGGTCATGGATAGAAAAATCATCAGTTTGGCTTTATATATGTATTTTGGGACGTATATTCATAAGATTATTTCAAATATATTCTTAATTACCAATCTCGTTACAATTTTGGTTACAAATGTAACTATTAAAACATTTGTAACTCTATATCATTCTATTTAAAAAATATCGAATGCATTTTGTAATGTATTTGAATCAGAATATCTAAAATATATTAAATAGCTCTATAGTAATATAAAGAAGAATTCTGATCAAATATTACATTACCATATTTTAATATCATAACATTACAAAAACTGCATAGATATATTTTAGGTAAAAGATCCAAACAACGTCAATACTAACCTTCCAAAATCCATCAGTCAAGTAAAACAGCAATGTAAACATGCAGGTAACCAAATAAAAATCTTCCAAAAACGGGGTAGAGGGGGTATCCAAATAGAAAAAAATAAAAAAGTAGATGTTCAGTGCAAAAAAAATCTTTAAAATCCAGGTAAAACGTAGAAATATAATAAAAGTCTTCCAAATGTTGTATGTTCAGGGTTTCAAAAGTAAGTATAGTAACGTAGGAGGCTCAATATAAAAAATCTTCAAAAATCAATAATAAGCAGGTGTCCAATAAAGGTCTTCCAAAGAGGTGTAGAGATGTTCAAAAGTGTAGTAGTAGGTGTCCAATAAAAAATCTTCAAAAATCAGTAATAAGCAGGTGTCCAATAAAAAATCTTCAAAAATCAGTAATAAGCAGGTGTCCAATAAAAAATCTTCAAAAATCAGTAATAAGCAGGTGTCCAATAAAAAAATCTTCAAAAATCAGTAATAAGCAGGTGTCCAATAAAGGTCTTCCAAAGAGGTGTAGAGATGTTCAAAAGTGTAGTAGTAGGTGTCCAATAAAAAATCTTCAAAAATCAGTAATAAGCAGGTGTCCAATAAAAAATCTTCAAAATTAGTAATAAGCAGGTGTCCAATAAAGGTCTTCCAAAGTGGTGTAGAGATGTTCAAAAGTGTAGTAGTAGGTGTCCAATAAAAAATCTTCAAAAATCAGTAATAAGCAGGTGTCCAATAAAGGTCTTCCAAAGAGGTGTAGAGATGTTCAAAAATGTAGTAGTAGGTGTCCAATAAAAAATCTTCAAAAATCAGTAATAAGCAGGTGTCCAATAAAGGTCTTCCAAAGTGGTGTAGAGATGTTCAAAAGTGTAGTAGTAGGTGTCCAATAAAAAATCTTAAAAAATCAGTAATAAGCAGGTGTCCAATAAAGGTCTTCCAAAGAGGTGTAGAGATGTTCAAAAGTGTCGTAGTAGGTGTCCAATAAAAAAATCTTCAAAAATCAGTAATAAGCAGGTGTCCAATAAAGGTCTTCCAAAGAGGTGTAGAGATGTTCAAAAGTGTAGTAGTAGGTGTCCAATAAAAATCTTCAAAAATCAGTAATAAGCAGGTGTCCAATAAAGGTCTTCAAAAGAGGTGTAGAGATGTTCAAAAGTGTAGTAGTAGGTGTCCAATAAAAAATCTTCAAAAATCAGTAATAAGCAGGTGTCCAATAAAGGTCTTCCAAAGTGGTGTAGAGATGTTCAAAAGTGTAGTAGTAGGTGTCCAATAAAAAATCTTAAAAAATCAGTAATAAGCAGGTGTCCAATAAAGGTCTTCCAAAGAGGTGTAGAGATGTTCAAAAGTGTAGTAGTAGGTGTCCAATAAAAAATCTTCAAAAATCAGTAATAAGCAGGTGTCCAATAAAGGTCTTCCAAAGAGGTGTAGAGATGTTCAAAAGTGTAGTAGTAGGTGTCCAATAAAAAAATCTTCAAAAATCAGTAATAAGCAGGTATCCAATAAAGGTCTTCCAAAGAGGTGTAGAGATGTTCAAAAGAGTAGTAGTAGGTGTCCAATAAAAAATCTTCAAAAATCAGTAATAAGCAGGTGTCCAATAAAGGTCTTCCAAAGAGGTGTAGAGATGTTCAAAAGAGTAGTAGTAGGTGTCCAATAAAAAATCTTCAAAAATCAGTAACATGCAGGTGTCCAATAAAAGTCTTCCAAAAGCAGCGGGTACAAGTGTTCAGAAAAAAGTATAAAATGGTAGGGGTCCAGTAAATGGCTTCCAAAGGTGGCGTGTAGAGGTGTTCAAAAAGGCAGTACAAAGGGGTAGGGATAGGGGTCCAGTAAAGGGCTTCAAATGCAGGGTCCGGGTGGCGCAGGCCCGGGTGCGGCGCCGGCTGCAACGAATCCCCATGATTAGTAGTTACTCCATTAATATTTTTTTTAATTTAAAAATTAAATAAACGTCACAAAACGGGCCCGTTCCGTACCAACTCTTATAGGATACGAGAACAGTTTTCTATTTCACGAGTTTGAAATATGTTTATTGAAATATTTAGCACGTTATTCTGTAAGTATAAATGTTTTGGCTAGTGTCCAAGTCTGGCTAATTTTCAAATTTCCCGCATCATTTTCATATTATCAAAATTACTAGATTAAGTCCAAAGTAGACGCAGCTTCAAAGGCTATATCGGAGTTAAGCCAGATGAAACGTTCATTAGCCAACATCAGAAGGCACTAGGTGAAGAACAATACGGTGACGAGATTCAGCAGATTTTATAAGTGATAAAAGGAATCATATTGCAAGTGGGACGTTTCGAAGACTAATGAGAGAAAAGTTCTGGAAGTTCAGAGTTCAATTGAATCATACAAATTTATCCTCACTGCATACCTTATTTGTCACATCGCTACCCATTTCCGAGTTGTCGGTTCGAGGCTCCGACAATCGGAATTAAAACAAAACTGCATTGTCTCAGTGCAACTCAAATCACATTCAATTTCATGCCAAATTGCTTGCGTACACACAAAATTCGTTACTGTCGGCCGAAGATGGTGCTTTAACGAGCGCCCAATGGCAATTAGGCGAATGGTATAAGAAACCATTTCATCGACAATTACACACGTCTGGGTAATGTGTAAATTAACTGGATAATTCAAGAATTAGCCACTCTATGGACTATAGCCGTAAACAATCTTTCATGTGAATAATAGGTTTCTCTCTTTCAATATTTCAAGATATAACTACACAATACAATTGTTTTGGTATTTCATTACAACATGTCTGTGATTCAATTGTTTAATTCGAAATATGTTTTTGCTTTTTCGTACTTGTAAGAAGAGAAGTATTGTAATCATTCACCGTATAACGTCGAATATTGGACAGAAAAACTTTGATTGCCGGACCGTAGTAACGAAGAAGAGGATAAATCTTATTCCAATGTGTAGAACACTTCTTATTCTAACACGTCTTATAAGGAGAATCCATGTTTTCTGGGCCCTTGATACCTAAAAATCGATTGACAGCAAAGCGTCAGTCTGTCCGTTCGTGCGTCTGTCCGTCCGTCTGTGGTCAATGATAGCAACTAAACTCTTCAGTCGATTTCCTCCAAAATTGATATCCGTCGATCAATGCAACGGAACTCGAAGCCCTCTGAGTTTGAAACTTATATTTTAATTTGGGGGGTATTTTAAATGATGCCCTAACATCATTTTCAAAATTTTCTCAAAAATTGCTCCAAATATTTGGATTACATTTGGTTTAAATCAAACGCTATAGATATGTTGCGAAGAGTTATGAGGGTGAAATTGACGGAGACACCGAACTAGGCATGTATTACACTATAAAGACGTGTGCTTGTATCTTTGTGTGACTATAAAGACATGTGAATGTATCTTTGACATCACTTTAAACTTTGATAAAGGAAATTTGACAAGAATTTAGACGAACGTATAACATTAATTTCAATATTTTCATGTAATTTTGCTGGCTATTCAAGATGAATGACGAACAAATATCTTTTGGTGCTACTTTATGCTTAATATTAACTTCCCTACGGGTCATGCAGAAGAATAAATGGGTAAAGATAAAAAGGTTGTGGTTGAGGCCATGAATAACACATCATGAGACATCTATTGTGATATACCAAAATACTCCACTGTATTTTGCATAAAAATAATTTATCAAGTCTGCCATTACGAGGAGATCGTACATATGTGAAACGTTCATATCGATTGATTCGTTCGTGTTTCCCGGCGCACCAACTACTTAGGTCATTAGTCCCGTAAGTTTAGTGTGTGATTTTTCTCGGGAGGTGGCGGTGAACTTTGCTCTGCTGCATGGCGAGATCTGGCGCCGACCTACCGTCTATTGGGGTTTTCTCCCCAACCAGGTATTTCCCACCAGCGGGGCACCACCCTCGCCGGGACAAGCTGTAAGCTTCCAACAGGTCTCCCGGCATGTGTGATAGTGTAGTGCATGTTAGTGTGTGTGTAAGGGAAGAGAATAAGACAAGGAAGAGGAAGAAAAGATCGCGCGTGAACCGTGGCCCGTTTGCTAGGGTACTGCTCTGGCACTCACCTGGTGTTGATCGGAGAAACCACGGAAAAGCACCGATCATAGTTGCCGATCACTAGAATTCTCCTCCAGACAGCGACTGAATTCGACCTAGCTGACAAGCTAGTACTAGTAAGAATCTTATTCGTTACACTATCTTACTTTAGTTTGGGAATTTCCATCTGAAGATCCGAAGACATTGAATTTTTTAAGGATGGACGTGGCCACATTTAATTTCTTTTGGTCAAAATAAGGCTTTCTAATTTTTTTTTAACTTCATTAATTGGGCGTTTTCCATGCTCCGCAATTTTCACTTCCGGGTAAATCGTGCCGTGCACCTCAATATGCTTGGTTTTATTTTTGTATCTTGGATGAAGAGTATTATTTAAACGTTCTAATGGACCTCCAGAGCACGTTTTATAAAAAAATATGCTATTCCTGTCATATTTTCTCTTGTAAAGCATCCTGGACAAAGTCCGTCTAGAGAGTAAAAGGGCCTTAGGGCCCAGGCGCGTTGGCCGTCGGCCTCCCACCTCCCTTTGCTCCACAGCGATCTCCGTCGCAGCCCTCCGCCGCAGCGAGGCGCCACCAGTCCGCAGACGCCGGAGGTGGCGGGGCCGAACTGCATCGGACGAAGTAAATAGGGTCCAGACTCGCTCAAGGTGTTCGCGAGAATTCTGCAGACGATCCATATAATATTATTAATAATAATAATATTAAGAATAATAATATTAATAATTATTATAATAATAATAGTTTTGTTGGACTCTATACAATATCTAAAAATAATGGACCAGCTGCAGATCAATAAAGATCAATCATTTATGTGGCTTAAAAGGGGAAGAATGAAGCCAGAATGGGAAGCACTTGTAATAGCTGCCCAAGATTCGGCCTTGAGAACACATGATAAAGCGTTCCCAAAACTTCCCAAGATGATAAACGCCTCATTTCACAGGATCAAGTAGAAGCCATTGATCATATCGTTCGTCCAATTCTAGTAAAGACCGAATACTTGAAAAGACATGAGAGAATGTGTAGTTACCTCCACTGGCCCAGTAATTTCAATAAGCAATTACAGCAGCAATTACAAAAAGGATTACATAATAATATATGTCCGAGAGAGAGAACTCTTTCTTAAAAATACTAAGTGATCTGCAACATGTAAAGTTTTGGGATGCTTCCTGCAACCCTTAGCAGTACTTACAGTGAATGAGTTGTTAAAGAAATGTGAGTGTTGCTTTGGTATTTGTATTAACAATTACTGATGTAGTCTGGTTTATTTTTGAACTATGAAGGAATTGGG
Source organism: Acheta domesticus (assembly GCA_031308135.1). Taxonomy (NCBI): domain Eukaryota; kingdom Metazoa; phylum Arthropoda; class Insecta; order Orthoptera; family Gryllidae; genus Acheta; species Acheta domesticus. Next base: position 33,901,563 of record JAHLJT010004567.1, on the reverse strand, counting down.
TTGCTCCTTATAGGTCGCCATGTCAAAGAGCTTGTCTGTTTCTTACAGGAGGGAGTTTGGACTGGTTCATTGAAGTTGTTTCTATTCGTCTTGTATTGAGGACGTATTGCATCTCAATATGTCTGAAGACAGATTGAAGAGCGCGCTATCGTGATCGCAATTACCCTTGGTTGCCTGTCTGCCCTCTGTGGTCACCCTCTGCTGGAATCACCCAGAAACGACGCTCCATTGTTAGGCGCAACAATCGCCACAACGGACCGGCGACAACAGTGAAGAGAATGGTTTTGTACCTGAATATGTCTGGGTGTGGATTGAAGTGTGCGTTATCCAAAGTCCTTGATGCCCGCCCGCTCTCTGGGTTCACCATGTGGTGGAGTCACACGGATACAGCTCTTCCTTGTTCCTGAATGTTTAGATAGATTTATTTAAACTGCAAATGGTTATAACCCGGTTGCAGCTAATTACAAAAACATAAAAATACACAGTCATTAAATAATAAATTACATTAAGAGAGAAAAGAAAAGGAAAGAAAGAAAGAAAAAAAACAAACAAACTTCTATACTCTAACTCCGCACTGAATGTTTATACAATCCGGATCACACTGCACTTCACTGCACTTCACTTCACTAAGACCTGAAAAAGGGGAAGTTTCTGAGGGACTTCCATCTTGGGAAGTTTCTGAGCGTGGATTGAAGGGCGCTATATCCAGAGTCTTGGGCGCGCGCCCGCCCTCTAGGTTCACCCTCTGGTGGAGTCACCTGGAGACGGCGCTTCCTTCTTAAGCACAATAGGCCCCACAACAGAGGCAACAACAGTGAAGAGAATTGTATTGTACCTGAATTTGTCTGAGCATGGATTGAAGGGCGCTATATCCAGAGTCCTGGGCGCGCGCCCGCCCTGTGGGTTCACCGTCTGGTGGAGTCACCCGGACACGGAGCTTCCTTGTTCCTGAATGTTTCTGAGCGTGCATTGAAGGGCGCTATATACAGAGTCCTTGATGTGCACCCGCCCTCTGGGTTCACTGTCGGGTGAAGTCACCCGGAGACGGTGCTTCCTTGTTAGGCGCAATAAGCGACACAATGGAGCGGCGACAACACTTAAGAGAATTGTATTGTCGAACGTCTTCCTACAACTACAAAATTGAAGACAGAGATTTTTCTTTAAAATAAAATTTGTTCTCCATAGTGAGTTCTTTCATTAAAGTCCTGTTTTTTTTTTAAAAGATGGTAGTTTTTGCGCAATATTGGATGCAATATGTGTAATTTAAAAAATAACAAAAACAAGATTATCTCGAAAACCGCTCAAATTCTTTATCAAATCTTTTGGTAAGAAGAGGACCCAATGTACTCTATGAGATGACATAAACGTCATATTGCAATATTCTTTCGTTTTTACAAACATGTATTTTTTTACTTGTCTCTCACGTCGTTAGTATATACTTTAGCGGCAATTTGTTCACATTATTATATTTATGAGCATAATGTTTCCCCAAAACTACACTGTTTTCTGCGAAAACTAGCTCAAATTTCCACATTATTAGAAGCGCTCAAACGCCACTTTCTCATAAATGGCTCCAAATTTCTTCTTCAAAATTTTCTGACGGATAGTGCTAATTATACTCCTTAAAATGACGTCAAGTTAATTTGGGGGTATTATTTTGTTTTTTAAAAAAATTACGCAAATGTAACATTTTGAAAGGTCTCTCACACCGTTAATATCTACATTTTCAGCAGTTTTTAAACACTCTTAATTTGTGAGTTAATGTGCTTCTAATTAATGTGTTAATTACTTCTAATGATGTTTTTCTAAAACTCAAAACTTTCTTGTGAAAATGAGCTTCAAATTTCGAATTTACAGGAGCGCTTAAACGCCATTTTATTAAAAATGGCTACAAATTTTTCATTAAAAATATTTCCATTTACGACGAGGTTGCACTGTTTTTTAATGTTCTTAAAGTAATTTTTCCGTTTTACTATTAGAAAACCCAAAAATTAAGAAAATGTAAAAAAATGTACTTTGGGCGGCAATTGATGGCAGCTGACAAGAGAAAGTGGCAAGTCCAAATAGCTAGCCGAGACCAAAATAAAGAGAAAACTAATGCGGGAATGTCTGTCCCATTCTGTAGCAACACTAATTACTTTCTCGCATACTACTTAAGTACTACAGAGAAACCATTGTAATGAAAGCAACAAAAGCTGCGATATTTGACGAAAAATCACGAACTGTGTGGCCCTGAAACCGGAATATTGGACAATTCTTGTAGTAACCATGCGCACTAAATTACTTCTTTTAACGTGGTGTGTACTCCGAATTTACAGTTTGTGTTCTTAATACCGAAAACTTGGCTGATAGCAAAATGTTTGCCTGGCTGTCTGAGAGTCTGTTCGTTCATCCAAGAGTGTGCAACCCTAAAGCTTAAACCGTTCAGACGTTTTTCTCCGAAATTGATATTCGCAATAAAACCCACCCAATAGAGCCCTGCGAATTTGAAACAAATATTTTAATTTTGGGGATATTTTACACGAAGCTTTAAGAACATCTTGTAAATTGCAAAAACGTTTTTTTTAATCACGCCTTTCCCTCGGAATGAGCAATAGAGGCATTAAAATGTTGAGGGTCGCATTTAAAGTGACTCTCTGAAATTTTGAAAATACCAAATTTTAATTTTTTGGCGTCTTTTAACAATTGTAATATTGAAGATAGAGATTGTTCTGTTTAAGAAAATCTGTTCTTCAAAACCAGCCACAAATTCGTGTCATTTGAAAAATATTTTCTAAAAGAATTTATATATATTTGACCTCAACAGATTATCATTATTTTATTATCAGTATGTTATCACTGATTAAAGTACTTATTAACTGACTAAAGTATATATTTCATAGTTCATCACTTTTGTTTCATTAGCAACTCATGAACTGTGGGAAGTAGACGCTTACACCTTGAATGAAGTGCGAAATTACTGTAGGTTATGTTTGTAAAGGCTGTTCACCTGACGTCAAATAAACATAATTAATAGAGCGTGCTTTGTTGCAGATCCGTCTGAGCCGTCGCGTCAACGCGTGAACCACCCACTCCCACCCGGCTCAACAGCGCAAGGTAGGTACGCCCCACGGTGTAAGATATATAGGTGTGTCAACTAGCCGCCTTTGGGGCAAATTTTCTGAAGCCAGTTTGAGGCTTGTTTCTCGCTTGTCCGTACGGTCCGCACGGTCGGTTTGGGTCACGGTGTAAGACATACATCATAAGATGGCATCTTACACTATGGCTAACACAGTTTTACAAAGCATTTCCTACCCATTTTCGTAACTGTTCGCTCTACACTTTACAAATTCCACCGTGAAACGACAAATCACTGATTTAAAATTTGAAATCAGCTGGCCACAGAGCTGTCGACTGGATCAACACCATGCCAAATGAGACCCAAAGATCGCAGGGTTTATATGCGAGAACTGTGAGAACTAGCCTCACGTAAGCTTCAGTTTTAGACTGGGAGTGAACACACCTATATATCTTACACCGTGGTACGCCACGAGAGGCAGCGTGTTGCCGTCGCATAGGTGGAGAGTCATAAGTTGAAAGTGCGGCGCTAGACGGTACCCGCTGTGCGCCCCCTCCAGTCATCGCATCGCAGCGCCGCGCTGACAAGGTCCCCTCCACCTCCGCGCCAAGAGTTTGTTTATTTATTTAAGATCGCTTTAAAAACATCTGAACTATTGATTTACTAGTGAGAACCCGTGCGATTAAATCGCACGGTTAGTCAAATAACCAAACTGTTTTCTGCTTAAATTCTCTTTTTGTATTCCAGCATTATAAACGACCTAACCTCATTAAGATCACTAACCTCTCATATTTCAAGATTTCTATTCAATGTAGAAAATCACGTTCACGTGCTTACACAACCTACACTAAATTGAAACAAACAAAAATGCTTGAGATTGCAATATTCACTTGTTTCCCGCCACCGTCCGAGTGTAATTTTCTTCGGATAGATCGCACGGCAATCAGATATTACAGATCCCGAATTACTACTTTTTTTAATATTTAGGTATTTTAACGCCCTTTTTCAATACGAATGTCCCATGTGCAGGTGAAAAGAAACACGATTTTTCAATCCATTGCTTCTTTATGCAGATCGGTTTCGTATGTCGCCCAATTTATTGAAAAGACCAAACAGCTCTTTGAGAAATAATATATAAGATACTAGAGATACATGTTTTTAAAATTTAGAGTAAACAGAAGTAATAACGATAAACTGAAATATGAAGTAGAATAAATTTTGCAATTATTCATAACATATTATCTAAACCAGCTAAATTAAGATAAGTTAAAATTGTTTTGAAACCTTCTATTGAATTCAACGTTTCATAAAATTCGTTCTTCATGCCAAGAGAGATTCGTAGATTTTGGAGACAGGAACACTCGAGGAGAACGTGAATCATTGATAACATTTGTCAACATTTTGGACAGTTGGCGGGTTGGTTTTTTTTTATTGATGAGTGAGTGAGGGAAGAATGGCCAATTGTCAATCTTGTGATAATAATTTGTTCTTTTCTTCTTAATTTAGTATTTGATATATTTAAATCTGTTACAGATTTTCGTACTTTATGTAGTTTGGATATTGAAGCCATCCATTGAACATCCCATATCCTAATAATAGACTCATTTAAATTTATTATAAAATCGTTTAAAGAACCACGTATTTGATGGTCGATATTCAATAATTGGGTTGCTTTTTTAGCAGCTAAGTAGGCTTTTTCATTTCCAGGTATTCCCTTATGGGAACGGAGCCATGACAGTATAATTTTAAACCCTGTTTTTTCTTTGTCGTAATGAAGATTTTGGATATTTGGAATTATTGGGTGTTTGGTGAATATATTTTTACTTTCCCGTATACGTACGTATACACGGAATGATATACGTAGTAGAGGGAAAGTTATGTAATGCTGCGCGAAAATATGGCCAATTTTCGGCGGAAAAAATTAATTGCCGGGCCGTGAAAACGAATAAGTGGATAAAACCAGTTGCTAAATTAAGAAAAAAAATCCCCTAACACGTGATGTAGCCAGAAACCCTGTTTTCTAGGTCCTTGATACCGAAAACCCAATTGAAAGGAAAACGTCCGTCCGTCCGTCCGTCCGTCCGTCCGTCCGTCCGTCCGTCTGTCCGTCCGTCCGTCCGTCTGCCCGTCTGTGAAGACTGCTAGCGCCTAAACCATACGTACGATTTCTTCCAAAATGGATATTCCCCGGCCGATCTGATTTTAGTCAAAGCTTTGAAATTTGAAAAAGATTCTTCAAAATTTGGTGGTACTTTATTTGAAGCCCCCCCCGGGGGATTTTCAAACTTTTCTCAAAAATGACTCCAAATTTTTTCTTTAAATTTCTTGTATGAATAGAGTAAAATACACTTTTAATTTTAAAAATACACTAAACATGGCATAGGTCCGATTTTCACGTACAGCTCTGAATTTTCGAAAATTGTGAAAGTTTGGATTTTTTTCGGCGTCTTTCTCTAACTACAAAATTGAAGATAGAGATTTTTTCTTCAAATAAAATTTGTTCTGCATATTAAGTTCTTTCATAAAGGTCCTGTAAATGTTTTTCAAAATTTTGGTAGTTTTCGTGCAATACTGTGTGCAATATGTGCAATTTTAAAAAATTACAAAAATAGATTTTCTCAAAAACGGCTCCAAATTTTTTCTTTAAACTTTTGATAAGGATAGTGATAAATGTACTCTATCAATGACATAAAAGACATTTTGGTCTATCGGTTGGTTTTTTCAAAAATTACAAAAATTTAAATTTTTTATTTGTCTCTCACGTCGTTAATATTTACATTATCTGCGATTTTTTTCACATTATTATATTTACGAGTATATGTTCTTTAAATTATGTCAAGTAAAGTTTCTCGAAAACACTACCGTTTTCTGTGAAAAGTAGCTCACATTTCGGCATTTTCAGAAATGCTCAAACGCCATTTTCTCGTATACGACTGCAATTTTTTTCTTGAAACTTTTGAAACGGATAGTGCTAATTACACTCTTTAGTATAGCGTTAAGTTTTTTTGAGTTTTTTTTTTGTTTTTTCAAAAATTATATAAATGTAAATTTTTTGAAAGATCTCTCACATCTTTAATATGCACATTATCCGCAATTTGTAAAGATTATTATATTTGTGAGTGTAAGTGCTTTAAATAACTTTAAATAAAGCATTTTGAAAACTCAAAAATTTTCTGTGAAAATTAGCTTCAAATTTCGCATTTTTAGTAGCACTAAAACGTCATTTTCTCTTAAACGGCACATAATTTTTAAAAGAAAATTGCCATTTACGGCTAGGTTTTTGTGTTTTTTAATATTCTAAAGTTAATATTTTCGTTCTACCAATAGGAAACCGAAAAATTAAGAAAATGACAAAAAAATGTACTTTTGTGGGTGATAAATGGTAGCTGGCAAGAAAGAGTATGTCGCAATTCCGAATAGCTTGCGAAGACCCAAGGAAAAACTAATACGGGAAAGTCTGTGCCATTCTGTTGCACCACTAGTTCATAGCTGCCTTAGCGTAGGTGGAGAGTCGTAATTCGAAAGTGCGGCACTACGCGGAGCCAGCTCTGCGCCCCCTCCAGTCACCGCGGCGCCGTCAAGGCCCTCCCCGCCCGTGGATTAATTTGCGCAAGCCACCTTGCCTCCGCCAGCGCCACCGCCGCCTGCGAAACATTCCTTCCGTAGAAGGCTGAATTAACCCTCCGGCGGGCGCGTAGCGGCACTCAGTGCCGCAGTTTTACTTGTTTGTTGATTTTGTGCAAATAATTGGCGTCGCACTATTGAGCTCAGAGATATTTTTCGTTGGTTATATTTTTCAATCTGACGACCCTCAAATCACGCTTTTAGACATTGTCGATCGACCGTTATCCTTTTATAGTATTTGAGTAAATTCCTACACCGTGCGTGTATGGAGATTTCCATGCCTCACGGTTAGACAACTTCCCGTGCACCAATCAAGACATATGAGGTGTCATTGAACGCGTCTCGGTCCCCTGTTGAGGAACTGATAATTTGTTTTTCGATCCGCCTATAAGATTCGAAGAAATTGTAAAAAAAACGTGTTTTTTCGTGTTTTGCGATCTACGATTTTTGTAGGACGGGAATTAAATCAACGCCACCTAAATAGATCTATTCAGGTGGCTTTGATTAAACCCCATTATTTCGTGGTTATTTTCAGTCCGCGACACCATATTTTCTTCCATGAGGATGGCAACACTGATTTTGACAAAGGGGAAAAAAACTAAATGAATATCGCCTGGCAGAATGTGTTGTTAGTTGTGAAATATTTTAGTTGTAGTGAAGTGTGAAGTAGAATTTGCAACTTACCTTGGAACTTTAATTTGAAGAACGTGAAGAGAATACGAAGGAAACAAAAACTGTAAATACTAAACAATTCATTTCTTAAGCGTGCAAAGATCGAAGTTATTCGAACTCGTCAACGGTTGCGGCACTCCGTACCGCTCACGCCTTGTCATGTATGCATAATATTTGCGTATTTTATCCATTCGAATTCTTATTGCAGTTTTGTTATTGATCTTTATGACACAGATTTTGTAGTACAAACTACGAATTCAAATTTAAATGCGTGGTTTCCGAAGAAACGCTGGAAGGCACGTATGCACCGTATTCATTCCCTGACATGTTACAAATGCCAACTCACGGAGGGAGCGAGTGATGTATCAGACTTATGAATATTATTTCGTTTGGTTTAGTTAGTTATTATGAAATAAAATGTATAAAAACATAAATAAAGAATATTTACTTCACATTCCCTAACAAAAATAATAACTATTGACGCAAAAATAGAAGCTGATAAATGCGGTACGGAGTGTTGACTCCCCATCGTAAGATCTCCCATCTGAGACACTGTAATGGCATCAGTCGATGCCTTGAGCGGACCTTGCCGGTCCGAGTGTTGGAGCCGGCAGTTGAGGCTTACAAGGCATTCCGAGCTACCTCGTGACTACTGTGAATAGTGAAGTGACGACTTGTGGCTCTGACTTTGGAATCGTTTACGGCCGGTGGTAGAGTTTAATAATAATAAAAATAATAATAAGAATTATTATTATTATTATTATTATTATTATTATTATTATTTGGAACAGCCCACATTTTGCGCAAAGTATTGTAAAGGCACCGACAGTCCCTAGATCTACTCCTTAGGTAGCTGGTTGCAACCTGGAATAGATTTTATATTCAACCGACACATAACATCTTTAGTCGTGATATAGAGGAATAATAATAATAATAATAATTTTATTATCTTGCAACTGGATTGTTGTTCGGTAGCAAATTACAAATACAATAATCTTAGATAATATTCGAAATGTAATATAATAGTAAAACAAGATTAATTTAATAATAACAATAATATTAATCATACAAGAGTACTCCCAGTTTTTATACAATTAACAATTTTCAAAGTAAACAGTACCTCACAATTAATACAACAGTTATTTATGTATCTATCCGAGGGCGCCAAGTAGACGCCCTCGCTCCAAGGGCGACCCCCTAACCCAAGCTGTGTGTTGGACCCCCCTTGCTGTGTGTTGGAACCTTTTCCGGACAAATTGATCTTCTTTGGTTTAATGTACGCGCTTTCTTAGTTGTTTTGTAATACTATATTACTAGTGCCTAATAAGTAATAAATTAGTGATTAGATAGAACTGTTGTTTTTGGTTGTCCACCCGTTCCTGAATATACAATTTGCGGTAGAGATTGCCCGGGGCATCAACTGATATCATTGTAGTGTCTCTGACCGGGAGGTCCTAGGTTCGACATTAGCCAAATAGTTAGATTGAGTTCTGTCGCTGTCTGAAGAAGAATTCTAGAGGCCGGCTGAATTGATCGATAGGTTTCCATGGTAGTTCCATGGAAGTTCTGCCATCAAAACCAGGTGAATGCCTTTCCAGTACCCTAATAAACGGGTCAGAAATCGCGCGTGATTTTTCCTTTCCCTATCCTCACCCCTCACATATACTGAGGTGTGTGTGTGTGTGTGTGTGTGTGTGTGTGTGTGTGTGTGTGTGTGTGTGTGTGGTTGTGTAATGCAGTAAGCACTATATGCACTATACTGACGTGCCCCGCTGATCCGAGGTACCTGGGTGGGGAGCTAGCCGACGATACGTCGGTAACGAATCTCGCCATCCAGGGAGACCAGATCGTTGCCGCCTCCCGAGCAAAAACATGTACTACACTCACGGGACTAATGACTGAAGGTGTTGACGCACCTGTAATCACTAGTAATCAAATAATTAATCACTCACTCTGAATATACATTTATATTTTCATGTGGTATATTATAAAAGATTTCAATTTGAGTAAACTCACGCGCCGTTTGATAACCACATGTGAGGAAAGAGGGTTCACTGCTGTAACCCGCGGATCCCTTAAGGCTTGGGAGCGTTGATTCTCGCGGTGAATCTTAACGCTAGGCGAATGGCTGAGAATAAAACACATGAAAGCATGAAATTGATGCTAAAATTTCCCCGTGGGAACCGCAGTAAATTAGCATACTAATTATGCTAATTATTACTATTAATACTGTAATTATTACAGCTTGTGCCTATGTGACTCTCGGTTTTGTTTGGGATTGACCACATCCCCTGAAGAGACGTGTATCCTGGTTCTGGTGAATGCTGGAGCGGGATACTTCAGCTATTTAATTAATATATTGGGCAAGGTAGTTTCAACTCCTCCAATCATTAAAAGTATTTCTTAATCAACTTGGAATAATTGTACACTGAAATATTATTATAATTATTTTGAAAATTTCAAACTTAATAATAAACTAATATTTACATTTTACACTTTTAATGACATTGAAAACTATATTATATTCAAATATTTCGCTAGTAATAATAATAATAATGATAATCTTTATTCTCTATTAGATACTTAATATTTAATATTGAACCAACATTTTCAGAAGTGGTTTGAATAGCTATTTAAATAATTCTTAGACTCTCATTTTTTGTTTAATGGCATCAGATATTTATTTAAATTTCGAGAAATATTGTCATAAGAAATTGTTTAAAACTTTTGTATTTACAATTTAATTAAAAACTGAATTACTCTATGAATGTTTAATATTTGCATTCCTAAAGTAATTCAGTTTTAATTAAATTGTAAGACGTGCACGATGAAAACAAATTAGGTATTTGAAATTTTATTAAAATTTAGATTTTTAATGTGAATGGCATGCATCAAATTACTATATGTACTGAGCTTTACGTATTAAAATATAAGGAGTCTAATAACAAACCTGTCAATCTCCGGTTTTGCGTTTTGAGATATTTTAGGTAACAATTTTTGTAGCATTTATAATGCTTGTTCAGATTAGAAATGTTTGCTTTGAAATAAGAACGATAATGTCATAAAGTGTTAAAGAATTCGTAAGTACGTCGCATGTTATAGTTACAATTAAAATTTAAAATTTGCAGATTTCCACGTTTGCTGGAGAATAATGAAGATTGCAATGTTTGCTGTGAAACGAAAATCTAGAAATTGTTAATTCCGCTATTTATTACATTTCTTGTTATTTCAGAGTTCGTGATGCACTGTTAATAGTTTCTTAAATTTTCTTACCAATCTAAATCATCTTGTTCTTAATTTTTGCAGCATAATTCATCCTTGTTTGAAGCATCATATTTTCTTTCGTCTTGCATCATGAATTATTTTCATTAAAAATTATGTCAATGAACAGAGTTTGAAGAGTTTTGTACCGGTAGTATTTTCCTCCGCCGGGAAAAGTCCAGAAAGGCCTGTTTATATTTAATTTTTACCCATTAAATGTCCCGTAAAAAGGCAGTTGACCTCCTAATGCTAGAAGTTAAACTCTAGAAGTGTTGCCTTGTAGTTTGGTTTCACAATCCTTATTCTTGAACATATGTTTCTATTTTTGTTTTGCAATTGCAATTTCATGAATACAATTTTAAAATCTCCTGCTGACTTATTACTCTTTAGTTTGCAATTTCAGTTCTAATTTCGCCAATGATAATTGCAGTTATTTATTCTTCTTCAACGTCGGTGTACTCTTTATTATCGTAAAGTTGATTGCTCCTGTACAATTCTCGAAAATAATTTGTTGCGGGTTTCTTTATAACAGCTCATCCCTATTATTTTATGCTTGTCCGCAAATAGGTATTTTCTTACTCTTTTGACTGACTTATGAATGACTTATGATCTTCAATGATTGTTTGTCAGGGGCCTGTACTACAAAGTAAACTTCAGACGTGCCTTGGTAGCGGTTGATTGTCTGGTCGCGCACTTTGCGGCGCCGAGTCGCTGCAGAAGGCGGCGGCGGCGGCGGCGGCGGCGGCGAAGCGATCGCCGACCCCTCGTTAACGCTACTCAGGGGCGGCGAAGGCGCTGCAGTCGCGCTAAGTTGGGTAATTAATCTCCCCGTGAAGGCTCTCTTGCCTGCGCCCGCGACGCCGCCTCGCCTCGCCTCGCCACGCGCGATACAATATGTGATGTTGTGGGACGAACGGGGGGGCGGGGGGGGGCGCTTGCGATGACGGCAATGGCGACAGAAGTGGAAGTGGTGGAAACGGAGAAATAAGGTAGAGCGCTGGTGGTGACGACAGAAGAGGAAGTGGTGTAAGCGGAGAAGTTGCATATGGTGGTGGTGGTGACGACACAAGAGGAAGTGGTGTAAGCGGAGAAA